>OV656770.1:20365000-20937500 GCA_927399505.1 Luperina testacea | reverse complement strand
CTGAGCGAACCTAACCTGAGCGAACCTAACCTGAGCGAACCTAACCTGAGCGAACCTAACCTGAGCGAACCTAACCTGAGCGAACCTAACCTGAGCGAACCTAACCTGAGCGAACCTAACCTGAGCGAACCTAACCTGAGCGAACCTAACCTGAGCGAACCTAACCTGAGCGAACCTAACCTGAGCGAACCTAACCTGAGCGAACCTAACCTGAGCGAACCTAACCTGAGCGAACCTAACCTGAGCGAACCTAACCTGAGCGAACCTAACCTGAGCGAACCTAACCTGAGCGAACCTAACCTGAGCGAACCGAATATATCAAACACACACGCCCCTAACGCCCCCTGTCAAAGTTGAGAATAAAATAAATCCCCAGATAAGAATTGGCAATAAATATGTATAACATATGTCTATATATATATTATTGACGTAAATTTCAAGTACATAAATAAAAGTGACATTGCGAAGGAAAAATCACACAAGCCCTTAGGACTGATTAAACTGAGTAGTTTTTAAAAAATGTAGTCCAAATAGCTGTTAACTAAGTATGCATTGTATTAGAAAATGTAAAGATAAGATAAAAACATTGTGTTAAAAATTATATATAAGTAAAATAGTAAGATTAACTATGTGTTATATTTAAATATGAAGAACCAGTATATCATAAGTTTTATTTTGTTGTTAAAATAAATAAAAATTAGCATTAGAAATATAGTTAGCTAAGTAATACATTTAAGAAAACAAGCATGTCAATGTTAATAAAGAAAGTTGTATACCTAAATACCCTAAAAACCCTAAATAAAGATAAACAAAAGATAGAGTAGATAGAATAGCGGGAGTCCCACCCGGCTAAGAGTGTAAAGGAAGTATGAAAGAAAGATACAGTATGAAGAATGAAAGTGCGAGAGGAATAAATGCGAGAACTGGAATGAATGAGAAAACTAGATAGATAAGGTCCCGTTGTGCCCATGAACGGGGAAAAGCCAAAAAAAAAAAAAAAAAAAAAAAAAAAAAAAAAAAAAAAAAAAAAAAAAAAAAAAAAAAAAAAAAAAAAAAAAAACCTGAGCGAACCTAACCTAACTAACTAAACTAAACTAAAAAGAACATTATGTACAACTCGCTAGTTAGAAGCAGAAGAAGAAGTATTGCAGCGTGGTTTGGTCACCTGAGTATAGGGTCCACATCAAGCGCATTGAACGGCTGCAAAAACGTTCTTATTGATCTCACCTATAACAATAACATGGGAAAAAAGCTCAACTCACATACCAAGAGAGACTGGAGTATTTTTAGATGGTGTCGCTGGAGAAGCGCAGGAATATGCTGGATTTGGTTTTCCTTAAGAAGTTAGTAACGGGCTCTCTGAACTGTCCCGATTTGCTTAATAGGGTCTTATTCCATGTGCCACGTAATCTGCCAAGAAGTTCTAATAGGAGACTTTTCTGCATGCCAAGATGTCATACCAACTTAAGGCAATACTGTCCACTGTCTAGAATGTATGCTGCATACAATAAGCACGAAGCGGACATTGACCTCTTTCACTCATCAGTACCTGCTCTAAAAAAAGTTGTGCTTGCTATCTAATGGGTTTCTCTAGGTCTAAAATCAAATATTATCCTAACTATATCTAAAAAAAAAAAAAACTAAAATAGAATCTAATCTAATTTAATCTACGTTATTTAATTCATTGTTAACACTTATGCCTTAACAGTTTATTTTTTTATCATTTTTTTTTCTCAATTTTCATATTTTTTTTTTTTTTTTTCAAAATGAATAACCAATTTTATATTCAACGATTAATAACAAAATTAAAATTAAATACTAACTTAACTAAAACTATACAGAAACTAAAAAATTGCGTCGAAAAATTCATCCGCATCGCTGTCGACTGGTAATGTACCCAAGAGACTGGCGGCATTACCACGTTGTATCGCGATGCTCAGCCTCTGGCCAAGGTAAAAGCCAGCTCTTGAGTCACGGGAAGTGTCAACCAGCCGTTTAGATATTTCTTTAAAAAGACCATGAGCACTCGGACCCCACGGCCCGAGGGTTTCAACCCCAAACGGCTCGAAAATATAATTTCCGATAAGGTTATCATATTTTCGCCGCTTGAGGTTTTCCGCAGCCGCAGCAGCAGCGCCAGCACAGCACGCCGAGCCAGGAAGATGGGATGGCGCAAGAGTATCGACACACGGTACGTTGCGTCCCAAACTAAAGGCCTACCCACCTTCCATGGAAATAAAGACATACCGTCCGGTCTCTTGCCATCGTCGCGTGCCAAGCCATTGGGTTCTAATACAGCTGGAACGCAGACGGTAACAAGAGCTCGTCGGATGATGTCATTAATGTTTGCGTGCCGTGCTAAGCGACCCGCACTTCGGCTGCAAGACAGGCCGTGGTGTCCGAGGCTGTTGACATCTTCGCCACAGTGACAGCGATGGGGAGAGCAGCAAGGAGTGCCTAGTCGTAAGGAAGCAGCGAGGCGAAAAGTAGTGTCGTCGAACAAAGTGCCTATGTTCGACGAAGGTAGTGCATGAAGCCAAAGACCCGACTCCCACCTACCCACAGCCAGCAGGCGCGCACGTTCCGCAGTAGTAGCAGACGAGTCAAGTAAATTGTTCTGTACTACTCTGCAGAGCGGCTCATCCCACCGTCTCTGGGAAGATGGATTGTCGGGTGGATCTGTATTCGGGCAAGCGACTCTCCAGGCATCCATAGCCTCGGTGAAACACGGCACATCAGAATTAATCAGTGTGGAGGCTAGGATTTTCCTGATTAATTTATCAGTGCCGTGGACCGAAGATATGAAAGCCGGTAAACTAATACTAGAAATTTTGCGGACGCCGAGGCCCCCCATACGAATGGGAAGAGTAGCTTGTGCCCAAGCTCGGTCGTCCATGGCCACATTTAAAATGGAAGTTAATGTATGCCTGATAATTTGGTCCATTTTGTCTAAAAGGTGAGTATGCTTCCAAAAATGGGAAGCGCGAAGGAAATAATTTAATTTAGGGCCGAAACAGCAGAAGCGGATTAAGGTTATGGCCGAATGCATATTAATTTGGAACAATCTTTCCGAAACGTCATTGAAATTTTGGATTTTTTCCTCAATAAAAACTGGAAAGGAATTGTCAAAAATCGGAGACCCAAGGAGACGAAGAGAGCTTTTCTCAATAATTTTGATTTCAGGAGCTATTGCGTTAAATTTGGGAAGTGTCAGATGTCTGTCAGTACTGTCCGCTAAATATAGTTCACATTTTGAAAGATTGAGATCAAGGCCAATGGAATGAAGTTCTTTTTTTAAAAATTGAAGGTCATGTAATACAGTTTCTGCATCGCCTCCCAAGGTTCCATCATCGAGATACCAAACGTTAAATTTGGAATTTAGCTGTCTAATAATTGGGTGAATTGCTAAACTAAAAATCACTGGCCCGAGGGGGTCACCTTGTTGACAGCCAACAGCAGATTCCAAAAGGTTGTCCCGATACAGTTATTTAGAAGGATGTCTGTAACATTGCCAAATGAAACTATAAATTTGGGGAATTTCTTTTCTAGTTTCTGCCAGCAAGGTGTCCCTATTAACAGAATTGAAGGCATTCTTTATGTCAACCTTCAGGATGACCTCTCCTTTTTCAGAATTTAAGTAGGTCGACAAGGCGTGTACGGCAGCCTCACAGCCCCCTTTGGAGCCGTAACCTAGCTGCAGGGGCTGAAATTTTTCCGAAACAATCTCACCATAAAATTTACAACAAATTTTGGCTGCCATACGGCGATAAGTAGTGCCCACGGCAATGGGCCGAATGCCGCCATCCTTCTTACGCAGGGCGCATAGATTGGCCCCGTACAGAACGTCGATGACGGCCTCGTTCACCTTGCCGGAGAGCATAAGGTTAACCAAAACCGTAAGCTCCTTCAAGAGCAACTCACCAGCTGCCCCGGCGCCTGAACAAATAAGGTCCTTAAGGTGCTGAGGACTCAGGCCGTCGAGGCCGCCAGCGGAGCCGTTCCGGAAGGAGCAAATGGCTGTGACCAACTCTCGACCTGTAATGGTGAGGGAATGGTTATCAGTATCAGGAGGGTCGGGGAAAGAAAGGCCAACCGCTGCGGCAGGGTGTTTGCTCTCCAGAGCTGCGAGTGTTTCTGGAGAACACGGTGCCACCACATCACTACTAAAAAGAATCCTGGCAGCTCCGCTAATGTCACCTTCCCCTAACTTAGATTCTACCAGGTGTGATATACTTCTTGATGAGGTATATCTCTGTGTCTGCAATTTTGAATCTAAATTATGGGCCAAAATATTACAGTTTTCTTTAATTTGTGCAGTTAGTGTTTTTTTGGTTGCCAAATTCTTTTGTACATGTAGAATTCTGTAAGGGAAGGTGAGTAGTTGTTCCCAAGCACTTAGCGAGTTCTCGCGGGCGGCAAGACGAACGCAACCTGCTAGGTGTTGCGCCACTAGAGGTCTAGCGCCGCGGGGAACTCGCTTTAAAACAGGAATAGAGTTTTTTAATTTGGACAAAGTTTTCCAAAACGGGTCAAAAGTGGATGTAGCTGGAGTTGTAGGTGTTATGTCAGGGTCTGAGGTGAGTGCATTTGGTGGTCTGTGCACCTTTCCAATATGCACATTCAAACCCCGCTTACCTTTAAAAAACCGTGCCTGGGTACACAACGGACATCTCTCCAGGATGCTCAGCGATGTTGAAGGTTGACATGCACTGTTAACTACCACATCGCTGCTGCCACTAAGCATTTTTAAAGCTATATGTATTTTACTTATTAAAACTAATAAAAATAATAACAATAAAATAAAATCGCAAAAAGAAACACTAAAACGTCTATGTGACACCGATGACAAAGACGGGAGCTGTGACAGGACCGGCGCAGTCACGCAGGCGGCCTAGGGCACCGCGCCGCCGATGCATTTTGGCGCAGCCCTGGCAACCGTTGCCTGGAGACATCGGACTGGCGTCGCGTCGTTCAAAATGATCTTCACAACAAAACAAACGCTGTCCAGGTTGACTATTCCAAATTGACTTCTTCGCACCATTTCCCTTTTAAGGTTTATTTGAACAACACAAGCAAATTGTGTCGGCTATTTGTTATACACGTCGTGAAGCATTTAGCACAAGCAGTCTTTGAGCGATTGGGTACGGTACGGATCGGGAGGGATACAACGAAAACATCCACAGAGTAGAATAATTTAAATAGGAAATATATCGTTATACCTACTATATTATTATGAAATTCAAACAAATTATCCGTCAAGTTTCCCTTTATACAAACAATATAATTTTTTATCGATAAAACTAATTTTTTTCGAATTATCGGATGACAGTTTTTTTTTTTTTTTTTCATATTATGTTAATTGTTTTATTTAATTAATTGTGTTATTATCTGCGGATAATGTAGTGCATGCTGTGCTTTTCTGTAAGTGATGAGGCGCTTAGACTTAAATTTGCAATGTACAAATTGTAAAGTAACAGTGTACTCATTGTTGAAAAGCCAAATAAATAAATTAATAAAATAGGTTAAAAAAAGGAAATGGTAAAAATTTTACTGCCTTGAAAAGTTTATAGAAATAAGTAAGTGTATGTCTGTCGAGTTAGCGATTTCGATTTCTTGACTGAGTAAAAAAAAAAAAACCTGACCAGAGCGAACCTAACGACTTCCCGTGGCGTGCGGGTCTTCTAAAGCACTGAGGGAGAAGGGTTGGCTAAGGCGATAATAGCTGCTTTCAATAAAGATTTCAAAATCATTGTGGTGGGATTTCGACATAGAGCTTGGACGATCACACTGGTGTCCTTCTTCTTCGAGCTGGACAAGCCCAAGGAGTTACGTGGGGTATGTTAAACGGATAGAGCGAGGGGTGGGTTCTAACAGGTCGGTTAGTGGAGGAGACGCCAACGTCCGTAATGAAAGACGTGTCACGTCAAAAGACTATCTCCATTCTTGCCCATGCTTTTGAAATTTTGTATTCAGGTTGAATACCTCAAATAATAAACAAAAATTTAATAAAATTCGTTAATAATTTATTTCAGTAATTATCTAATATCACAAATTGGTTCGTTTTGTTATTTGTAATTTCTTATTTTGTAACACATAAAATAAGTTCATTTTAATAACATGATTACAGGTGTTCGGCACAAAACGTTCTTAAAGATTTTATTGATCAACAATTCGAACCATACACTGTCAACATGAGTCACGAATGTATGTGAAAGAGCACGTGCTCTTACGACGACGTCGTCGTTAGGATATGACATTTTCTAGATATTTACACTAGCACTGGCACGCGTCTGTTCCGCTCGCGCCTCGTGGAGCCGCGCTATAATGGTATGTGTGACCCGACGATGGCGACGGCGACGGCGAGCGGCGGCGGCACGCGCGGCTCACCCGGCCGGAACGCCGGTAGGCCGGCGCGCCGCTCGCTCAGCCGCCGCGCGTCAAGCTGCACGTCGTTTTCCTCGCGCGGCCCGGCGGCGATGATGCCCGCCAGCCGAGGGAACAACATAGTCTCTTCTGTCTGCACCTGTCTGTCCGTCGATGTCGTCCTATCTGCTGACAAAAGATAGATAGTAAGTGCGCGATGCAAAATAATAAGCAAGCAAGTGCAAGTGTACACTATCTAAAACAACTCTGACCCGTGTCGTTGAGCGTGGAGTGGTCTGTGGAAGGAGTGAGGTCGGGAGCGCGCGGCAGAGGCGCAGTGCCGACGAGCGCAGCGCACACGGCGCCGCCGGCCGCGCCGCACCTGCTGGCCGCGCCGGCGCCGCCCGCCGAGCGCCAGCGCGTCGGCATCAGGCTCGCGCGCACGTTGCGCTCCGGGTGCACGATAATAATGTACAACTATAATAAAAAGCGCTTAGCAAAATACTAAGAGTTGCCTTAAAACCCAACTACAATAAAAACCCCAACTAAAAACAAGACATAGTACCTAACAAAATAACATCGGTTTCTGTTTAAGTAAAACCGGAGTCTCACAACGTGATGTTTCTATTCGTTTGTCCAAATACAAATAAATAAAAAAACGGCATGTGTGCAATTTACACGTGGTAGAAGTGAAACCTTCAAAAACACTGTATAATGCTTCCTATCTCATTTTCTCCCACGTTAAATCTTATGAATTTACATGTCTCCTTTTACTGTCGCTTTTTCGTTTCATAAACTTTCAAATCACAACGATGCTAAAGAACATACATCCATCCATCCATCCATCCATCCATCCATCCATCCATCCACATCCACATCCACATCAAAGTCAAAGTCAAAGCATTTTATTTCAAATAGGCACATAAAAGGCACTTTTGAACGTCAAAAATTACAACAAATAGAATTGATTCTAGTCGCCCATTCCAAAAGGTAGTTTTCGTATGGAGAAGAACGGGCAAGAAACTCCACCGTTACTCTTTTAAAATTCTTTCTATATTTAGCATACATTTTATATAATCATAATATGTGAAGACGATGCACCTAAAATGAAATTACTATACCACAATAGGTAAAAGAATTAAAAATGAAACCATGACATAAATTAATTATCTGATAGATACATGGTGCTCACATATTTACAAACATGGTAAAAGTAAACGATTTTCATTTAAATAAAAATAAAAAATTACAAGTAACAAGTCAGGGTTTGAGTTAAGTAGTTAAAGAATGTAAATCAATTTAAATAAAAAAAAAGTATAAAATTTACAATTAAATTAGCAACCCGTTTCATTTTGTCTAGACTCTAGAATGTCCTATGAAGCAGGAACAGCATCCACATCCACATCCACACATCCATTAAATGTGATGTCATTTGTACTAATAAAAAACAAAAACACCGTATCCGTATCTTCCTATCTCATTTTCTCCCACGTTAAATCTTACATGTCTCTTTTTACTGTTGCTTTTTCGTTTCATAAACTTTCAAATCACAACGATGCTAAAGAAGTTTTCACTTCAAAAATAAATAGATTAGGAGTTATGAGGAAACAGATGCCTGCTAAAATCATAGCCTGTTAAAATCATACTCTCCTTTGGTTTTCATGTAGTTGGGTAAAAATGCGGCAAACCTTAGGAGAGAACAGGCAAACAAGCGTGACGCTGGCGCTGAGGGAGATGGTGACGGCCATGCTGGTGACGCGCAGGGGCACGTGACTCGCTGTGCCGAAGTACAGCGGCACGAACGCCAGCCAGATCACGCACGTCGTGTACATCGTGAAGCCTGCAACACAGCGGCGGTTGTCACGGCGACAGAGTGAGGCACCAAGACGCCTATATATAATTATGTTAGTATAAGTACCGATGTGCTTGCTCTCGTTGAAGGCCTCGGGGATCTTGCGCGTGAGCACAGCGTATACGGTGCACACGACAATGAGCACGATGGGGTAGAAGAAGGCGATGGTGTAGGAGGCGTCCACGTACGAGTCGCACACCAGCATGTTGTCCTCGCGCGACGGGTAGTGGTGGATGGCGCGCGCCGGCGAGATGATCTGCCAAACCACCACTATCACCACCTGCAACGCACGTCATCTCACTGAGTACCGTGCCTGCACTGCACGTTAAGGTTTACTGGAAGCCGCGTTGTGCGTGTGTGAGACATAGAACGGTATTGTTTCCTGCTAACTAAACACTTTTTCTGGTGTTTATTATACTAATTTGCTCTATTATAGTTAGTAAGTTTAGTTACTCATGATGGCGGTCAACGGTCCACATGTGAAAATATTATTAAGCAAAACAATGTGAAAACGTTTCAATGACTACAGTTATAATAAAAAAACGCGGATTTACTACCAATTACAATTGTTACAATAGGTATGTTGTAAGTTCGGTTATTTCTTTTACCTGTATAGATACTAGTACAGAGCATATAAAAAGTTGCGATTTGGGCGAGATGAGTGAGGGCCGGCGCGCCGAATGCTTGCTGGCGTCAAAGATGCGCGCGATGCGGTTGGTCTTGGTGAGCAGTGCGGCGTACACCACCGTGAAGCAGAAACCCGTGCCGAACCTGCGACACCGAACACAACGTGTAGCTACTGATCACTCGCACACTCATTACAACACTGTACATGCTAATGTAACGATACCGCTGCAGCGAGCAGAGCACGTCGGTGGGCCGGAAGACGAGCGCGAAGGTGACGAGGTAGCACATCATGATGCCGCCCAGTAGCACCAGCGACAGCTCGCGCCCGCTAGCGCGCACCACCGGCGTGTCACCGCGCAGCGCCCATACTGCCACCACGAACCTGAGCACACACCGACACCTGATACACTGTGCGCGCACACACTCACACACAGGCACACACACACTCACGTTGTGAGCACCATGCCGAGCGAGGAAAAGGCCATGGCGCCGATGGCGGCAGGCGAGTCGGGGCGCAGGTACAGCTCGGCCACGTGCGCGCATTGCGTGCGCATCGCTCCCGGCAGCGTGCCCAGCGGACACTCCTCGCACGCCGTCTCCTTCTCCGGCGATCGAATCTAAGCATTTCAATAAAAACTTTAACACCTTTAACATCGTGGATTGATATTAAATGACGGTGTGGTTGCGCACTTCGTACTGCGTGCAGTTGAAGCAGTGCCAGCAGCAGGACTCGCCCTCCACGTATTGCTTGGCCTGCCCCAGCTCGCACTCCGCGCTGCACACCGACTCCGGCGGGTGACGCTCGCTCCACTTGAACTGTATTTCTACACAGACAAACTTTACGTTTAGCTGATAGGTGATTACAATCACAATTACCCAACCAAGGTGTACAGTACCGTCCATGTCCAGCTCAAGCTCGCCGTCGAGGTAGCGGCCCACCTTCAGCCAGCGATATACCCCGGGCGATATTTGCTTGAAGTGCAAGATGTTGTAACGCGCGGGGCCATCGCCGTTATTATCGAAGTGAAATTCGTCTCCGCTTAGACCTGATAATTTTACATGAGTTTTTGTTAACACATGGCAGATTGAGAAAGCGATGCTGCTAAATATTTTTAGTTAGTAAATACACACGTATATTCATGTAAATATTAATACTTATATATATTACAATCATACTCTTAAAATAAACAAAATAGATTTAGATTGTAGAGGTGGTTGAAGCCAGGAATATGATGTGGAAGGAGACCTATGAAGCGCACTTGTCGGAGGTAGCGCAGCAGCGTGGCGCCGCTGGCGGGGCGCATCGCGTCACACAGGCCGGGGGCGCCGCCGCACAGCTGCACGTGCATGTCCCTGCAACACGCGCGCACGTGAGGGCAGCTCGACTGAGGCGCTGCAGGCGGCGCCGACGCGGCTGTACCTGATAGCGTACGCGAAGGCGAGCACGGCGTCGGTAACGAACTGCAGCTGTGCCTCGAACTCGATGTTATCTGCGGAGAGGCGCTCGCGGCCGGAGCAGGCGCGCGCGTACTGCACGTTGTATGGCGTGCGCGCGCTGCCCGGGTACCGACACTTGAACTGATCCTCCCAGAACTCTAAACCAATAATAATTGTTAGATTAGGATGAATAAGAAAAGCAAGAAGGAAGTCACTAAACTAAATAAAAGTTGAGAGAAGTAAATTCAAATATGGAAACAAATTACCGACAAACCAGGGGTTTCTGGAGTTGTTCTCGACGGTGAGGTTGAGGAAGTACTCCTGAAAACCGCGCACAGGGTTGGCCTGCGGCTGCACGCTGATGGTGCCCTCCACGGCTGCCTCATTGCCGTCGGACACGAGCGCGCGCGCGCTCCAACCATCCGAGCCAACCCAGCCGAACGCATCGGTGGCGCGCATGCGGCTCACGGCCGCCATCACGCCCGCCACCTCCTGGTCAGAGCCGAACACGATCACTCCTGCAAACACACACACGTCACCGCGGCTCACGTGACCACACACTAAGTAAGTACTGCTGCAAGAATGTGGCGCACCTCTCGCGCGCGGCCTGCTCAGCAACCTGGCGACGATGGCGTCGTACGCGCGCTCGTCTGCTTCACCCGAGTCCTTCACCAGTCGCTCCTTTACAGCAATACAGATATCGTTCCGAGCCAGAAGTGTTTCCAGCTCTTCAAATGCCTGAAAGTAAGTTTAAAAATCATTGGTCGTTTGCTTCATACATGCGTTAATTGAAGTTAATGAACGCTTGTCAAGAAATTTAGCAAAACGAGCAACGTACTTTAATTCCATAGTTAGACTCCTCGTAGATGATGGACACATAGCGCCAGCCGAGTTTCTTGACGATCTCCACCATGGCGCGCACCTGGTGCAGGTCGGAGGGGATGGTGCGCGTGAAGTACTCGAAGCGCGCCTTGTTGGACAGCTCCGGCGACGTGGAGAAGAACGACACCTGCGGGCCAGAGGCGCGTGTATTGCCGTGTGTCGCGCTAGCGCTGCACGCGAGCGAGAGTGCGCGACGGTACCTGCGGGATCTTGAAGAGGCGCAGCAGGTTGGCCACCTGCACGGACGTGACGCTGCTGGCGGCGCCCACCACGCCGCTGATCACCTTGCGCACGGCCGTCGCGTTGCACGCGTATTCCTCGTCGTCTATGTTACTTATTGATCCTACAATAAACATATGATTCCACAAATGCACTAAGCTGGTATTTCTTTGTATTATTTTTAATTTATTGATCGAAACAAGAAGTGTGGTTATAATTTATGTTGGATAAGTAGTTGGTCATATTTGTGGGCCGAATATTCGTTTTATGTTTGGTATTCAGCATATTTGGCAGGTTTTCCGAATATATATTATACTATAAGCTTCAGAAGTGGAAATTCATTAAAAAAAAACAAATCATAACAAAAGAACCATTTTACTTCATAATTACAATTTAATTAAATCACAATCAACAATTTACTTACAATTTATCAACACTTAGAATCCACTAAACGAAAAACGAAATGTCACTTTATCACCTTTAACTAAATTCAAATGGCTTACGTAACTTTGCGACTAGCTGATGATTCACACGTCCGTCCAGTCCGAGCGCCGAGCAGCAAAAAGGGCCGAACTGTCCCAGCACCTTGCTTTTATAGGCGAGGTAGGGGGTAGTTACCGACGTAAGAGGGGATTCTCCTTACACGGCCTCTCCTGACGAGGTGTCGTCCTCGGCACAAACTCCTGGGGTGGCCCGGCTAGGACCCGCGATGGGAGAGGTCAGCGGCTCGACCTCCACTTCGCCAACTGGTCGAGGCGACGGGTCGACCACAGTAGGAGGCTCCGTTTGTCCAGAGTCGTCATCAGTATCTTCATCTGCAAGCAAAATTTTTATTAGAAGCTATTCAAGCAATTTTTATAAAAGCGTTCAGCTTCTCATAAAGTTTCACTCGTCTTCAGCCAATTAATTCATTCATCGTTCTTTCAAATAGTTCATACGTTTGTAACTAGACACACACATCCATCTTTCTCAGACCAAAAGCAAAGAAAAAGCATTGTCCTGTATGTGTCCAGCGCGCAAGTACCGGTTCTTCGCTGCCATATTGCTGTCCGCGACCGCGACCAGCATTCAGCTTCCGCCACCTGCAACATGGTCTACCAACCCGTAGACCCGCTTGACACGCAGACCGTATTCATACGTGCAAGCTGCTTAACACGCAGACCGTATTCATACGTGTAAGCCGACCCATACGCTGATCGCAATCATGCGTAAGAGCCCACTCGATACGCAGACCGTATTCATACGCACGAGTTCTCTCAACACGCAGACCGTATTCATACGTGTGAGCTGCTTAACACGTAGACCGTATTCATACGTGTAAGCCGACCCATACGCTGATCGCAATCATGCGTAAGAGCCCACTCGATACGCAGACCGTATTCATACGCACGAGTTCTCTCAACACGCAGACCGTATTCATACGTGTGAGACCACAAATTGACCGTACATGGTCCAATTAATACAGCTACCTGTGACTCGGCAACAGGTGCCAACACGATCGGCGACACAAATGCGCCTGCTGCCGGTGGTACTGCAGTACAATGCAGCAGCCAACATATCACTTCTGTCAGTAAATTCAAACAAACACGATGTTATTATTTTTTATGTACCACCGAAAATAGCCCGCCAAACCTAAGAGTTGGCGTACTTGCTTTACGTTTTCAGGTGGCAAGGTGTTAACCAGGGCTTCTACTTTTCGTGGACTCGGCCTAACCTGACCCTGACTAACTAACCTCCCTAGATATTCTACTTCTCGGAGCCGGGTACACTAGACTCCATAGACCGATGTCGTTCCGACGTGTTAAGGACTATCGGTTCCTTAGCTTTTTGTAAAATTTTGCTGTTCTTGGGGGTAGGACTCGTTCGAACCGGAGGCGAAGGAGTACAAGTGCGCTTTCTATTGACAATATTGCTACGCGAACGATCCTTACTACGCGAATCGCGCCTATCCCTAGTACGCGATCGGTGCCTTTCGGGACTACGAGAATCGTGCCTATCTCGGTTACGTAAGCCATCCCGCGAAGTACGACGACTCCTACTTGAATCGCGGTACGATCTACCACTACTGCGATCATTTGACCCACGAGATCGTCGACGTTTGCGGCCGCGTGACTTATCCCGAGTATGTGACCGTCTGTTACGAGTACACGAGCCTTCACGCCCCATTATCACAAAAAACAAGCAAATAAAATGATCGAATAAAAATAAAAGTGATAAAGTGGGTAGTTGTAAAAAATAGAAAAATGGTTTTTCTGTTCAAAACAATTTACAAAACGTTATCTAAGTGGGCTTTAAAAGTTCTCTATCCCACTTCTGATATAAGCTTCAGAAGTGGAAATTCATTAAAAAAAAACAAATCATAACAAAAGAACCATTTTACTTCATAATTACAATTTAATTAAATCACAATCAACAATTTACTTACAATTTATCAACACTTAGAATCCACTAAACGAAAAACGAAATGTCACTTTATCACCTTTAACTAAATTCAAATGGCTTACGTAACTTTGCGACTAGCTGATGATTCACACGTCCGTCCAGTCCGAGCGCCGAGCAGCAAAAAGGGCCGAACTGTCCCAGCACCTTGCTTTTATAGGCGAGGTAGGGGGTAGTTACCGACGTAAGAGGGGATTCTCCTTACAATACATAATAATTATGTTGTATTCAGCCAATTATTCAGGAAAAATGCCGAACATTCTATCGAATAATATTGTAAGTATTAAAGAGTTGCCTCTATAAGTCATCTGCCTAGCCTTTTCCCAACTATTGGGGTCGGTTTCCAGTCTAACCGAATGCAGCTGAATACCAGTATTTTAAATGTTTTGACTGCCTATCTAACCTCCACAACCCAGTTACTGGGTAATACGGTACCCCTTGGTAAGACTGGTTGTCAGACTTTCGGGCTACTGACGACCCGTAACGACTGTCAAAGATCCACGAATAACAGCCGGGACCAACGGCTTAACGTCCTCTCCGAGGCACCGAGGCGTCTTGATAAGTGAAGACTGTCACTCATCCACGGAGCAACCGCGGCGAACGTAGCTTAACCTGATCGTTCGACCCGTGCGGCTATTGTCACCTAGCCACAAGCTCCTCAGTTGCCTCTACAAGCATATGAAGTAAAACAATTACATAACTACATCCATATCGAGTGGGTCTTATCATTTATTTATTTAGTGGGATTGATAGATAGATAAAACGTTTATTCAGTGCAACAAAAGACACAATACAGGTATTAAAAACACAACAAAGATTAAAAAGATAAATTGACCCATAGACAAGCAGCTCATAAACATCTATAACGGTCGATCATTACTGGGCGGTGTGTGTCTCATGGTTGCACCAAATGGGAGTCCAGCTTAGCATATGCCCTGATGCTGGTATTCTGCTGCATCCCGTTAGTGACACACGGATGTCGAGAAGACACATCTGAGTTTCAACAAATGGTACCTACATAGTGCAGCGCGTACCTATATTATAAAAGTGGTAAGTACACACAGTTGAATTGCTTTTAAAAACCGACAGAAAGAAAGATTTTGAAATTTTAAACTTAATACTTAAATGTTTGTGTAGTGTCTACTGGATTACTTGATTATCATAGTGTAAGTAATAATATGTTATGTAATGAATGACTAGTTTATGATTTTAAGCGTGTATGTGTACGAGTTTACATGTTGGTGTATAATAATATATTGTTATACTTCTTGTCGTGTGGAGCAGAGCCCCAGCCATGTGCTATAACTATGGACGAGTTTGTGACGGTCAAGCTCAGTTTTATCCACGTGACCCTCGTACCTCAGCTCAGCGTCCATGTGCAGACCCAGGTTTCGTGCCTCACTGACTCGACTGACCAACTCACCCAATAAAGTGACATTGAGCCCTGAAGGTACAGCATTTATATGGTGTTTGGTTCCAAGTAGCAAGTATTTGAATTTGTTTGGATTGCACGTTTGTTTGGTAACATACAGCGCGCTCGACAAGCACTGGCTTGAATTTTGGAGATGCACGATAAAGCGCGCCAAATCCTACGGAATATTCGGTTAGCTAAACTTTTAACCGATCATTCGGTAAAACCCGTATTTGGCTCATGAGTAGTTGGTCATAATATATTAAACTTGTTTGGATACCCTTGATGAAGTCGAGTGCCATCTCGAGGCCGTAGGTGTCGTTGTCGCAGTCGTCGAGCACGTGCGCGCCGAGGCGCACGGCGGGAGGCGCCAGGCCGGCGCGCGCCACGGCGTCCAGCGCGAACAGCATGGCCTCCAGCGCCTGCACGCCGCCCTGCGCCATCACCGGCCCGCACGTGGCACCCTCTGAGCGACTGTGCACCTGTCACACGCGACACACGATACTAATGACAGCTGGCCCAAGCTCGACCCAGCTTAAAACAACTAGCTTCTGCCCGTGACTTCGTTCGCGTTGAAGTCGTAAGATACCACAATATACAAAGATAACAGCCACATTTCCTGTCTGCGCTATTCCTTTGTAAAACATTATAAAAGAGTAACGGTGGAGGTTCTTGCCCATTCATCTTCATACGAAAACTACCTTTTGGAATGGGTGACTAGAATCAATTCTATTTTGTTGTAATTTTTGACGTTCAAAAGTGCCTTTTATGTACCTATTTGAAATAAATGCTTTGACTTTGACTTCCTTTATTTTTGCTTCAGCGTTCTCCCTGGCTTTTGTTCTTTTTACTCGGCTCCTTAAGGTCGTAGCGTGATGTTATATAGCCTACTAGCTGTGCCCCGCGGTTTTACCCACGTAAATGTCAATCCTGTGAGAATATCGGAATAAAAAGCCTACCTATATGTTAATTCAGGGTGTCAGCTACCTCCGTACAAAATTTTATCAAAATTGGTCCAGCCGTTTGAGCGTGAAGAAGTAACAAACATATAAACACCCACACACACACACGCACTCACAAACTTTCGCCTTTATAATATTAGTGTGATAACCTTCCTCAAGAATTGGGCAATCAAAGTTTGTGTATCGAGTAATATGTAGGTATGTTTAACTTGTATTTCTCATGATAAGTGAATTGTATTCTTTTTGAGAAATAAATGTCTTAAACCGTAAAATGCAAAAAGAGTTTTTCAAATCCGGCCGGTAGTTTCAGATATTAGCGCGTTTAATTAAACTAACTAACTCTTCAACTTTATTAACAAAAGCTTCCCACTCATACGACCATCCACCCCCCATGACGTCCTCTAGAACGTCCCAGAACACTTTTTTCGCCGCGCCACGGGGCGCCTCGCCACATATACACGCCTCGTACACAAAAAGATTCTATGGAGCGTTGTTAAACTAATGGATGTTTCTTCAAGTGGACAGACCAGGGTACATTAGAAAGAAAGAAAGAAAATACATTTATTTAGCACAGACTAAGGCCCTCCGCACACGAAGCTACTCAAAATAAATTAGTTACAAACTAAAATTACTAATGAGTTGCTTGAGCGTCACCGCCCATACATTCTCATTGAGGTCCGCACACGACGCGACTAGTCACAAACCGGTTAGTAACGCGTTAGCAACTGATCACGAGTGACGCGTCGTGCCGGTCGCCGCGCTACTGGAAACCCGAGTTTTCTTTGTTTTTGTTGCAAAAATTAACGAACAAACCTTAAATATTAAATTTGTGCTGGAAGTAGAAAAGTATCCATGCTTATATAATTAACTGAGAATAACTGCAACTGACAATCTGCAGTTTACATTATTTCGAATATAGGGGTGAATCCAAAACCGACGAAGATTCCTTCCGCGTCTATTACGTTGATAGTAGTATAATATAATGTCGTCACCGTTATTTCGCTGTAATTCTTGGATGCGCGGTTGGGTTAGTGGTTTTCATTCTCTGTGATTTTCGGTCGCAAGTCGTGTGAGTGGCTATCACCACTGAGTACTTTTTGATAGACTGAAAGCCATCACGCAAGCTGAATCAGTTCGGCAGCCAATGTTTTACTAATAAAATAGAATCGAATGGTATACTCTTCATTATGTACACTATAAATATTACAGATATAAATGTAGAAAATTTACAAGGGGTGACACAACGGGCGATCTTATCGCTAAAGGCAATTATTTATTTGATGTGAAACATCTATAGCCGCACGTAAAACAAATTTCTGGCGTGGCGACGCGTCGCCACGCTATATGATGGTGTATATATACAGTCACAGTCTTGTGTACCTACTGTGTGGCGACGCGTCGCCATGCGCAATGTTTCATTTTCTTTTATATTGTGACAGTTGAAGACATACGGCAAAAAAAAAAATGGCCGTCATGACTAATGCTTGAGAGTTCATTTCGGGCGATGTTATTATTTTTGTAGGTACCTACATATTTTAAAACTTTGGATGAACATGTTGTAATATTAGTTTAATAGAATTTAATGTCTTTGAATTACTGGCAGCTTTTAAAGTCTATGGTATGTGAAAAAGTTGATTGATGTTAGGAAGGTTTTTGAATAAAGATTACAGTGTACATTTTGTAGGAAAATGTTGTAGTGTGAAGAGGTAAAAGGAGATTCGGTTTTGTAATTGTTGTGTATTTTAGTTTGGAGGATTTTATTTAAAATAACATGGGTTTTTATAGATTATTATAAGGGTTTTTCGATCAGTTTAAAATAAATTAAAAGTGAAGTTTTATAGTTGATTTATTTGAAGGATTCCCACTCACTATATGACGGTAAGCAGTTTCTTTAACAGAACAATGGTAAATATATATATTATGTCGCAGGTTTTTCATAAAATTAGATTTTTGATCAAAAATTTAGGCTTTTGATGAAAAACCGGAAGATGACACATTTTAAATTCAATTTCATCATAAACCTGTAACAATCCAGATTTTTGATCAAAAATCTGAACTAGTTTGGGTTTATGATCAATCTGATATAGGTACATTTCCGTTGACAGGGACTTAGGGACCTGCTTTTGTTTCGCCTGCGCTCGCGCGCGCCCCGCCCTTTCCCCGCTTCTTCAGTCACAAAACACAACTCAGACGGGCAACCCGCGTTCATTTTTGCGACAAATAATTACGTAAAATATAATTATGTAAATAAATCTCATTAATATTGTGCTAGTGCAGAGTGCTTACTACAAATGGCATCTACAGGAAACCAAGTGGATAAGCAATTTGTATGTAAAGAAGATTTTGAAATAGCGTTTACTACTTTGTTTGAAGGCCGAAAAAATAAATAGAAACCATTGTGGACACAGAAGAGAATAGAAGCTATTAAAAATATTGTAAAATATAAATCAAGATCTTCATCATCAGACGGACGAGGTCTACAAAACAAAAACTATGGAAAAAAATTAAAAATTGGTGAATATTGTTGTCCGCCCAATTCGCTCCCCCACCGAATAATATGGTAATCGATAAATCAAAATTTTACAGGAAAAATAAAAAACTGTTTTATGCGTATATCTCGGCACGGGTAGATCGTAAGGTAGACATTTAAACGTCAAAACAAAGCTAATTTTTTTACAATCTAATTTATATTATGATTTTTTTGTAATACTTTAATAAAATAAAGTTATTCACAAAAATAATGTTACTGAAATTAAATGGCAAAAGTATAGTATGCAACGAATCATTACCATATTATTCGCGTGTAAACGCAACAATATCGTAGTCAATATTAATGCATTATAGTATTATTCGTTGTAATACAGTGTCAAAAAACCTAACGGCAATATGATATTACGATATTATTCGTGTGAAATCCAAGCGATAGTGTATAATGTAATATTACATTACAGTAATATTCGTCGATGTGTGGTGTCAAAAGATTAACAGTAATATAATGTTGCAAATACATGTTTTATTAAATAATCCAGTACTTATTATTTGATTTTGCAGAAAAATAACAATAATAGAGGAAGTTGATATTAATACTGGATAATTTATAATAGCGTTTTATTAAAATTTATGAAATAAAACAAAGGTTTTATTATTTATCATAATCAGTCCTTTTATTTATTAACTAGCTGTGCCCGCGACTTCGTCAGCGTGGAATAGTGACTTTTCGGGCAGCATATTTTGAATTACATATACCGTCGTTTGGGTAGCTAAAAATTTACTTTACAGTAATGCTTCTCTGTATACGATATTTGACGTATGGCCATCGGGGATGAAAGCATACAGGCTCCTAGGATTGCTAACCCGTGACAGAGCCACATACAACTGAGCGTGCGAGAAACAGCTGATACTTAGATCTACACCTACAACTTTCAGCGTCTGACCTTGGGCTTTATTAATTGTCATCGCAAAACATAGGCTGACTGGAAACTGGACTCGTTTAAAACTAAATGGAAAATTGTTTGGAATGAGAGGAATCCGAGGAATGAAAACACTTTTACCTTTTCCACACCTTGTTAAAATCTCTGCTTCTATCAGATTTCTTTGTAAGTTGGTCACTTTTAACCTGGTGCCATTGCTAAGTTTTGGGGGGCTTAAATTTCTAAGAAGCATTATATTATTTTTATTTTATTTTATTTTATTTTTTATTTTATTGTGTTTGGGTGGCTTACAGCTATCAAATACAGAAGTAGTAGGAGGTAATTTACAACAAGCTATTTACATTCCGGAATCTTGTGAATTTCCTTTGTATTCTTTCCAATCTGTCCGAATGCACTGCATAATTCGGATTCCAAATTTGACTACCATAATCGAGATGACTGCGGACGTAAGCACAATACAAAATTTTTAATGTTTTCATTTTATTAAACGAACTGGCATTACGGATAATGAATCCCAGGGCTTTGGATGCTTTTTTCGCTACATGGTCGACATGACACTCAAAGGTGAGCTTACTATCCAGAAGAATACCAAGATCTCTGGTGACATGAGTTCGAGATAAAGGCTGATTCGCAATTGAGTAGTTAAATATGACTGATAGGTTCTTGCGGGTGAAGGTTATAACTAAGCATTTCGATATATTAAGATCTAATTTATTTATTCTACAATAGTTGACTAATCTAGATATGTCCGCTTGTAAAAGTCTAGCGTCATTCAAACTCTCAACTGTTGTATAGAATTTCATGTCATCTGCAAACATTAGGTATTTAGAATGTTTGAAACACTCGCCGATATCATTAATGAAAAGTACAAATAATAACGGCCCTAGTAGCGAGCCCTGCGGTACACCAGAAGGGATAGTTAACCAGGAGGATATAAAGCCACTGAGGACCACTGCTTGTGTCCTATTTTGCACATATGACGAAAACCATCTGTATAGGTCACCTCTAATGCCCAAGTCAAAAAGCTTCCTCAGTAGGATGTCATGATCGATCCTATCGAACGCCTTGCTATAATTAGTGTAAATAGCGTCGACCTGGGATCCACCATCCATGTGCTCAGTAACATAATCTGTGAACAGAACCAGGTTAGAGACTGTAGACCTCCCTTTTAGAAACCCGTGTTGCTGAGGGCTCAAGCTAGAAATCACACTGCTGTACAACTGATTATAAACTATGCGTTCCAATACTTTCGCTAGCAGGCAAAGTTTTGAAATTGGCCTATAATTTTCAATTTTGTCTTTAGCACCCTTCTTATGGATGGGTGATACAAAAGCTGATTTCCACAAAGAAGGCATAAGTCCATCAGATATTGACCTTTTAAATAAAAGTGATACAGGTAAAGCTAGTTCCTCGGCGCATTCAACTATGAACACAGCAGGTAGGGCATCAGGTCCAGCAGATTTTGTTAAGTCAAGGGATTTTAAATGTCTATAAACGATCGCTTTGTCAATTTCAATTGTACTTAAATCACAGTTGGAAGCACAGCCAGTCGAACCACTACTATGCGCTGAGGAAGAAGCATCCAGAAAGGTTGTGCGAAAGTAATTAGCGAAAAGCTCACAAATTCCTCCCCCTGAGTCGCTTCTAGTATCACCATATGACATACTCGATGGAAAATTACTATTCATGCGTTTACTTTTCACATATGACCAGAATAGTTTTGGGTACCTATTGAGGCCTCGATTTTAGTCATATAGGCCTTATAACAAAGCTGCTCAATATTATTGGCTCTGTCGCGAAGCAATTGATATGATAAGCGATCAGAAATATTACCGTACACTTTAAATAAATTTCCTATGGTATTTGAATTTTTCTTTGTATCTTAATGAGGGCTGAGTTATACCAAGATGGATATTTAAAAAGTTTACACAGACGCTGAGGGACGTGTTTATCTCTGATCTCGAATAACGTTGAATAAAAATTCCCAACAGCCTCATCAACAGTACCTTTCAATATTACGTCGTTCCAGTTAGTGCCTCGCAGGTCCGATCGAATACGTTCGTAGTTGCCTTTGTTATACTGATACGCCATGCGTGCACTGGCGTTAAGTGACTGAGATTGTACAGTGACAAGCTGAATTAACAAAGCAGGGTGATATGCGTCTTCAAAGGTTAAGGGTTCTAGACACGCTGAGACGGTGACAGGAGTATTTGCAAGGACTAAATCTAGAATTTTGCCGTGCCTGTTATTCACAAGATTAAATTGCTGTAGACTACACAAGTCAATAGTGTCAACAAAATGAGTAAACAAGCTAGTTTGAGGCGCGATAGGTCTAATTCTATCATATAAAGTCGTCCAAGTTATGGAGCTCATATTAAAGTCTCCAAGAATAATAAATTTATCTGTAGGATGGTTGTTTATTAAGTCCGAAAGATTGTCTAAATAAGCATGTAACAGACTAGCGAAGCTATTGCCTGAATTTTGAGCGCACAGATACAGAGTACAAAATTAAATGTTAAGTCGGTAGGTACGTTTATCACAAGTGGATCTTAATTGAATCGAAATCCAAATGTCTTCCGCACTGGTTTGCCAGTCAACATTTTCAACTACAGCAAGCTCACGGCGGACCGCCACCAGTACGCCGCCACCACGCGATTGCGCTGTGGCCGCACAGTCACGGTCACGCCCGCCACACTAGGTACCTATCATCAAAAAGTTCACTGTCTAAAATCCCATCCACGAGCCAGGTCTCTGTTAGAGTGATTATATCATAGTTACATTTAGCTAAATTCCTATAAAAATTAATTGTCTTCGTCCGCAGTCCTCGAACATTCTGGTGATAAATGTTTAGTTCACACATTATAGAACATGATGTCTACAACTAAGTATTTCATTAAATAAGTAATGTGTGACCTTACCCAAACAAAAATATAGGCAACCGTTTATCAACACAAAAAAAAAGAACTAAGTTCCATTGACAGCTCACAAGCACAAGCATTAAGAATACATTACATTTTATTTTATATAAACTACTGGTACAGGTGTAAGTATTAGTTATTACGGGTAGGTCAAAACAAAACTTTAAATACATGTTCAAAATATTAAAAGCAAGATAGTTAATATTTAACTCCAAACTCAATATACAGTGCCTGCAAAAGAGCATTTCAAATGAACAAAAAAACAACTCGGTATCGATCAAAACATATTTGTTAGCAAGCCAATGAATATATATATATAAACAATAAATTATACAATTCGGTACAAAAGAAATCCGAACGTAAACACGGCGAGTACGATCAAGGTCAAGTGGACTTTCGTCTGAGGTAAGCGGGTAGGCGCATTCCATGTTTCGCAAACTGCTAATTAATGACACTTCCAATAATCGTATTAGCTTTAGCGTAATATTTGTAGTGCATAGCAAAGATGACTTGAATTTTATTTTATGATTTATACTAGCAACATTGAAATTAAGCGTTAAATAACAAGTGATTAATGCATTTTTTGCAAGTCCCGTTCCGTTGCAACGATGAAAGTCTTCGAGGTGGCATCCCGTTTTACAAAAATCTTCATATGCTTCACCCAAACAAATTGGAAATTTTGTTCCTTGGCCAGGGTTTTAGTTTGCGAGAGTATTATCGGTACGCCTGCTTTTAATTTTAATTTATGTGCTGGTAGTCCAGGAGCATTGAGGGATTCTAAAAAATCTACTGGGTAGCTTGTAGATTTTCCTTCTTCCATGACTCTGTTAATGAAGATATACTCAACATAATCCCCCGGAACATAGCTCCAAATTTCAGCGTTTATTGTTGCTCCTTGGTCGTTTCGTAGCGTCAAAATAGCTCTTTCGCAAAGCCAGAAATTTTCGCAAGTTGGTATTTGCGTTGCGTTTCCATACACAGATGATATGAGGTCTCGCATTGATGAAACTATGTTGCATAGGTTTTCATTAAGAACAACTTTTCCTTGTTCCTGCGGTAACACACAGTTACCAATCTCAAGTAGCATATCTGAAAATTCTTGAGCATTTTCGTTGCCTCTAATTTGCGCACGCATATTTAATGTCAAATGCAAAGGTATAATGTAATGCCACAGTCGAGAACTCTTTAGGCAGGCTCTAACTTCAACAGCCCTTGTTCCACGTGGTATTACAGGGAGAGTCTGACGAAAATCGCCACAAAAAAGCATAGTAATGCCATCCATGGGTTGGTCATTTTGCTTGACATCACGCAACGTTCTGTCTACTGCTTCTACTGTTTTTCGATTGGCCATTGTGGACTCATCCCATATAATAAGGCTACAATCACGAAGAACCTTAGCTTTATCGCTGTTTCTTGAAATATTACAAACAGGGCTTTCTGTGCGGTCTAAATCGATCGGAATTTTGAACATTGTATGAGCAGTTTTCCCACCTGGCAACAATGTGGCTGCTATGCCTGATGAAGCGACAGCAAGCGCGATTTTACCTTGGCTTCGTACCTTCGCCAAAATAACTTTCGTAAGAAATGTTTTACCCGTTCCACCGGGTGCATCTACAAATAGCATTTCTTCCAAAGTACAATCAACGCTCACCAGATCAAATATCAAACGCTGTTCATCAGTTAGCCTCGAGAGTGCGCGTCCATGTACGTACTCTGATAGTATACCTTAAAAATGTCCGCCGTGATTCTTTAAATTGACATAACTTTTTTATTTATGAACCGATTGACATGAAATAAACACTAAATGTTAAGTGAAGCTTACTACAATATATTAGTGAAAACCGCATCTAAATCGAATAAGCCGTTTCTATTATATTGTAAACAAAAATAATACACAAATATAATTGTTTTATACTTTACGTGGAAAAAGGCATGCATTTCTTACGCGAATATAATGGTAATCGTCGCTTACCGAAAAAGTTAACGATTGCATGATCTGTAATAACATGTTATGGTATTATTCGTCCAAAAAGTGTGTTTAGATTTTAAGGGAATAATGTTGTTATGTTCATTACGGTACCATTGAAATTATTGTACTTTTATAAATATACATAGAAAAAATACAAAAAAAATTACAAGATGGTAATTAATGCTTTAGACACCGAATATGCAATAAAACGAAAACTGTCGTAGTACCACATTACCATGTTATTCGGTGGGGGGAGCGAATTGTGTCTAGTGATTTCAATAACCGCGGTCATGTGGACCTTATAGACTTGCAGTCAACTCCAGATGGACAATGGAAATAACTGTTGCATTATTAGGACCATACAACAAAATTTAGTTTCCTTCGCCCTTTAACATCAAAAAGAGCCGCTGAAGTGGCTATAGAGTGGTTAAAGATCTTTTTAACAGTAGGTTGTCTAGCCATACTTCAAAGTGACAATGGCCGTGAATTCACAGCTACAATTATAAAAGAGTTGACGTCGATGTGGCCAACTTGAAAAATTGTAAATGGCAGACCCAGACATCCAGCAAGTCAAGGCTCTGTTGAGCGCTCAAATCAAGACGTAGAAGCTATGCTCCATGCTTGGTTAATTGATAATAACTGCAAGAAATGGTCCATCAGATGTTACTTTGTCCAATTCCAAAAAAAATCTTCCTTTCATAGAACAATTCAGAGGACACCATATACCTAAGGCTTTGTTTGGCACAAAGCCTAAAATAGGACTGAAAACACTAAAAAAAAAACACCACTCACTCCATCGTAGACTTTGTCTCTGTCATCTCTGACCTAGACTAGAGTCAAGAGCAAACCCATTTCAAATACAAAAAAAAAAAGAAAAAGAAAACACATATTTCAGCAGACTTATTAGACAAACTTATTACGGAAGAGGACTTGGAGAATTTTTTGAGCTCAAAATGATGATGAAATAATCGAATCCTCTCCGGCAATGGACTCAGATAAGGATTTAAATCCCCTAATTAGAATGTAATCAGACAAAGTAGGCGCTTCAACCTCTCAGCAACAAATAAAAACAGCTGCAGCGGTTCTTATAGCTCCTCCAGCATCCATACAAGAAAAAATATTAACATTAGAAACTGTTGCTACTTGTGCTATTGTTACTGAGGCTGAGGAGATCAGTGATCAATCAGGAAGTAGAATAATTGAAACAGAAGAAATGTTTATTGATGAAACACAAATATTTTGCTTTGTCTGTGGAAAGGAATCCACTGGAGCACATCGTTGTGGCGTTTGTAACAACCCAGTTCATCAAATTTGCGGGAAGATATTATCAGAAGAAAATGAAGGGTATGGATCAAAGATTCTGTGTGATTTATGTCAAAAAGAACAAAACATACTTTTAGAAAGGGAACATGTCTTTGAAAATTTAAAAATGTCAGCAAAAAAAATGAAAGCAGCTTCTTCGGAAAAATTTGGAGAAATCGATATTGGTGCTACAATTTTAGTTGTTGTGCCGAAAATAGATAGAGGGCCACTGGATGCAAGTAACATTATAGGAAAGGTAATTGATAAGAAGAAAGATTTATTCAAAATTGGTACTTCAGCTGGGGTTCTAAAAGACTGGCTGCCTCGAAACTCTATTCAAATATCAACTACTGCCTTTAACGAACCTGTATCGACAAATGAACTGAGTTTGCGTGAAATTGCTTCAAAGATGTCTTTATTTGGAGGCCAAGGTTTTAAGAAATGCTCGTGCGAAAAATCTAAAGTACGCTGCAAGACAAATCGATGTGCATGCAAAAAAAAAATTTATGCAACTCTAGATGTCACAAGTCAACAAACTGTCATAATAAATCAAGCATACTAGCAGATTTATAAAAAAGCAAGCACGTGTTAAACGTTTCTTTATTACATTTTATTCTTTTTTTTAAATTTCGACTCAGTTTAGTCGTATTTAATAGTTACGAAATTTCATTTTCGCGGCTTATCAAAATCATATTAATATAAGTACGTGACATTGAAACATTTCATTTCATAATTGGATTGAATGAGGAGAATATTTATTGGATCATGGATGTAAAATTTTGATAAATAAATAATTGTTTTCTTTCTACTAAGTTGCAAAAAATGATGATGGATTGTTTTATTTATTTCATTTAGATATATTTATTTGTCATAAAACCAAGCAAACCCGTGATTTTGACAAGAACTTTATCATAAACCCAAACTAGTTCAGGTTTTTGATCAAAAATCTAGATTGTTACAGGTTTATGATGAAATTGAGTTTAATTAATAATTAATAATCAGGGCGAGCGAAGCGAGCCCTGCTATATCCCACAACCTGAACATTTTGTGGTACACTTTACGGAAAAACTATTACGCCTATTGATTTGTGCTTTAACATAATAATTTCTATTTATATGTAGATGTGTTATCAGTAAAAAAATAATAATTTATTACGAAAAAAAATAAAAAAAAAAACTGCCTTAAAGATTATTACCACGCAGAAAAACGACGCGAGCCCTCACAAAGCTCTGCTTTTAGCTAGTAATAATAAACTTTATTGCATAAAAGGTGTTGCAGTAAATACATTAAAAACAGTTGCACTACAAATTGAACACTGGTATACAACAAAAATGGTTGGGGTACTGTCCTCTTAGATACGCTACATAATAGCCTGTAGTAAAGAGAAACAGTGCCGTTAAAAATGCAGTGCAGTTTAAAATGTGTCATCTTCCGGTTTTTCATCAAAAACCTAGGTTTTTAAACTTAATTTTTATACTTAATTTTATGATAATTTTTAAACTTAATTTTATGAAAAACTTGCGACATATAGGTACATACATATATCACTGATGCAATAAGAATGGGGCTATTTTTTTAGGTAAAAAACCAGTGTTATCGCTTTAGATATTGGAATAATATATTTTTTGTTTTTATTGGCGTAATGTAAACAAACAAATAAATAAATAAAAATAAATCCACACTAATATTATAAATTCGAAAGTAACTCTGTCTGTCTGTATGTTACCTTTTCACGCCTAAACCACTGAACGGATTTCGATGGCAGAAAGATAGATTGCATCTCAGGGAAGGACATAGAATAGTTGTTATCCCGATATTCCCACGGGATCGACAGTTATGCGGGTGAAACCGCGGGGCGCTGCTAGTTATTTTATAAAAATGAAAGTCATTTAAATTTTCGAAACAAGCTGTGTATTGTTCCTGGTCTATCCACTTGAGGAAACAGTCATTAGTTTACTATAGGTTCATAGAGTATGTACTAAGTAAGTAAGTGGTTCATGTACAAGCCGTGTATAAGTAGCTAGGGCGGTTGGCACAGCGTCGCGCGCCGACAAAAAAAGTTTCTTGTGACTTAACTATAATATTTAGACATCATAATATGTATAGTCTTGCTGTAGGTAGTCCTTGTTGTAGGTAATGATGAGTACTATAAACATTTAGTACATTATTTTATGTAAGTATCACCAATAGTTTTAGCAGCGCACGCCAAATAATGACTTTTATAGGCAAATTTTTAATACCATTATTGCAATTTCGGTAGGGAACTCCATTAAAAAAAAATCCTACCTTATGGTAGCTACATTATCAGCGGATATCCGCTGATAATGTAGCTTCACATAGATGGAATAATTTTTAAATCGGTTGATTATTTTTTGGATTTATCCATTAGATACTAACAAATATACAAAAACAAAAAAAAAATCTTTTCTCTATTAGTTTTTTCATTTGCAATAATTAAGCACTCCATATTGTATAGGCGAAAATTTATGGGATTCGATAAAACCCAATTTTTATGTATTTTTCAAAATTTCAAGAATTCGTCAATAGATATTACGACTTGTGTCTATACTCTCATATTGAATGACCTTCGAATCCCATGAATTTTTACCTAGGCTTTATGCGTTGCAAATGGGTACTATCGAATCTTTGAAGGTTTACGTCAAATTACAAGCCACCCTGTATATGTATATATATATTATTATCTATGTATATATATATTGTATTCTATGAAACGCTCTCTTTGATATATTGTAGTGGGCTGTTCTAATAGTAAGCTGCGCTCGTCAACAACAGGCTGGGCTAGAATATTGACAAAATAACCTAGTAAACGTGCAACAAAAATCTAAACCCTAACGAGTTATTTTCTCTTAGCGACAACGTAGTGCATGCAATGTCACTGTAAGTGTTACATGCTCTGTGGTCAGTGTAGGTAGTATCATGTGATTGATGGAACATATAGATAGCATAATATCTTCTTACTCATAAAATATATGTAAAAATCTGTGTGTCTGGATGTTTGGGATCTACAATATTAAAATTATTAAAAGTATCATTAAAAGCCGTCCAGTCGATCTCGCGTGGCGAGGCAGAGGCAGATTTGAAGGCAGATTCCTTAATATATGTTTGAAAATACGCTTGCTTTGTCCGGCTGTCAAACTAACATAAATGGGGAAAAAGAACGTCTGAACAATATCCCGCAACTTAAAAAAGCATTTGTACACACTTATATTAAAAGCAAATTAATGTTTTCTATGTCGGTACTTTTCGTGGAGGGTCCAAGCGAACTTTCTACCCTTTGGATTGATTGATCGATCAAATCGCTCTGATATGGCATTCTATTAGCTATTACTATTACTTCTCATCGGACTAGATTTTCCTAAGTAGGCTATAAATATAGTCCGATGAATGATAATCTAGTATGAATTAAAGTATTTGGGAGGTCAGACGGCAGTCGTTCTGCAACTGTCGAATTCTATCGTCCGCAACTCGGTTCTTACATACGAGATATGACATTTTAACTTAGTAGAGTATAAACTAATTCTAGGTCACAAAATACAACCTTATATAAAAAGAAAGAAACAAGAGACATAGTACCGAAATGTTTGTGGAGTGCACCGTGCATAGAGTGCTGAGTGCGGAGTGCGGAGTGCAGAGTGCGAAGTGCATAGAGTGCAGAATGCGGAGTGCATAGAGTGCAGAGCGCGGAGTGCAGAGTGCAGAGTGCGGAGTGCAGTGTCGTGCAGTGTTATAGTGTACCATCATGAGTCCGCCGAGCACGATGTCGCCCTCCACGACGGCGGCGTGCTTCACGGGCCACAGCGTGTCGTTGTCCGACGCCTTCTTCTTCACCTGCACGAGGCGCGCCTCACGCCGGCTGTTGCTCGGCGCGCTGGTTGTTGTCCTTGATACACTTTTAGATTTTCGAGCCGCCTTTGCCTTGGTCTTGGGTTTAACGATAGTTGTTTGTGAAACTGTCGAGACTATCGTTTCATAGTTTTCCGTGGGGATGATCTTCGCTGGGATGGTAAACACATGAGCCGCGGTCACAGCGACGGTCTGCTCGGTGTATTGCAGCGGGCGCGGGGTCGCGTATGTGCCGTGTGCGGGCGCGGGCGCCGGCTGCACGGGAGCGGCGGGGGCCGGCGGCGGCTCGGGAGCCGCGCGGGGAGGCTGCCCACCTAGCAGGGACGAGGCGCTAGGTCTTAGTTCGTCGTCCTGCTTATTTTTGTATTTTTTTTTCTTAAACATTTTGGAGATGTCGAAAGTTCCGATGAGGGAGTGCGACTCTCTCTTATACCTGTAAAGTTCCTCAGAAGCAAAGTTTTCGACGAACATGAGGAGCCCAGCCGCTGGAATCGTTCGCGGTCGATTTTCAAACATGGCCGTCAAATTATCATAGCTGTCGAAAGCGATGCTAGGTCTGAGCGCTCCACGCGGCCTGTGCTCATGCTGCAGAGCGTGTAGTAGGTGCTGCTGGGCGAGCGCGTGCGTATTGTTGCCGGCGGGCAGCGCACGGGGCACGAGGTGCGCGTGGTGCGCGTGCAGCAGCACCGCCAGCACGAGGGAGCGCAGCATGTTGGCGGGCGCGGCGGCGGCGCGCTTCACTCCGCTAACATCAGTGATACTGGTCGCGTCACTAACAGTGGCATCGATGGACATCGCCCATCACTGCCATCGCAACCACATGCCACTTCATATCCTTAGGGTCTGAACAACTCCTGGAGTGAGCTGTATTCATTCTAAAAATCCATTTTGGTTCTTTAAATATCATTTTTATAATGCAAGTTATGGGTGTAGTTTATTATTTTTGTAAGTTTAATCAGTAGTATAACTTAAAACACTTTATGAAATCACAAGTTTGACAAGTTTTTAAACAAATATGTAAAGTGGAGTCATTTTAATAGGTAACATTTGACAATTCATAAAATATTCAACAACGTAACCTTGTAACGGCGGGCATAAAATAACATATTTTTTCGTTTTGTTAGAACTGCACAATTGCTTACCTTTTTTCAATTACGATTACATATTTATTGTAATAATGACCGATACGAGTAATTTTACGATTTGCTTTCATTAATAAACCATTCTAAACATAATAAACAATTAATTCTGATCTAAAGAACTGAACGTCGTTACAAGGTTACGTCAGTTAACCATTTTTCTTTTTAAACACTAGGGATGTTACTCTAAAAATCGAAAGCTGATAAGTAGAATCGAATGCAATGATGACTTGTGAAGAAATATCACCATAAATTAATAACCACGTTGTGATTATAATAAAAAAATTATTTATTATTCTTTTAACTAACTAGTTATAAAAATACAAAAAATAATGAAATAGAAAAACTGCCTCCTCGCATTCGCCTCTAAAACTACAAGTGATTACCATGAGGAAATAAACTTTGAGGTTTTTAAAGAGTGATTTGAGAAGCTGCTAGTCAGCTTAGAAAACCCATCGAAAATTGTAATGGACAATGCACCGTATCATTCTGTACAAGTTGATAAACCACCAACTCAAGCATATAAAAAGCAAGAAATTGTCTCGTGGCTGGTAAGAAATGGTGTGGATGCAAGTCCATCTTTATTAAAAGTTGAGTTGTTAAATCTAGTAAAAGCAACTAAGCCGTCCAAGCTCCGCTATGTAATCGATGAACTAGCCCTAGAGCATGGACACGAAGTTATTCGATTGCCTCCCTACCATTGCCAGTATAACGCCATCGAGCTTATTTGGGCACAAATAAACGGTTATGCAGCGCGGAACAATACTGAACCACCCTTCAGTACTGCTAAAATGATGTCTCTGCTACAAACTGCGTGTGCAGAAGTCACTACAGAAGACTGGAAAAAAGTCGTAGAGAAAACAAAGAAAATAATTTTACAAGATTTTGAACGAGATGTGAGAATAGACAATATTATTGAAAATGAATTAATTATCTCTGAGTGCTGACAGCAGTGATGAAGATGACAATACTTTTAACAGTTCTGATAGTTCAACTGAATAAATGCAATTTTTTTGTTAAATTGTGTACTTGTCTTATTTTGCTCCTTAAATTTACGAAAAAAATAATAATAATGGGACAGGGATTCGCCTGATGATTTTTTAAATTCGCATATGTTTCAAGTCCGTATCGATTCATTCACTTTAATCGATGTTCATAAGCAGGTCACCTCACTATGAGGATAAAACTGACAGACGTCAAATGTTACCTATTAAAATGACTCCACTGTAGGTACTTAACTACTTATTCTCAAAGAGTTGAAGTTATTTCCCCAACACCAGCACAACATTGGAAGCTGAGGGCGCGAGCTCAGTGGTTCTCTCCGCGGGAGTAGTGCTCGGTGCATGTGATTGTGTAGTGTTATTTACAAAACAAGTGTCGAGTCGCGCGTCGCGTGTCGCGAGTCGTGCGGAGTAGCGCGTGGCGCGAGCGGTCGGCGCGGAAGGCGGCCGCGGAGTGCCGCGCGGCGGCCTCTCCCGCTGTGCGGCCCGTGCGGCACCGTCGGCGCCTGTCGCCGAGCCAAGCAGCCAGTGGCCCCTCAGCGAGCACGCACCGGCCGCACGCATTGCGAGCGACCACGAGCTCGCTTCGTTCGACTTCAGCATCACAACCGCAACACTGTTACAACTAGCGACGAGACAAACATTTTACGTAAACACGGCGTAGTCATAGCAAAACGATAATGACGTAACATGAACAGACTAATGTGCTAGTAAATAATAATAATAAATAAATATTAGAAATCATTTACAAAGCTATTAGTAATTATAATGTTAGATGCCTGTGCTAGGATAAATCTGTATCACAGGCGCGAGGCGGCTGAAGCTCATATTTTATACTAATTGTAGGACAGTCAAATTCTAAACAACATTTAAAATGAGTCAGGAGGAATCTTGAAATGATGACACAATACTGACAAAGTCAGCAGCAAAAAACGAAAATGCGGAACCAACGACACCGACTTCCATCGTTTTTTGCCACCGACTTCGGAAATTAAAGTTATTTTTCACTTTGTAGTGTTTTTTTGGAAGTCTGTTGTTTTTTTTTTGTAAATTATTTATTTTTCACATTAAGGTTCTCCCTACCCCATAAAAATTCGTTTATCAGTACTTGCTAAGAACATGAGGAAAATAAACCAGGAAGATCACTAATTGGTTTTACAAAACCAATAAAAAAAATCAAAATGGACAGTTAACTGCAGTGCGATTCTGTAACCATCTCACCGTGAAAACTTAGGTGAAGTGAGCGTGGAGTGAACTGTCAGTGTCATCTTACCAGATACTAGGGATTGACCAAGCATACATTTACAATCATAATCGAGATTTTAATAATATTTTTTAATGCTAATCCTATTGATATTTTTATATAATTCAAAGCTAGTATTTTAGTGGTCAAAACATCAATATTTTGTGGGGTTTTACTTACAATAAAATAGCAAAACAGAAGCGCAGTCAGAATCTCAACCTTGTTTTTTTTTCTTTTTTCCCTAGACTAGTAAGTCCTTATATAGCCAGACAGCGCCAGCGCCTAACGCGCTTGCGCGGCGTGAAATATGGCTCATTCCGAATTAAGTCATCATCGCTCACATGAATAATTTGCTTTCCGATTTAGATAAATCACCACTATGGCAGCTGAGAGTCAGTAATATACCTATTCACTTGAATAGTTACTCATGGTTGGATTATAGTATTTATTTGTGTATACACCACGAATTTCTTCTTCTTTGGTAAGGTGGCGACTGTAGCCAGAAGCACAATTTCGAAAATGCCACGTTAGTTTAAAGATCGGTGATAATTATTAATTTAGGCCCTAAATGAAAAACCGACCATGCCCTAAATTTTAGGGCATGGTCGGTAGTCGGCGTTATCGCAAGATGGCACATGCCATGACTTCGTATATGTCGATTCACGGGACATCGTTATCGCGTTCACGTTAATTCAGTAAAGGGCCCTAATTCACTATGACTTAATCACTACATCTGCTATTAACGTATTCTCTATGACACAATGACCGAAACCGGTTTGAACTGTCAAAATACCACGCTTGACAAACGTACGGCGTGGTAAGATTATGCGGGGAATAATAGATAAATACCATACAGCAGAATTGGGGTCAAGGTGTAAGCACGCTGTAGTCGATTACAGTGCAATTCGGAATGTACCATATATCACTCCACTCGAATCTCGTAACCATGGCAACATCACCTTGGCGTCAACAACACCTCCACCAGCCGCGTTTTGATTGACGAATACCTCGTCTTTTTCTACTTTAGAGTTACACATTTTGAAAATCGCTCAACGAAAACTTTGCTTAATCTGCCCCTTGGCAGACTCTAAGGCAGGGTCGCCATGGTGTATTATATTAATTATTAATATTATTACCATAATTTCCTAATGTTATACATGACGCCTTACAAGTTAAATATGTAAAAACAAATCTCTAATGTGATGAGTGACTAACGCGCAAGCGCGGCGTGATCTTATCACTTCACCTTCACTCCACCCGATTCACGACATTAAATGTCGTGAATCGGGTGAAGGGAAGGTGAAGTGATCACGCAATCTGCAATGTGATAATGACAGTGATTAACGCGCAAGCGCGGCGTGATCTTATCACTTCACCCGATTTACGACATTTAGTGTCGTGAATCGGGTGAAGTGATCACGCCACACAAACTACGTGGGAATCAAAAAATCTCTTTTATGATTGTAAATGTTTGCTTGGTCAATCCCTAGCATCAGTAGGATGACACTGACAGCTCACTCCACGCAAGTATTCACGGTGAGATTTTTACAGAATCGACATGCTGTTAAGTTAATCAGATCCCATTGGTGTAGGATTTTTCAGAAAAGAAAAAAGATAACACGGACTGTCTTCGCTATATTATGATTCATAATGTTACCCTTTTATGATTCTGCCAGTGGCATTTTTAGGCCCCCAGGTCTAATCTAAACACGGATCAGACGGTGCGTCTATTCCTATTATTGCTGCAATACAAATTGAAATTGATATGAAATAATGCTATAGGTACTAAATGTTATTCGAGCAAAAGAAGGTTACATGAAATATAACATTAGATCCATAGATCACATGAAATTAGGTTATTTGTTTTTACAGCATGTGAACTATTGTTATTTCAAATGATATTAAACTATCTGTTATTATGCCATATATTACACACCCTTTACCCGCGCCGTCGATAGGTATAGGTGACTGTATACTTGCCTAAGAGATTTGTCGGTGGGGCGCGCGGGAGGTATATTATTACTACCGTTTACCGCGCCGAGTGCCTCGCCACGTAATGCCATTAACGTGTATAGCATAATGAACACCAGTATGTTTCCAAGCACGGCAAGCGGGGGGGACGACCTGCAGCATCTCGCAGGGAGACCTGGGTGAGAGCCGCACGGACCGGGGAAGCGTGGCACGACAGGGAGGAGGGGGTGCAGCAGACTGCTGACGGTGATGGTGATAGTAATTACAGATAGGTACGAGTATAAGTCATATTTGTTTTAGCCAATATGTCCTCTGCCGTTACTCTGTTCACAATGTTGCTTTTATTAATTCTAGCACAGTTTTTTGTTGTTACTCTAGAGGCGGCTCCCTACAACATTAAGATTCGATTTCTACTGACAGGTAAAAAATATTAGTTGATTGTGTTACACATCAATCACGCATTGTTATTTTTATCTAACGGACGGCGGACGGTGTCTGCACATGACATTGCTCATCAGCGTCATCACAATGGTACAGGTCGTAGCTGTAGAGTAGAAGTCCTGCGCCGTAGTCTTTGCAATAGTCACCATTACAATGGCTACGCCGCCGTAGGTTATGACTATGGTTGCTACGACCACGACGGCGACGTAGGGACTACTACGGCTGCTACGCTGTAGCTGTAGGTGGCTACTACGATGTCTACGACGTAGGTTAACTGCAGTTCTTCGATGGCTACGAAGTAGGTTAGATACTATAAGGTGTACGTGACGTCTATGATGGCTACCACGCGCATCACGACAACATCACGCGACTTCGGTCGCACGGACTCGCAGCAACTTGCTTGATGGCTTATTCGATATTGTTTTTAAATCTCAAAACAAAATAAATAAATACAAGTGCACTATCATAGTCGCGCCGGCAAGCGGGCTGCAGTGGAAAACAAACTTACCGAAGCACATGATAGCTGTTTACGCCAAAAAATATCGTTTCTATATACAGTATATAGGTACCTACTTAGATGTTAGTTATCTGAAGGTTTGTAGTATGAAGCTAGTTGCAAAATAAACTCATTAAGAAAGGACGTCTTTCAATCACATCTATTCATCATCAAGCAAATTTAACCCTTAACACCTAGTAAGCATGGTCCAAACGAACCGGATCAATTAATAAAAAGTAATTTGAATAGAAACGCTCGGGCCACCATCTGGCGCCTGGAATACAATAGGTGACGTAGGCCGGTCGAGAGACAAGGAAGTTTTTTACGTACCGAGGACTCACGTGTGGCGTGTATTTAGAAGAAATTAACTTTATAACGTGTTATTTACGAACTTAATAAAGTGTTGTGTACGCAAATAAACATTGAAAATGACTGCTGTGACATTGGAACAAAGTGTATTGCTGGCGGCTTTGGAGGATACTGCTAATGTTTTGCAAAAAGCGCAAATTAACTTCAAGAAATGTGCTAAAGCCAAGTTAACTAAGGGTTATGCAACGGCGCGCTTAGAATGCATTGAGGAATACTGGCTGAATTTTAAGAAGACTCATCGAGAGCTAATTAAGTGTACACCACGCGAACAACGCGGTGTATTGCCTTACTTTCTCAATGAAGAATTTTATAAATATGAGGAACTATATGTATCTTTAAAAGCTGAATTATTAGATCTATTGAACAAATCACTACCGGGTCAGCCAGTCAATAATGAAGATCAGTTAAATGAATCTGGTGTTGCAGCAGGCTTATCGAGTGTGAAGTTACCACGTATACAGTTACCATCTTTCTCTGGCAAGTATGAAGAATTCCCTACATATGAAGACTTGTTTACCACTCTCGTACACAATAATAATGCGTTATCAAAGGTTCAAAAACTACATTACCTGAAGACAAGTGTTACGGGAGAGGCGGAAGCATTGTTGCGGCAAATACAAATTACAGAAAGTAATTATACACAAGCTTGGGAATTAATAAAAAGTCGTTACGGCAATAAACGAGTATTAAGAACCTCTCTTTTTAAACGGCTTTTTTACCAGAAACGGGTAGCCAACCAAGCTGCTCCTATGATCAAACTTTTGGTAGATACAACCTCTGAGTGCCTTCATGGTTTGGAAAATACCGGACTAGCTATTGATGAGTGGGATCCATTCCTGGAGTTTCTTGTCATGCAGAAGTTAGACAATCTTACTCACAAAGAATGGGAAGAATTCGCATACAAGGACAACACCGATGACGTACCTAAATGGGCCACTTTGAAAGGTTTTTTAGAAAGCAAATTTCGTACGCTGGAATTAATTACACCTGAAACAATGAAGGAGAGAGGGGGAAATAAGCCCAAGTCATTTCATGCCGCCACCAGTGAAGAAGATAAACCTGAACGTGAGAAAGCTTGTGCCTACTGCAAGGGTGATCATTTTATTCACACCTGCAAGGAGTTTGTCAAGTTATCGGTCGCAGATAGACACAATGCTGCACTAAAGAACAAGCTATGCTTCAACTGCCTCATACCTCACCACGCCGTTTCTCGATGCAAACACAAGACGTCCTGTAGAATCTGTAAGAAGAAGCATCACTCCCTTCTACACCAAGACCGGTCGAGACCAATTGAAGAGAAGAACACTTCGGCTGAGACAAGCGTTGCCTCTCAGACTGAAGACGCTACTGAAACAAAAATTGCAGCCCACTATTCTAGAAAACAGCAGCCTGGTCAACAAGTTTTGTTAGCCACAGCACTGGTAGATGTCATTTCAAGTTCCGGAGAATCATATGTCTGCCGTGCACTCATTGACCAGGGCTCTGAAGCCTCCTTTGTCACAGCTAGAATAGTGGAGTTATTAGGGTTGAAGAAAACTGAAGTCAGTAGTATAGTCAGTGGTATTGGCGAAGAAAAGCAATCCATCAAGCATAAGGTATTTTTCCACCTACTATCAAGCTCAAGGGAACCTATTGAAGTTAAGGCCTACGTAATGAAGTCGATTTCATCAAGATTACCCTCTAAGTCCATGAAGATAAACAAGGCCGAATTACAACCCTTGACGTTGGCTGATCCAAAGTTTAGCATACCGGGAAAAATTGACATTCTTCTTGGGGCATACGTTTTCGGAAGAATAATAGAAGAAGGGCTAATACGACTACAAAATGGTCTAGTAGCACAAAAACATGCTTAGGATGGATTTTGTCGGGTGAAACTAACGAAGGTACAGATCAAGAAGTAATAACTACTCTATTTGTCAAAGAAGAAGAAGAAGAAGACACATTAAAAAGATTTTGGGAGATAGAAACAGATTCTTATACAAAAAGGAAGATTTTAACAAAGGAAGAAGAAGAGTGTGAATCTATTTATAAAAATACAACCGTTAGAGATAAAGAAGGGAATTATGTCGTACAATTACCATTAAAGCAGACTGTTGAAGAAACTATACAAAAAATAGGAGATACAAGACACACAGCGATTCAGAGATTCCAACAATTAGAGCGGAAATTCCAAAGAAACAACGATTTTAAGAAAAAATACAAAATGGTAATTGATGAGTATTTACAGATGGGACATTTACAAAAATGTGAAGACCAAGATGACAGACATATGCAATACCTTCCTCATCACGCTGTAGTCCGAGAGGACAAAGACACGACGAAGTTACGTGTTGTCTTTGACGCTTCGGCTAGAGGCACCAATGGACATTCTCTCAACGATTGCATGATGATTGGGCCTGTATTACAGCCTGATTTGCGCAGCCTTATAATCAATTGGAGGAGACACAAAATATGTGTAATAGCCGATATTATCAAGATGTACCGAATGGTTAAAATGGCTGAACAACACACACCACTACAAGGTATTGTGTGGCGAGATGACGCAGACAAGAACTTGAGTAGCTATAAACTGAAGACGGTCACATTCGGCACAGCTGCCGCGCCATATCTTGCTGTACGAACACTTCAGCAGTTAGCTGATGACGAAGGCCATGAATGTCCAGAGGCTGCCGCTGCAATAAAGCAATGTTTTTACATGGACGATTTAATGGCCGGCCATGAAAATGTACAAGAAGCTAATATTCTATGTATAAATATAAGAGAAATACTCAAAAGGGGTGGATTTAAAATGCAGAAATGGTCAAGTAATTCAGAAGAAGTATTAAATTTTTTACAAGAAGGAAAAGAAAATACTACAGATCAGTTGGAAATAAAACTAGACAAGATTATAAAAATATTGGGACTAAAGTGGGATAGAAAAGATGATTCGATGAATTCAAGGTGACAGTTAACTTACCTGGACTGAAGTATCCCATAACGAAGAGATCCATTCTCTCGGACGTGTCTCGATTGTTCGACCCGTTCGGATGGTTGTCGCCTGTTGTTATCATAGCAAAGGTAATCATCCAGAAGTTATGGCTCCGTCGGTTAGATTGGGATGATGAAGCTCCTTTCGACCTAGTGGAAGAGTGGACAAAATATAGAAATGAATTAACTTACCTGCAATCCATTAGGGTCCCACGTTGGTTTCAAATTACGCCACGAAGTAAGGTAATCCAGCTCCACGGCTTCGCAGATGCTTCGATGACATCATACGCTGCAGTTATTTACCTAAGAGTTGTCGATGAAGACGATGTGGTGCACGTCGTAATGGTAGCATCTCGTACGAAGGTAGCACCTGTAAAACAACTGAGTATCCCCAGACTGGAACTGTGCGCTGCCACGTTACTGGCTGAATTAGTGAAGGATATTACTGCTGCACTCGATATACAAATGAATAATGTCTATGCTTACACCGATTCCATGGTTGTATTGGCATGGTTACAATCTACACCGAGTCGATGGCGCACATTTGTCGCGAATAGAACAGCAGATATTCTCAGAGTCCTAGAAAGCAATAAATGGAGTCACGTACAGTCGGCTGAAAATCCTGCGGACATAGCTACAAGGGGTCTGAAGGCAAGTGATTTAGCAAATCTCGAGCTGTGGTGGACGGGACCTAATTGGCTTAAGTTTAAAGAAATTAAGAAGGCAACAGAAGAGGTTCTAGAAACTGATCTAGAAATTAAAGTTTCAAGTTACCATACTTTTGCCAATACCTGCGAAGATAAACTTATTTGGGAAAGATTTTCTAGCATTTCTAAACTAAAGAGAGTTTTAGCCTACTGTAAGCGATTTATAAATATTAAAAATATAACTAAACAAGAAGATTATTTAACAGCTAATGAAATGGAAGATATTTTAGAAAAGGCAATTAAATATTATCAAAATCTAGTATATGAAAGGGAAATAGAAAACATTAAGAAAAGGGGGAAGGTTAACACTAAAAGTTCTCTAATTACATTGGTTCCATATTTGGATGATAAAGATATAATAAGAGTCGGAGGCCGACTACAAAACGCAATACTGCCGGAAACATCAAAACACCCAATAATAATACCTAAAGATGTTCACATTACAAGACTTATAATTCAAGAAGCACACATTAAGACTTTGCACGGTGGCATCCAAATGATGATGACTTACATTCGAAGTAAATATTGGATTATTGGGTTAAAAGCAGCTGTAAGAAAATGTATACGTACCTGTAAGGTCTGCATCGTTGACAAGGCAAAGACGCATAATCAAATGATGGGACAGCTCCCTCCTGAAAGGGTGAACACCAACAGAGCTTTTCTTAACAGCGGAGTCGATTATGCTGGGCCTGTGCAAATAAGAACATCCAAGGGACGAGGTCATCATGCAACGAAGGGCTATGTATGCTTGTTCGTGTGCATGTCAACAAAAGCTCTGCACCTAGAGGCAGTTACAGACCTTACTGCCCAGGCATTTATCGCCGCTTTCCGACGATTTGTTGCTCGAAGAGGTCCATGTGCTCATTTATGGAGCGACAACGGCACCAACTTTGTCGGGGCCGCAAAGGAGCTGAAAGCACTATTTGCAAGAGGCAAGGCCAGTGTAACAAAGGAGATTGCTGAACTGTTAGCCAATGATGGTACGGTATGGCACTTTATTCCGCCGCGAATGCCAAATTATGGAGGCTTATGGGAAGCTGGCGTACAATCGGCCAAACGGCACTTGACTAGAGTAACTCAAGGAACGAAACTGACATACGAAGAGATGGCTACATTATTGGCTCAAGTGGAAGCAAGCCTTAATTCACGCCCATTATGTCAGCTTGATGATACTACCGACACTCTTACACCTCTGACACCTGGTCATTTTTTGGTGGGGGAACCCCTGATCAGTGTTCCAGATATCAATTTCAAGGAGAGAAACATAAGCATACTCACGAGATGGCAATTAATACAAAGGATGACCCAAGATTTTTGGAAGCGATGGCAATCAGAATATCTTAACACCATGCAGCAAAGATATAAGTGGCATTCCAAGATTCCATCACCCTGTGTTGGTGACGTGGTAATAATTAAAGAGGATGACTTACCACCTAATAAATGGCTATTAGGTCGAGTGAAAGTAGTCCATCCTGGGACTGACAATTTGGTTCGAGTGGTCACCATACAATGTAAGGGAGATCATGAATTGAAGAGACCACTATCAAAATTAATATTTTTGCCACAGGAACATAATAATAACACATAATTATAAACTTAGTTTTTGAAGTAATGAGGGTCTGAAGTAGTAATTTTGTACCTTTTAAAGATTCGTTTTGTATACAGTCCAATTGCTCTAATTTTGAATGTTATAATGTAAAACAATTTGTTTTGGTGGGCGGAATGTTTACGCCAAAAAATATCGTTTCTATATACAGTATATAGGTACCTACTTAGATGTTAGTTATCTGAAGGTTTGTAGTATGAAGCTAGTTGCAAAATAAACTCATTAAGAAAGGACGTCTTTCAATCACATCTATTCATCATCAAGCAAATTTAAACCTTAACACCTAGTAAACAATAGCGTAGACACAACTTTCAATGGAATTCAACACCAAGAGATGAATTCGTTTCTGATACAAAACAGACCTATTGTAAATACCACTTTACTTAGGTACTCCACTGATTAACAGGTATTCCAATATAAAGCGCTGAAACGAAATGCTCATTGAAAGTTCCCTTTGAGGCCACGCGCCGACTCGCCTACTCGCCGACTCGCCTACTCGCCGACTCGCCGGGTGAAAGGGATCACAATGAATCGTCCAGTAAACACGTAATCACAGACGTAATTCAAAAAACACTAGGCGGCTTCCGAGAAGTTTGCGGCGGAGCGCGACAGGTATTTCAGAACACAGCAATTAGTTAACTAATGCAGTTGACCCACTCTAGTAAAACATGAAAATCAAATATAAATTATGCAATTGCTAATATCAATAATAATAATAACAACAATTACCGAGTGTCTTGGGTACATCACCAGTCGACAGCGATGCGGATGAATTTTTCGACACAATTTTTTAGTTTCTGTAGCCCGCGAAATTCAATTTTTTTTTAGGTTTTGTGCAATTTGCTGGTCAGTATTAAGTTGTACGTTGATTATGTTGTGATTTTGATTTTTAAAACGGTAATTTTGTTAAGTATCAAAAGATAAGTATTTATTCTGAACGGCACTTAGCCGCCATTGCAACTTTATTAAAAATTATTAGAGAAAAAACGTGGAAAGGAACGCAATGGCGGGGGGAGTGCCGCGGCGAACGGGTAATGGCCGCGGAGGGGTGTTTTGTTAACGGTGCTAGCGAGAGGTCGAGTTGAAAACAAAGTGTAAAAACAGTTACCTATGGTTCTTTGTCTGCGACTAAAACATTGTGGTGTCTAAAGATAATTATTCACCTGAAATAAGGTGTATTACTTCAATTCAGAAGTGTGCGTAGCCTGCGCGCCATGTCGGACATAAACAGTAAGTAATTTTGAATATCTTTGTTATTAGACAGCTACGTGGCATTACATTAGTGATCCCATACGTAGGTACACGAAAAAGGCGGTAACGTTGCGCTTACTTAGAGCATTAAAGCAATAGTATGACTACTTGTAACTTAACGAATTGTGGAAGTTGTACGTGTACCTACTTCATGAGATAAAATGTGTCACCTTGTATGTTCGTGCGCAGCACATATAATGAGCTAACAGCCATGCAGGTGTGCTGCTCAGAATAGTGCAGCCGCGTATGTACCTACATGTGTCGCCTTTGGAATGAGCTAACGGCCATGAAGGTGTGCTGTTTTGCATCAGTGCGGCTACGTGGGTGTGCTGCTTATAGAACTATCTAACGGCCACGTAGGTGTGCTGTTCAGAGTGCGGCCACGTAGGTGTGTTGCTTATAGAGTGAGCTAACGGCCACGAATGTGTGCTGTCTAGCGTAAGTGCGGCCGCGTAGGTGTGCTGCTTATAGAGTGAGCTAACGGCCACGTAGTGTGCTGTTCAGAGTGAGTGCGGCCACGTAGGTGTGCTGCTTATAGAGTGAGCTGACGGCCACGAAGGTGTGCTGTCTAGCGTGAGTGCGGTCGCGTAGGTGTGCTGCTTTTAGAGTGAGCTAATGGCCAGGCAGGTGTGCTGCTTAGCGAGTGTGGCCGCGAAGATGTGCCTCAAAGTCAATCAAAGTCAAAGTCAATCAGTCAGTCAGTCAAAGTCAAAGACAGTCAAGGTCTATCAAAGTCAAACTCAATCAGTCAGTCTGTCAAAGTCAAAATCAGTCGAAGTGAAAGTCAATCAAAGTCAAAGACAGTCAAAGTCAAAGATAGTCAAAGTCTGTCAAAGTCAAAGTCTGTCGAAGTCAAAGTCAGTCAAATAAGACGGTCAAAGTCAAACAGTCAAAGCCAATCAAAGTCAGTCAGTCAAAGGTTGTATGTATGTATAATAAGTATTTATTAGTATATTTTATTTTTCAAAATTTTCCGTTCTTTTGCACCTACTGTTTTGTCTCTGCATCACCCTAAGGTAGACTGGTAGAAAATGCCCAAGGCATTAAGTCCGCCTTTGTACATTATGTGCATAAAGTTTAATAAATAAAAATAAAATAAAAAAATAAAACCACGTATAAAAACGGAACCTTGAAACAATTGAGAAATTGTTTAAAAAAAGGCGATAAACAGATGCTGCGAAAGTATGGGAATTTGGGCTGAGAGTGGTGTGGATGTTAGGATGTGAGAAATTATAACGAGGATGATGGGACAGTCGGGGTTGACCCGCGTTAGGAGACCGAGTTGCGTGTCCAGGCTAGATTAGTTAGGAGATTTAGTGAAGACTAAGAGGCCATGTCCGAGTTTGTTTTGGACGACGATTGGACAGTCGGGGTTGACCCGCTTTAGGAGACGGACTTGCGAGTCCAGGCTAGTTAAGTTAGGAGATTGAGTGAACACCAGGAGACCAGGAGAGTGAGTGGTTGAAGTAGGCTAGACGAGCAGAGTTAGATCTTAGGCAATAGCAACGAAACTGTGTGCCTGATTAAGAGATTGTGAGGGCGAGAGTGTTATTTAATACGCTAAATAATAATTGTTATTTTAGACTAGGTTATATTAGTCTACTATAATGTAAGTAGCGTGTAAGGGGCGTGGATCTCAGTGAGTGTCTGTGAACGATTGGATTGGGTGAGTGTTGAATATTTTATCCCTCCTTGTTTCTTTTAATGACCTAATCGAGGTATCCTACACATGCGTTTGGTTCTAGGGACTCGGGGAAAGCCATCTATGGGGTGTGACAGACTATAGACAACCATAGCCAGGACATGATCCTTGGGCAGTCACACCGCTTATGGAAGGCTGAACCGAACTTGCAACTCGTTAGGGCTAATTTGAATTATAGTGCTACCTAGTAGTCTGTTTTCCCCTATGGACTGACTAACTGCAGGATATCTTACATTGTACTTGATGTACGCACACACAGTATTTTAGTTTTGTAGCTATGTTCGTTTTCCTTTGTAAATTGTAAACTTAAGATGTTCCAAATTAATAAACTTTATTTTATTTTTATTATTTTATAAACAACATCAACAATTGTTAGATTTTCCTTAGAAAATAGATAAAATGTAAAAATAACTTCGGTAATAGGTAATACGGGCTGATGTCCACAACTCCACGTCAATGCACGTATTTTAATTAGAATCAAGAGTTCGTTCCTTCACATAAGTTGGTGACTATTTATTCCCTCTCCCCGCCACATGACGCACTGCACACTGCACGGTGAAGTCATCTCAGAAAGGTATCCTGAACCTGTTGTGAACTAAACATCATCATCATCATTTCAGACGAAAGACGTTCACTGCTGGACATAGGCCTCCTCAAGCACCTCCACTTCGACAGGTACTAAACATAGATCAACTTTAAGACCGTCTATTTATTTACAAACTTGTTCCGAACGGAAAAGCTCAGCGCTAAACTCATTTTTCAAAGAATAAGTTTTCTTGTAAGAAAAGCAAACTTTATAACTGCAGTGAACGGATGCAACATAATTTTTATGCGATTTAATAGTAAAGGTAGATCTTATGAAAATTCATGTAGCTCGAGCTAACAGCGGATTTGCATAACCCTGTCATTACCAAGTGATGCTGTTAGATCGACGAGCAATGCCCCCTACCGCCCCCTCCGCTGCCCGCCTGCGGTGCTTATTCATACGGTAGAAGGTCGCAGGACCAGCTAATCTAAAAGTTAAATCAATTAGGTAGAGTGCCACGATTCATCGAGAAACAGATAACGACTAGTTATTGAAGAATCAATCAGTGCCGCCCGGGGCAGTGTGACCGCATCAGCAACTATCATCATGAAGCAATGCATCGACGCTTGTGCATTGAAATACCTCTATTGCTTTAATTACACCTTTATAACTGAAAATGAATTTGATCGATTTTTACCTCCATAATTTGCACTTAAAAACTAACGGTCTTATTCATAAAATGTTATGGAACATCTAAGGCTTGCTAAAGTCAGGTGTACTGGTGGTCGCAAGAGGTGGAGTCGCTACGCAAGGCGTGCGTCGACGTGCGACACCTGTACACGAGGCACCGCAGTCTACGCATCCGCCCTCTGGATGTGGAAGCCATGGAGGCGGAGCTGTACGAGGGGTACAGAGTGGCAAAGATCGCCCTTCTAGAGGCTGTCTAACGGGCCAATGATATAGTCCAGTCATTTTAGGCATTTTAAACCCCAATCTGCGGAAAAATTCCTAGTGAGCTGAATTTTTGTACACACCTTTATTACGACGTTGTAATGAAGATGTGAAAAATCGACATTAATATCGTGCCGGCTAAAAGAGTTATAAAGGTCAAAAGGTCACGAAAATCAGTTTTTTGCAAATATCTCGCGACCTATTGGTCGGAGGTCAATACAGTCATTATAAAAATTGTTTGTCGTGAAATTATCTACAAAAAATGCCTCTTGCAATTTTCTGTAAAATTAACCGTTTTTGAAGTAGAGCGCTGAGAAAGCGACTAGAATGCACTTACATACAGTATTGTATACCGTATACCAAGGCGTAAACTCTATTGTTTTTTATTTATGTTTTAAAGTGTCTTAAAAACTTCTATCTGATATTTGGGCGTTTTGTGAAAAGTATACTTATATTATAGAGGTTTGGAACTTAGTAAAATCTACTATATATTATACAAACGACCTCCGATGGCAAATGTTCTGTATTTTATTGTTCCGAGACCCGTCCCTTTATATCTGCTACTATCTGTCGGACTGTGTTTAGCTCAGTTGAAAAATATTTCTTGAGTATTAAAGACGTTATTTTAGTATTTCCATGCTCTTGAACAGTTTTCATAATGAGTGATACATGTTTTATTCGCAATGAATTTATTATCGGATGGTGATGTAGTAGAAGTTAGGCGTGGTCTAAACAATTCTGCAGAAATATTCCAACAAGAAAATTGCTCTCGAGATGACATTGTTAATGCTGGAATACATTTTCTACTAGCAATGTATGGTGCTCCAAAATCAGAACATTCGATAGATAATTACAGATACTTTAGCTTTGCTAAACTACGAGTAACAAGACTAAGCACAGCTGTGAAATTTCCATTATTACCACCTACTTCTTCAGCAGCTCAACAGCATATTTATCGAGTGTATTATCAAATACAAACCTGGTTAGGAAGAGAAATTGATCCAGAACAGTGGGGTTGGGAGTTACAAAATAATATATTACAGCCAATAGGTAGGTAATAATAGGTAATACGGGCTGGTGTCCGCAAATCCACGTCAATGCGCGTATTTTATAACAACATTATTACCACCAGCACCCGATGACATACTGAACACATAACACATTTTTTTCTACGTCTTTTGTCTTTAATAACGTCTTTAATACTCAAGAAATATTTTTCAACTGAGCTAAACACAGTCCGACAGACAGTAGCAGGTATAAAGGGACGGGTCTCGGAACAATAAAATACAGAACATCTGCCATCGGAGGTCGTTTGTATAATATATAGTAGATTTTACTAAGTTCCAAACCTCTATAAAATAAGTATACTTTTCACAAAACGCCCAAATATCTGATAGAAGTTTTTAAGACACTTAAAAACATAAATAAAAAACAATAGAGTTTACGCCTTGTTATACGGTATACAATACTGTATGTAAGTGCATTCTAGTCGCTTTCTCAGCGCTCTACTCCAAAAACGGTTAATTTTACAGAAAATTGCAAGAGGCATTTTTTGTAGATAATTTCACGACAAACAATTTTTATAACGACTGTATTGACCTCCGACCAATAGGTCGCGAGATATTTGCAAAAAACTGATTTTCGTGACCTTTTGACCTTTATAACTCTTTTAGCCGGCACGATATTAATGTCGATTTTTCACATCTTCATTACAACGCCGTAATAAAGGCGTATACAAAAATTCAGCTCACTAGGAATTTTTCCGCAGATAAAATCTAAAATGACTGGGCTAATATGGCCCGCGAGGAAGTAGTGGAGACTCTGAACAGAGATCCATGGGGGCGCCCTTACAAAATGGTGCGGAATAAACTCCGCACCTGGGCCCCCCGCTGACGCAGAGTTTCCGCCCCAGCTGGTGGAGGAGGTGGTGAGCGCTCTGTTCCCTTCACGGGGGAGGATACTCCCCCGCACATGGCGCCGCCATTAGCGGTGCCCGAAGCGGACCACGCGGACGACGACGACATCCCTAAAGTGACCGGAGTAGATCTCAGAGTGGCGGTAGGTAGGCTGAAGGCCAAAAATACTGCCCCAGGACCCGACGGCTTGCCAGGTAAAGCCTGGGTCCTGGCCTCGAGGGCTACGGGCCTCGGCTGAAGGCGCTTTTAAGCTCAAGTATAGAGAGAGGATTATTCTGATAAATATATCTCTAAAAAGAAACGTTGAAAGCTTTACTGCAGTCACAAAAAGAGTCGCATTATTGAATCTCAATATACAAGGATACAGCATAAGCATAATACAAGTATACGCGCCGACCGAGTCGACGGACGAGGAAGAGATCAATGAATTTTACAAATCAATAGATAAAGCAATAGAATTCGCCCATAAAAATTTAATTATAATGGGAGATTTCAATGCAAAGATTGGTCAACCCCTATTAGACGAATATTTAATAACAAAAACATATGGATATGGACAAAGAAACAAAAGAGGACAGAGACTGATAAACTTTGCTTTTGAAAAGAAACTATCGATTATTAATACGTACTTCAAGAAAAAACCTAGTCGTAGATGGACGTGGCGATCTCCAAACGGGCAGTATAAAAATGAAATAGATTATATAACAACTAACCAACCAAAACTATTCGAAAATATAGAAACATTAAATCTAAATTATTCTTCAGACCACAGACTGGTAAGAAGCACAATTACCCTATCAAAACCTCATAAAAGTAGAGCGGCATATACTAACAAACAAAGGAGCGCACTGAAAAGTGACGAAGAGATAAATGAATACAAAAACAGCCTTGAAAACCATTTGCTTAACTGGTCCAAAATAGATACCGTTCAAAGATGTTACGACTAACTGACACATGCCATAATGCAAAGCCTGGAAATCAAAAAACTAACCAGCCAATCCAATACGAAACATAAAGTCTTATCAGAAAAAACACTATCACTTATAACGAGAAGACAAGTACTACAAAAAACCAAAAATAAATCCCGTTCTCAAAAAAACGAGCTTAGCGCTCTATATAAACTAATAAGCAAATATATCAAATTCGATTACAAAAAACACAGGGAAAATACTATAAAAAACACCTCGAACAAGAAGGGAGTCTGAAGAAAGCCACTAAGGAACTTAGAATAAATAGATACTGGATCGAAGGTTTGAAACAGCTGGATAAAACATCATACAAACGCAAAGATATCATCGAAATTGCAACAAACTTCTACAAAGACTTGTACAGCGCCAAACCAGATCCACAGCTTCTTGCCAGTGAAATGACCCAGGATAATATAGAGACATTGCAGTCGAGTATTGAAGACAAAATTCAACCGATTGACGTTCCAGAAATCCTTCAAGCAATTAAAAGACTAAAATCAGATAAGAGCCCAGGCCAAGATAAAGTCACCAACGAGGCTATAAAATACGGAGGAACTCTACTGGCCAGGCCACTGGCGAACCTATTCAATCTTATCTTAGAAACAGCGATTATACCTACACAATGGTCTGAATCAAACATAATCTTGCTCTATAAAAAAGGAGACTCCCATGACACATTGGTAACTACAGACCTATTAGCCTTTTACCGAGCTTATACAAACTATTTTCTTCGATCATTAATAAAAGAATAAGCGAAACTCTAGATACATGGCAACCTGTAGAGCAAGCAGGCTTTCGCAAAGGATTCTCTACAATAGATCACATACACTCCTTAGAATTAGTTATTGAAAAGTACCAGGAAAGACAGAGACCACTCTACATAGCCTTCGTCGACTATTAAAAAGCGTTCGACACAATATCTCACGCAAGTATTTGGGAAGCCTTAAAAGCTCAAAAAATAGAGAACAAATACATAGCAGTGATAAAAAACATAATTATATAGAAATAGCACTAGTAAAGTAAAAATGGAAACTATTGGCCGAAGCTTTCCTATAAAGAGAGGAGTAAGGCAGGGCGACCCATTATCGCCAAAACTTTTTATAGCTGTACTGGAAACCATCATAAGAAAACTGGACTGGATAAATTGCGGCTTGAACGTTAATGGCAAATATTTAAGCCATCTAAGATTCGCAGACGATATAGTACTACTATCAGAGTCCAGCTGTGGCCTGCAATATATGTTGGAGACTTCATATAAGCAGCAAAAGAGTGGGATTAGTGGGATTTCGTTTAAAAAATATTTTAGTAATGAATACTATTAAAATAAACATTTTGCAATGGAACTCACAAAGTGTACTACCTAAAAAAATTGATTTAGAACAAATCTTGTTTTTGGAAAAAGTTCACATTGCCGCCCTATGCGAAACGTGGCTGAATTCTGACTGTAACTTTAATATAAAAGATTATAACGTGTTTCGTTGCGACAGGCCAGATTCATACGGAGGAGTTGCAATTCTGGCTCATAAATCTATCAAGGCACAACAATGTCGCAGTACTACTACAAATCCGGGTATCGAGATAGTTCATGTTAAAATTTTTAACTGTAGTTCCATTGAAAATGTTTTTTCAATTTATTGCCCACCTAACGTCCGCACTACACAAAGTGATTGGGAATCGTTGTTTTCTATAGCTAACTCTAAAACCCTAATTTTAGGAGATTACAATGGTCATCACTCAAGTTGGTCCACGAAAACAGATCAAAGAGGTACTCAAATTTTTGACTCTTTAATTGACCATAGTTTTGTAACTTTGAATGACGGTAAGCCGACTCGAGTAAAGCTAGTTAATGGAATTCTACAAAAATCGGCTCCTGATTTGTCTATTGTTTCTTCAGACGTATGTCTAATGTTTGAGTGGAGCGTAACTAATGAATCCCTAGGCAGTGACCACATGATAATCAAACTGAAGACGTCAGATAATTATGTTCCACGTACCATAAAGAAAAGAAATTTCACAAAAGCCGACTGGACAGCTTACCGTAACTTTATTCAAGACGCACTAGTTGACTATACTTTGCCTGTTAATCCCCAAGAAGCTTATAATTCCTTTTTAGATATCATCAACAGGGCAGCAGATGTAAGCATTCCTTATTTTAAATTTAGCCAAAACCCCTGTAATAAATTTAAACCAAAGACTTATTGGAATCCGATGTTGTCTAAAGCGGTGGCGGAAAGACGATTAGCTTTAACACGTTTTAGAAAAAACCCAACTCCAGATAATTTAGAATTGTTACGAGAAAAAACTCGTGAAGCTCAAAAACTAACTAGAAGGGCTAGTAAGGAAGGATTCCGTAAGTTCTGTTCTTCAGTGGATGAGGTCACTTCGGCTAGTGACATGTGGCGACGCATGCGCTGGCTGAAGGGATATCGTTCAGCTCGACTCCATGTGGAGGAGACGTTGGCTGAACAAGTCCTCTTTAATTTAGCTCCTGATTTTACATGTCCCCCACGACCTACCTTTTCCTCTCTAAATCATAAATTGGAAATAGATATAACAAGACAGGAGTTTGACAAATGTGTGAAATCTAAGGATACTGCACCGGGCTACGATGATATTTCATTTTCAATGATTAAAAATCTCCCTGACCTTGCTAAAAATATTTTACTACATCTTTATAATTTGTTTTTATCGTTACATTTTGTTCCTGAACAATGGCGCCAAGTACGCATAGTACCAATCCCCAAACCAGGTCGAGATTTGACTTCTGCTTCTGCAATAAGACCTATTTCGTTAATGTCCTGTCCATGTAAAATCTTTCATTCCATTATTAATAAGAGAATTGAGTGGTACATAGAAAGTAGAGGATTATTTGCGGAAGAAACTGTAGGTTTCAGGAAAGCTCGCTCATGTCTAGATAATTTAAATTTGCTAACCTCGCAAATACAAATTGGTTTTTCAAAAAAACTTGTGACTATCGGATGTTTCCTTGATATCGATAACGCTTACAATAACGTTGACGTCACCGCTCTTCTGTTAACCTTGGACCAACTTTGTGTGGGATCACAATACTGTAGATATCTATGGGAATTTCTTAAGGAAAGGTATTTATCAATTAGTGGCATAGATAATACTGTAACTAGAATTGCCAGAAGGGGCTTGGCACAGGGTGACCCCCTCTCGCCATTACTATTCAATATTGCGACCATCCATATCTGTAAAGCAATACCCAGCTCCATAACTGTCTCTCAGTACGCTGATGACTACGTACTTTATATAACTTGTGATAATATTGATCAAGCAGCCGCTGAGTTACAGGAAGCGTTAAATATCTTATGTGATCAATTTGATTCCCTTAATCTCAACATATCATCAAATAAGAGTAAAATTTGTATTTTTGACAGAGGCTATAGGAGACGGTCGGTTAACTTGTCAATTAGAGGTAATAGTTTGGAGGTTGTGGACACGGTACGATATCTTGGTGTGTGGTTGGACCGTTCTCTCAGATGGGGAAAACATATAAATGAGATTAGCCAAAAAGTTCTCAAATTCATTAAAATCTTTAAAGTGTTGGCCGGTTCGAGTTGGGGTGTGCATCCAAAATATTTAAGAAGACTTTATCTAACTTTAATTAGAAGCCGTATTGATTATGGAAGCATTTTCTATGATAACAGTGCAAAAACTCACTTAGAAAAATTAGATAGATTACAGAACCAAGCCATGAGAGTAGTGGGTAGTTTTATTAAAACCACACCAATTCACGTGATGGAGAGCGAATTATGCCTACAGCCACTATACCTACGTCGACGCTTCTTGGCTAGCAAATTCTGGCTTAAGACTAAAGCTTTGCAGGCAAATACCGGAAGTATCAATTTACTATCCGAACTATCTTCATTATGTAATAATTCCTCATATTGGCAAAACAAAAGAATCCCCCTTTTAATCTCAGTTAATGACTCACTACACACTTTAAAAATTCACAGCAGTCAGAAATTAGATATGTTTTCCCTGAATACTTGGGTTAGTAAAATAGATAGTAATAAAATAATAAAACACGACGTAAACTTCATGTCTGGGCCTAAAAGGCAATACAATCCTGTTAGCTTAAGAAACTTATTTATTGATTACCTTACTTCCGAATACTTGACTTACGTAAAAATATTTACAGACGGATCTAAGGAGGGTGACAATGTAGGGGCTGCGTTTTACGAGTCAGAAGAAAATTCAATGAAATTTCGAATTAATGCCAGTGTGTGTATAATGGAAGCTGAACTGATCGCGATTGCAGAAGCTCTGTCTTATGTCGAATCAATCCACCAAAACCATATTGTAATTCTCACAGATTCCAGAAGCTCGCTCCAACATTTGGCTCGGTGTACCTCGACCTTTCGAGGAACACCGATAGCCTACACTATACTGAAAATTATTTTGAAGTTACAATCTGACGGAAAGCACGTAGTCCTTCAATGGATTCCATCACATATTGGAATTAGAGGCAATGAAATTGTTGATCAACTAGCCAAGCAAGCCATATGTGATGGAATTCCTGTTAACTTTTCTCCTTACTTCTCAAACTTTATACCAAAAATTAAACAGGATTGCTACTTACTTTGGAAGGAATATTTTGATAAAAGATCTCGAGATAAAGGAATCTGGTACAAAACGATCCAACCACATCCCTTGAATTCGCCATGGATAGATAACCAGTTGTTGAACAGATGAGATACTGTTATTGCACTAAGGCTTCGTTCCGGACACATTCCGTGTAATAAGTTCCTATTCCTAATGGCAAAATCAACAACGGATAAATGTGATTTTTGTAATAATTCCGTTGATGATGTTTATCACATATTGACAGAGTGTGTCCGCAACGCAGAATTTAGACATAGATTAGATTGTAGGCTTAGAGAAATAGGTTACTGCAACAGTGTTCTGGCTGCGCCACTTTCTGACGCAGCTAGAGCACTTTACAGACTAGCTATGCTAAGATTTGGTTAAAGACTGTATTATTAGTTATAAATTGTAAACCTTACCAGGGCGGCATAATCGCATGCGCGACAAAGCCCTTTTCTAGAATAAAAAAAAAAAAAAAAAAAACATCATACAAACGCAAAGATATCATCGAAATTGCAACAAACTTCTACAAAGACTTGTACAGCGCCAAACCAGATCCACAGCTTCTTGCCAGTGAAATGACCCAGGATAATATAGAGACATTGCAGTCGAGTATTGAAGACAAAATTCAACCGATTGACGTTCCAGAAATCCTTCAAGCAATTAAAAGACTAAAATCAGATAAGAGCCCAGGCCAAGATAAAGTCACCAACGAGGCTATAAAATACGGAGGAACTCTACTGGCCAGGCCACTGGCGAACCTATTCAATCTTATCTTAGAAACAGCGATTATACCTACACAATGGTCTGAATCAAACATAATCTTGCTCTATAAAAAAGGAGACTCCCATGACACATTGGTAACTACAGACCTATTAGCCTTTTACCGAGCTTATACAAACTATTTTCTTCGATCATTAATAAAAGAATAAGCGAAACTCTAGATACATGGCAACCTGTAGAGCAAGCAGGCTTTCGCAAAGGATTCTCTACAATAGATCACATACACTCCTTAGAATTAGTTATTGAAAAGTACCAGGAAAGACAGAGACCACTCTACATAGCCTTCGTCGACTATTAAAAAGCGTTCGACACAATATCTCACGCAAGTATTTGGGAAGCCTTAAAAGCTCAAAAAATAGAGAACAAATACATAGCAGTGATAAAAAACATATATAGAAATAGCACTAGTAAAGTAAAAATGGAAACTATTGGCCGAAGCTTTCCTATAAAGAGAGGAGTAAGGCAGGGCGACCCATTATCGCCAAAACTTTTTATAGCTGTACTGGAAACCATCATAAGAAAACTGGACTGGATAAATTGCGGCTTGAACGTTAATGGCAAATATTTAAGCCATCTAAGATTCGCAGACGATATAGTACTACTATCAGAGTCCAGCTGTGGCCTGCAATATATGTTGGAGACTTCATATAAGCAGCAAAAGAGTGGGATTAGTGATGAACCTGTCAAAGACGAAAGCCTTGACAAACAGCATTAAAAAGCGTATTGGGTTAGAGAATGAGCCGCTAGAGTACGTAGACCAGTATATATATCTCGGAAAACAAATAAGCTTCAATAACAATAGCAATCAAATGGAGATAGAGCGCAGAATCAAAAACGCGTGGAATAAATATTGGAGTTTAAAAGGAGTATTTAAAAGTAACATGTCAATAAAACTCAAGAAGAAAATTATGGACTCATGCATTCTGCCATCTCTAACATATGGCTGCCAGACATGGAAAATCACGAAGAAAATTAAAAATAAAATCAGTTCGTGTCAGAAAGGAATGGAACGAAGCATGCTAAACATAAAGAAAATGCATAAAATACGGCACACAAAAATAAGAAATTATACCAAAGCAATAGACGCGATGGTTTATACCCAAACATTGAAATTCAGATGGGCCGGTCATATAGCCCGATACGTGGATAATAGGTGGACTATAAAAGTAACCACATGGAAGGGTCCGCCAGGCAAACGCCGAACAGGGAGACCCTACATGAGATGGCAGGACGATATAAAGAAGACCGCAGGAACAAACTGGTTAGAATTAGCAAAAAACAGAGAAAAATGGAAATCCTTGGAGGAGGCCTTTACCTGAGGGGGGTCCATGCAAATTAGAATAATAATATAATAATAGATTTTCCGAAATTTTCTGAAATTTAAATATGAATAGATCGAATTGTATTTAAGCAGTAGGCGTCAAAAAATTGAAATTAAATAAATAATAACAATGAAATTTTAATAACAAAATCAACTCTACTAATTAATTTGAAAATTTTAATGATAGATAATGCATGTTAAATAATTAATCAATTAATAACAATTCTCAAAATGGAAAATTGTAAACAATGTAAATGCATGGAATTAAAGGCTTTTTTATTTTTATTTTATTTATTATAGAGAGAGGCCAGTTTCCACTCCACTAGAAGACGGGGAAGCTGGTCTTCATTCAGAAGCCAGGGCGCCCTGTGGACTCTCCGCCCGCATACCGGCCCATCGCGCTGCTCTACGAGGTCGGCAAGCTATCACCGGGTGTTGACCTACCTCCGTAGAGTAGTCGGGGCGTATTTGAAGGACAGAGCCGTCATCTACCCCGGTCATGACGGGGAGTGGAACCGGCGAGAGATGTCGTGCGGTGTCCCACAGGGATTGGTTCTGAGGCCGCTCCTGTGGGACATCGGTTACTACTGGGTGCTGCTGGCCAACCTCCCTGATGGCGTCAGCGTAGTTTGCTAGGCTGACGACACGCTGGTCCTGGCGCAGGGGAGGTCGCATTAGGCGGCGGCCGACGCGATGACACGCGGGGTTGCGGTAGTCGTGGAGAGGATCCGGCAGTTGGGTCTCGAGGTGGCACTGAACAAGTCCGAGGCAATGTCTTTTAATAGACCCCGGAACAAGCCACCATCGGGATCCCAACTAACGGTAGGAAGGGTTCACATCGGCGTCGAGACAACGATGAAATACCTGGGTCTTGTCCTCGACAGCCGGTGGAACTTCGTCGAGCACTTCCAATGTTTGGAGTGCTCGACGAAGTTTCACCGGCTGGCCGGGGCCGCCTTCAAACGGCTCTTGCCCAACCTAAGGGGGTCAAACGCCTCCTGCCGGAGGCTTTACGGGGGGTCGTGCAGTCCATGGCCCTATATGGGGCCCCGGTGTGGGAGCGTTCTCTGCGACGATGAGCCGCCCACTATTTGAACGCGTCCCAAAAGGTGGTAGCCGTAAGACTGATCCGGGGATACCGCACGATCTCGGGCGAAGCGGCAAGCCTCCTTGCCGGACTGTCGCCATGGGATCTGGAGGCGATGTCCTCGCGCGCCTGTATGAGTGGCACGCAGAGGGGGAAACTCCGCTCCCGCGGCAAATCACGACGGAGTGTACGGACCTCCGGCGCGATATCATAGTGGCTTGGAAAGAGCGACTGTCGCAACCCAGCGCAGAGCACGCCACGATAGTGGCGATAAGACCCCTCTTTGAGGAGTGGCTAGAGAGGCGTTACGGCGCCCTCACCTACCACCTGACACAGGTCCTCACCGGACACGGATATTTCGAGAGGTTCCTGCACATTATCAGGCGGGAGGAAACGCCCGGGTGTCACCATTGCGAGGATCGCCCAGAGGACACGGTGGAGCATACGGTGGAGGACTGCTCCGCTTAGGCGGAGCATCGCCGTATCCTCGTGGAGGCAATCGACAGCGGCGGCTACTTCTCGCGTGCGGCCCTGGTTCAAACCATGGTCGGGAGTGAGAGGCAGTCACCTCCTTTTGCGAAGCAGTTATGCTAGCGAAGGAGGTGGCGGGATGGTTGAGGGACAGTGCTTCACGCTGCCGTGGGAGACGCTCCGGGCATCGGGAGCCGCGTGACGACTCCTGGCCACCGTAAACGCTGGCCTGCGGTCGGAGAGTAACGGGTAGCTCACCGTCCGATCAGGACCACGCCCGTGCCGGACGGCGCGTACGTGTTCCACGCGCGCCTGTAAGAGATGTCAGCAACAGAGAAGGGGCCTGCTAGGGCCCGTTTCGACTGCTCGGACACAGTGGCGTAGAAGAAAAACGACTACGTCAACATTACGAAGGAATTTGTAAAACACTAACAATGAAAGTCGCAAATTCGTAGATCCAATATTCAGAAAGTTGTAAAGGTTTAACCATGGCCGCGCGGTCGAAACGTGGAAAATCGCGCGGCCACGCAGTTTTCTTAAAAGGAGCTTAGTAGAGGTCCCATTCTTTTTGCTAATCACTGATACTTTTTCGAAGAAAATGTAGACAATATGAATAAAGTCGTAATGTTTGAACTTCACGACCTACAGAACTTAAAACCTATAATGCAAGTTAGAAGAAGGGTGACCAAGATTTATGGTGCGTCAAACTAGGAAATGTGAAAACGGGGAAGGGGAAGTGGTATATAATATGTAGCAAGGGGAAATGTAAATGCTATTTTACAAAATTTTAAGGAAAAATTCCGCCGAAAGTCCCACTATACCTGGTTGGACTTGCGTCTTCCCACTTGTGTCCGGAGGCGGTTCAGGGACTTCGGTGTGGACCACGGAAGTTTACACCTTGCAGGGAGATGCTTCAGTAGAGATTTAAACTAATGGTTGTAAGTAGCACATCCAGTGGTAAAAATAAGAGTACAATTTGTATCAATCACTTGTATGCCTAATGAGTAAGTGTCTACGTAAAATTTATTCTAATTTTACTTGTGGTTGCTGGGGAGATGCTGTACCTACAGCAAGCCATAAATCAGTTGCCTGTACCTGTTAACCTGTTAAGGTACTTATTTTTTCAAGTATGTACTAATTCGGTACTTGCTTATGAATAAGACCGTAAGACAACTGATTGAAAATTACAAAGAGATCATGTTTTAGTAAATAAATAACGTTCCTTACACAGAACAAACCTCGCAAGCACGATCAGGTTATCAGTAGAGTATCGCCAACATAGACAATTATTACCGACGCTCGCGAACCCACTTGTTTGGAGCGCAGATTTAGACGAGAGTGGCTATTGTGCGCCGGCCTCACCCACGCTGATTCACTTGCGAGCCGATAATGTAAAGGCCTGTTACATTTTAATGAGTCAAACACAAGTAATGTGTTATGCGATATATGTAGTTCATGTTATAGAGAGCAAGCAATAGATAAGGCCTACAATGTTACGTCTCCACTGACTCATCTGGAAGAAAAGCGTGAAAGTGCTTCTCTAATGTAAGTACTTGAAGTAAACATGATAACTCGCTACCCACTCCGTATAATGTAGTTTGTGCGTCGCCAGCCGGGGCGTACAGAGCAGTACATTAGCCCGCACTCAGCGCAGGGGCCCCATGGGGACTTAATCACTAAATCATTTTACACAAACAACTATTCATCGCAATTCTCCTGTGGCACATCACTCGCGAGTTTCTACGAGTACTTCGACATCTAGTAGGTACAGATCTTGTAATTCAGGAGTGCACGTATTGTTATTATTGATTTACTATGTACCTAGTAGCTTTTGCTTACGACAACGTTCATGTGGAAGTCGTACTCTACAATTTATTAAAATTTCAACCACATTTTTATGAAACTTTCCTGTATTTAATACTAGGTTTTGTAGCGAAAATAAATAGAATCACTGCATTGAATAAAAATCGTATAATTTTTTGGTAAATCAAATTCAAATATAAAATGTATAAAATAAAACTAAATATAAAACACGGAGGTTAGTTAGGTACTTGGCAATCATTGTGACTGTAAAAATATTAGGAAAACATGAGAAATTAGGAGAGTTTATCAAATTTAGGATATTTTCTAGGGTAAAATTAAATATTAGCTAGCCAATTCAATTTAATTATTTATCCATCCTCAAACCCAATACATTTATTAGAATACAGAAAATACATGGTGGCCCTTATTTTGTTTTAACTAGTATACATTAAAACTGAGTACATCCTAAAGACAGCCGAACACTTTCGAAGCGGGTATTATTTGAATCGTATTATAAACAAAACATGCGCGGTGTCGCTTACGATAACAGTAGCGCGAGTTCAATGGTTTTTTCCCATCTCAAAAAATGCCCAACGAACATAAAGAAGTTTTCAATTAAAAAAAAAAAACTTCGACTTTGAGTTTTTTAAAAATGAAAAAAAAAAGTGGAAAGTCTTTGAAATAATCAAAAGGACAGAAAACATGAGTGTGTCTCACGGTGAGATTATAAGTACAACATTACGACTATATTAACGATAATTTTATTGTAGAGATCCGAAATAAATAAATTCATCCAACCCGCCAGCAGTGGTGGCTTTTTATCAAGTGCCACAAGCTTCAAAAGGAAAAAATAAACTGTCAGGAACAGTTCATTATTCAAAAGTTAGATTTTTGTTTTTATCAGGCAGGGTTACCAAAAAAGGTTGCATAATTAATCTTAAAGAAGGATGGATGACAAATAAATATCATGCAGGGTTTGCTAATACTGCAGTATGTACATATGTACGAGTACATACTAGTACGTATCCATGATGTATCATAATATTATATCTATTGTGATAGTATGCGCGCATGGCGGAGCGGTCAGTTGCGACTGTTGCGAGCGCGAGCTAGCACTGTACACTTGTTTCCTTGTCCAGTGCTGCTGACAAACACACATTGACAAAAATACAGATACGTGTCTATCAGAACCAAAGGCCATCTCGCTCTCGCTCATCTGAATTGCGAGATCTCATAACACCGAGAAGAGCAAAGGCAAAAGAACACGGATCACATAAAACCGTAGGATATCAGAGATTGAGCAGATATTGTGAGTTATGTTCCTCTCACCCTCCTGGCTACGCGCCAAGGGAATAGGAATTTGTTGAAATAAGTGCACAAAAAGATGTGCCACACAATAGTTTGAGTCGAACCTTATTGGGGGAATCCAAGATTGGCTGTCTCAATGCAGACGTAAAATGTAACTGATGTCTCATACGCAACAGACCTCTTCGTTTACACCGTCGTAATATTTTATTGCTGCAGACTATGGCTCGTTCATCTACCATTCTGGCTTAATTGGCGAGTGAGCAGCTCCTATGACGTTACATAGATCCTCCGTAAGCCCGTGGTCCGTGTACCTTGTAATTTCGTGAGATCTGTTGACTATCGAGTACAATATTACTGTGAAATCTGTTTTGTGGTATTCACGTCAAGACCATGTCAAGACCATCTGTTCTCTGCTTTTCGAGCATCGCGAACGTGTTCACACTAAGAAAAAAAATATTTAAGACGATGGTGATTCGAGTTCTCGAACATTATCTGCATGCTCACGCATTTGTCTAAGTCGCATAGAGCGAGACGATGGTGATTCAAATTCTCGAACATTATCTGCTTGCTCACGCATTTGTTTGAGTCGCATAGAGCGAGACGATGGTGATTCAAGTTCTCGAACATTATCTGCATGCTCACGCATTTGTCTAGGTCGCATAGAGCGAGACGATGGTGATTCGACTTCCCGAACATTATCTGCATGCTCACGCATTTGTTTGAGTCGCATAGAGCGAGACGAAGGTGATTCAAGTTCTCGAACATTATCTGCATGCTCACCCATTTGTTTGAGTCGCATAGAGCGAGATGATGGTGATTCAGGTTCACAAACCATGCTTACGCATTTTTTTTAATCGTTGTATTCGGTTCGATTGCGATTCTCTGTCACGTTTATACATAGCACGTTCACTGATGCTTTTTATAAATTCTTTACGAGATTCTTGTGAAAGCTGACTGTAATGTTATGACGATCTCTCTTTTTGTTTTTAAAGACGTTTCTCGGGTTTACTAGCAGTTTCCGCTTTAAATAACAATGATCTTAGTTCTATTATTTTTTGCTTTGCGAGATAGAGTCATTTTATAAAAATAAAGTGTAGAAAAGAAATAAAAGGAAGAAATTAACTAAACTATAATCTACACTAAAACTAACCTAGACTCACGTGATTAATAATAATCACGTTAGTCTAGGTTAGTTTTAGTGTTATAATAATAATATTATGGCGGAATTAAAGTAAATAAATGAACGATTGCTAGATGGCTGCTCCCCTGCGTTACCGGGTAGGCTACCGTGCCAAATAGGAATTTGAAAATAAAAATTCACAACGACAAGAACATAAGCCCAAAGGTATTGATGTTAAATGGTTAACCAGCTAAACTGTTACCGCCTTTACCGCGTGGAAGTACTCTGATATTAATATTTTTGCGCACTCGTCTTTCACTTTTTGTTGCCCAGGCTGATTTTAGTTGCCAGGCTGATAAGCGTTGTCTGCCACACGCCACACACACTGAATCTACAATAGTAACGTTCGGATTTGTTATTAGTATAGAGGTATGAGGAACAGGGTGTAAAGTTCACTCATACTCTATAGAAAAGGGAGGATCCTCCGACCAGACGGGTGTTGTGTCTGGCGGTGATTCATGTCAAGCCGTTGTATCTATGCTAGTTGCGCGGTAAACTCTGCTTGCGAAATGCAGGATTTTGGGTGACGTCAGTATAACGCGAAGTTCGTACTCGTATGTGGCGTTGTAGATACCGCTACATTAGTAAGACAGTATTGTAATCTCTCTTTTCCACACATAAATATATGAGTTTATTTATATTGTAACGTTGAATATTTTTTGTTGTTTTTTTTTATTATTTTTGCATTTTTCATTCCAAATTAAACCACCTTTTAAACTCTTTATTTTGATACCCCACTTGAAGAAAAAATCTACATCTTTTTAATAAAATAAGCGATAGACATAATTTTAATACTAGAAATAAAGATAAAATACATCAACCATTTTTCAGATTAGCCAAGGTACACACATCTTTTATGGGGTACTGTGTTAAATGTTACAATAAAATACCTTGTGATATATTGCAATTAAATGAAAGAAAATTTAAAACTCACATTAAACGTACACTTTGTAAACAAGCATACTATAAATTAGAAGATTATATCCAAGATAAGAACGCTTGGATACATGCTGGTCCTGCTCCATAGGACAATCTAGAGTCTAGACAAAATCAAACGGGTTGCTAATTTAATTGTAAATTTATAATTATTATTTTTTATTTTTTTATTTAAATTGATTTACATTCTGTAACTACTTAACTCACACCCTGACTTATTACTTGTATTTTTTATTTTATTTTATTTAAATGAAAATCGTTTACTTTTACCATGTTTGTAAATATGTGAGCACCATGCATCTATCAGATAATTAATTTATTTATTTATTTATTTATTTATTTATTTATTTATCCATTTATTTCAGGCGTCAAGGCCCATATAAAACACATACAATACAATATCAATATAACTTAAAAATACTATAAATACATAAAATATTAAAATTATATTAACTAAAAACTAACGCACACGAAGTGTCGGCATCGTGTTTCGCTGACTGGTGTCATGTAGCAGGCCACGAAACCGGCGGTACACAACACCTTTCGGCCAGAACTCTATATTTCTATCTAAATTTATATGTCATGGTTTCATTTTTTAATTCTTTTACCTATTGTGGTATAGTAATTTTATTTTAGGTGCATCGTCTTCACATATTATTATGATATAATTAATGTATACAAAATATTGTAAAACATTTTAAAAGAGTAACGGTGGAGTTTCTTGCCCATTCTTCTCCATACGAAAACTACCTTTTGGAATGGGCGACTAGAATCAGTTCTATTTGTTGTAATTTTTGACGTTCAAAAGTGCCTTTAATGTGCCTACTTGAAATAAATGCTTTGACTTTTTTTTTGAAGGTTTTGAGAAAAAAATTTTTTGAAGACAAAATAATTATTATGGCGCCAATAATCGACCATTTTTTTCAATTTTGATATACTCAGTGTAACTCTTACAATTAAGACGAATCTGACGGCACCTTTCTAGCTGAAATCCATCAAGCCGTTTAGGCAGCAGAGGGTGCCAAAGAAATATACATACATACATACAGACATACTACTTCTGGTGGAGTCGGGTAAAAAACATAACCCTCCTTCTGGCACAGTCGGGTGTAACAAAGTTTTGTTTTGGGAAATAACACCCTTAACATTATTGACGTGAAACGTCTTTCATTTCGGTCAGTGACACTTGCAAAAACCATTTGTAACTAAATATGTTATGGTATGATCGCTTATTACTTTGGAAGTATAGCCCCACTACCAGCATTATATTATTACCATAATTTAGAGGATGGATATAAGCCATTACTCGGCATAATGTCGCTGGCATAAATGGTGCTGTAATCGCGCGCAGCACGACACATTCGGAACTCATTTTACCATCGCGCGCTGTGTTCATCTGGTGCTTAGTCAGGAATACATCGATCGATTCAAGAGGGAGTGGTCGCGGTTGACATAGCGCACGACGTATTACCAAGGTACCATTTGGACATGGGTAGAATAGATGCGCTTCAATTTAAAAAATACTTTACTTCTAGGAATTTATTAAAAACTATGATCCATTTAACATTATAACAACACACAACGTAATCCAGGACCACGCATTTAAGTATATTGACATACTGGATTTGATGAGAATTCGTTTCACAGTAGCCGCAGCACACAGCGGGTCGGTGCGGTCAGTCGTGTGTCGGTACGACGCTAGGCGGCAACAGGTGCGGGTCGTCGGTGTAGTCGTGGTGGGTCATGCGGAACTTGTAGTCGCGCGCGGGATGCGCGCGCACCGGCACGGCAGCACGGCACCAGCCCCCCGCCGCCCCGCGCGCCCCGCTCCCTGCCGCCACACACGCCACCCCGCCGGCACAGTACACGTACACGCACGCGCATCCCTCCACCGGCCCAGCCTGCCATCTGCGAGCGCACACTAGCTACTATAGAAAGACAACGTTCCAGGGTTCCATCGTCTATGTTCGGCAGAATCGAAAGGCGACTAAAATGTGAGTGATCCAAAAAGGGAGCGAAGGAACTAGCTACCCTAGTATGATTTAGATAAGAAAACAAAATGTTCGATTCATAGTCGTCTTTCATTCACCAAACGTGGTCCTGCCGAAGATAGGTAATCGATGGAACCTTTGAACGCTGTCCAACTATACTAGGGTTCAGGAGTATATATAACTATGAAAAGAGGTCTATAACCTGAGTCTTGTCCATCACGACCGTATACAACGTAAAGAATTTCAGCAAGATACGAAATCTACTTCTGGGACTGTTGCAGTTCGCCGTCCAGCAAAGGAACTCGCCATACACATCCTATACCTACTTTCCAAGTCCTCACGGATGAATACTATCAACTATACTGTAAAACAAAGTCTCACACGGCGGTGTACTGCAGGTACACGTTGGCGCTTTCTCCAGGGGCTATCCGTAAAAATGGGGGCCAGATCTTAAACTCATTGCCACCGATCCATTTTGTTGCTACATCCAGAGTTACAGTTCCTGCGACACAATCAAATAAATAAGTGACTAGTTGTTTCTGCCTCGCTGGTCGCGGCTGGTCTACTGACTAAACGTGCTTAACGTTAAACTGACCTGGGCCCTAATTCACTACGACCACTTAACGATTCCTTACTTAGAAACCACGTCAATTCCTTAGTTAATCACTTCATCTGGTATTAACGTATTCTCTATCTATGACACAATGGCGTGGTTTGAACTGTCAAAATACATGTTGTCCGTACGGTTGACATTTCGATTCCTTGGTATTGACGCGGTTTGCACGTGGAAAGATTTCGCGCGGAATAAATACAGGATTGGGGCCCTGGCCTTTTCATGAAATACATAACATAATTAGCCTATAATGTTCCCACTGCTGGGACACAGGCCTCCTCTCAATGAGAGGGAGCGGGCCGTAATCCACCACGCAGGCCCAGTGCGGGTTGGTGGATTTTCATGAAATAATAAGTTTTATTTATTTTTCAGAGTTAAGTAAGAATTTGTCAATGTAGAAAACGGCTGACTGTCATTCTGTGAAAATTAAACTGTCATTATATATTTATTGATATAAATTAGTAATAAAGGTTCGAAAGGTCAACACAGTATCCACCTACCCTAAAAACAAAACTGTAGCTCCTGGACTAAACTCGGTCTTTTAATTAGCTGCAGTAAATTGACACTTCTAAATGTCATTTCGTTAAAAAATGTTGCCACACTATCTCTACTAGTGATGTGATTAAAACGCAACGAAACCTAATAAAACCGCAGGATTTTAGAAATTTACCCATTTTGATTTAACCGTAAACAATCAATATAATATTCTTTGTAGTCTTCGGATAAAAATATGTGTTATAGTTTCATGTACAGTCTGATTATTTATGGTTAAAAATATGATAATTACAACTTTACTCGATCCTACAATATTACGAAGACCGACCGATTTTGATTTGAATAATGTTTACTGTAGGTACAGGGTTTTTTTTCAAAACACCCTCAAAAATAAGAATGATAGATTAGAATGAATGCGTTTTATAAATCCAATTCGATCACTGATGTGATAACAAAACAATAACTACTAGTACATTTTCTTTATTGTAAATTTATATTAACCTTAATTATCTCATTAATTGAAATTTCAAATAATGTTTGATCTTTAGCTTTTGAAGACATGAAAAGTCACCAAAATAACGAGTGGTTACTGTAGCCATGGATGTATATTTTTTTAGATAGGTACGTGACTTAGTCTCAGCGCCTGTTCGTACTGAACTGAGTGATTGCCCCTAGTGACCCTAGTCGGCTTTAGTCGCGCACGGAACATCGTTGATCACACAGCTCAACTATTTCAGTTAATATTTGTAATAAATACGCATTAAAATGGCTTCTTGTGCAGCTAAACAATGTTTTAATAATACAGGGAAGAAAAATAAGACACACGGCATTATTTACCACTCGTAATTACATTATACATTATCTAGTGAGAGCAGTGGTGGCCCAGTGGTAACGGAGCCGACTTACGAGTGGTAGGTCGTAGGTTCGGACCCAGGTAGGCGCTTTACTTTGTGCTAATTTATTTCATCACCATTGCTCTCAAAAACGGTGAAGGAAAACATCGTCGTGAGGAAACCGGCATGTCCTAGAACCAAAAATTCGAAGACATGTGACATCTACCAACCCGCACTGGGCCCGCGTGGTGGATTACGGCCCACTCCCTCTCACTGAGAGGAGGCCTGTGTCCCAGCAGTGGGAACAGCATAGGCAGATTATGTATGTATGTAATTACAGCAAAAATGTTAATATGTTGAAAATTATAATAATATTTAATGTTTGCTTCGCCATGTTTGTGAGAGCGAGATGGATATTACATACATGTGTGAAAGATACGATACGCACGCAACGCTAACACATGCAATGTCATTGATAATCGTAAACATTCGGCGGCTAGCGCGAGTCTGCTCGCAAACAGCGCGGGCTCCTATCTCTGTCCTTGTATAACGGAACTGTAGGTTTGCGACTGTGATCATTGATCACAGATGTGTGTTTCGTTAAATGTAGTCGTGCGCGGAGCCTAGATTTAGTAATTTCGATGTTAGCGCGTCAGACTCCGGACCCAGGTTGGCCGAAGCAAGGAAAACCTGTTCAGGTGAAGATTCATAGACGACTCCGCCTTGGAGTGTAAATGTGGTGCTGTTCCATAAACAATGGGACACTTATGTCCTGCGTGTCCTGTCAGCTGCTTGTTACAGGAACTGGTGGACGCTGGCGATAGCGCCAAACAAGTAGCCGAATTCTGGGCCGAGTCTATTTAAATTGCTATCTTCACGCTAAGAAGAAGAATATATCAATGACTGTAGCTGTACTTTCGCCTACGCCTTTAGCGTTGCTCCTACCAATGGGTAACAGTAGTACTTATAGGTATTTAATTTCACGAAGTCCGTTCGACTATGTTTGTAGTCGTGCATGCACATGCACATTGTTTTATTTAGTTTCTGGTTTTAGTGTGCGTAAGCTCAGGAGCGCTCAGTCGCGACCGCGACGCGGTCCTAGTCACTAGTGCTTATTGTTTTCACGTCAGATTTTTTCACCAAGTACTGACAACATAGAAAATAAGCGAAAACTTTCATAGTGAGATAAGATGACATACATCAACAGACGTTTAAAATTTTTGTTTTTTTTTATAATACTGAGCTTATGGCATTTTCTTTCTATATTATTTTACTTATAATTAAAAATTAGATTTGTTACAAGGTCAAAGCATGATAGCTAGCATTAATAACTTTTAAGAACGAATATGAATTTACCTTATCACATGCAGAGCCTAACTGTGATTTGAATCATCTAAGAAATATTTCACAGCGCACAGCGCAGCAACACAACAACAAAAACTGTGCAACGGGTTTTTAGATATTTTCATCAAGGAATATTCAATAAAATCTCTTTAACACTGAAAAGCTGATAAGTGAAAGCTTGAAAGCTATTATCATTGGCAGCAAAAATAAAACATAACATAAACCATGTGAAAATCCCAAAAAAATTTGAAAACGAATATTTAAAATATTTGGACCTAGATTTTGAATGAATAAATAATATGCAATATGATTCCGTCCTAACGGTGGCGGTGCTCAGACCTAAAGAGCAATTCTCGTAATTTTAGGACATTCACAGTCTGATTTCAGTCTCAATTTGTCAAAAATACCTCTAATTTCTCTACATTTTTGATAATTGTTTGTCGCCGAGATCAGACTGCGACTAGGATTTGAACGTTTTAAATTACGAGCATTGGCCTTCTGGTCACTCACCGGGGATCTACTCCGATCTGTCACCCTGCTTAGTAATGTATGTTCATTTTAATAAATAAAGTATTAGTAATGTATGTTCTTTTTAATAAATAAAGTATCCTCTAACCTGAACATCGCCAGTGTTATCGCCGTGGTAAAGGGCTCTGACTTACGGCTGGAGTGCGACACGCTGAAGTAGCACTTGCGCGTGTCGCCGTCCGTGACGACGCGGAAGTCGAGCTGCGGTGGCGACACGTGCAGCGTCGGGAACTCCAGCTCCAGCAGCAGCGGCACCGTCTGAGCGACACACGGGTACACTGTGATACAGGCACGGTGGCCAACTAATGCCCGGTTTCTGAGGTACTTTTGTCAGTGGTTTATCTATCCATTAGCGCTATTGGTTCGACAACTCGTGGAAGTGCGTTTCCGAACACCGCAATGTAAGATAAACTCCGTTTAAACTCAAGTTAACTTAACTGACCATTGTTCGCCGTTTATCGGTTCCATAACTATATTTGACGTTGCATTTCATAGAAAACTACATCAAAAACGTGTGTTATGCCCGGTTTCTGAGGTACGAATTTTATGTACGAAGGTATGAAATTAAATTGCGTGTGAAAGATAAAATATTAAAATATTTATATACATATTATAATTATACAGTAAAGAATACAATGAGTGTTAGCATCATTGTCGATCATTTATAGTCAAATTCATTAGCCACTTCGATAGGAAGCATCATTATTCTTTCAGTAAAATTTTGATTCCATGCTATTTTGCAAAATAATGAATAAAACACTAACCATTGGAAAGACAAACAGACTTTTAACTTAAAATGAAACGGCAAAGCAAAAATAATACTACACAAAAACAATGAACTGCTGAGTTAAGGTTTCTTTAAAAAAAAAATGACAATGATGTCGTTCAAACATCTGCCGTAAACTGCTCATAAATAACATTTTTTTACGCGAACCCGTATACAGACCCCTAGTTATCGGTTTCATAGTTATTGAATGGTTTGTTGCATGTCCAGAAACGCAGTGACAGTTAACCGACGTTTATCTTATGCATAACTTTATTGAATCCATAGTTAATGAGAGTTTATCTGGGGACTTCAGAAACCGGGCATCAGAGGTACAATAATTGTACATACCGCCGTTGCGCGTGCAAAAGCCGATATGTGTTATTTAGTTATTTTCGGTTCTTTATGCAGTTTTAATCGTTATTTCAATACACACATACTGTATAAACAGCTATGTGATAAGTGCAATATTTAAAGAGTTTAGGAATGTAGCTATGTGATATTCACACATTGAAAGTTCCGTATAAACACGCGAAATGTTATAATTCATATAGCTCAAATAAGTTCACTAAAACACATAGCGACTTTTGCATGCGCAGCGACGATACTACCTTAAAATATATATTTTTATTTACAGACGACAATTAACTGATTTTTTTCCATAATATTATATTATTAAAGGTAGGCGATGCAATTTTGTATGGAAAATAACATAGGATGCCAAATCTACACTTTTTTTACTTTTATAATTTTTCCGCGTTCTTTATAAGGTATAAACTAATAGAGTTACAAATATCACAATATATATAGCTTTTGAGAGTATTCATCCCGCGCGGCTGGCAACTACGCATTTCTAGTGGTTTTTCGTGATAGTTTTATTAACTTTAAATCAAAGTACAATTTTTTTACAGCGAAGTATTAAATTGTTGGTATTTATAAGTTTGTATAGGTACTATTTTGTTACAGTTATTTTGGTATTTACTCATAAAAATTTACATATTATTTTCTATTTGCAGTAGGTACTTACGATTAAAGAGAAAAGAATGAATGAGAGTGAATGAATGAATGTGAGAATTGAGATGATTGATGATTGATTGATTGATTGATTGAGAATGTTTATTTAAGAGAAAATGTTAAAAATAATTTTAAATACCAACGATCTAGTGCTTGGCTATACAAAAATAATACTTTGGTTTAAATTTAACAAAATGGTCACGAAAAACCTCTAGAAATGCGACGTTGCCAACCCGCGCGGGATGAATGTTCACGACTGACCACGACACGACTCTTTAGTTTACATAATCCAACAGAAAAATATCAGGAGCTGAGTAAAGTTATCTTTCGGCGGTCGGGATATTTGATAAAGAAAATATTTATTTATTACAATATTAATTTAATTATAAAAATACAGGATAGTAAGTTGGTGGCTGAGGCAAGACTGAATACAATGCAAAGAAAAATAATTCTATTGAATTTCCGGTAAATGCATAGTTGCAATACGACGCATGCTGACGGTGGCTACATGCTCAGCGTAAACGCGTGTTACAATGAGTTAACTGCTGTCGCGAAATCTTCTGTGATCTAAATGGTTTTCGTTACTTGTAATGATTTATCAACAAAAAATGGGTTGTTTATCAATCCGTTTAAAAACCTAAGAGTTGGTGCGGTGGTCATGGTAGAATTTGTCGTATTTTACCAAAATTATGGATATTGAATAACTGCATTTGGCCCCAAAAGAGTTGGATACTTTCAAGGTATCGGGTGGATAAAAACAAAATAATAATAATAAAATATTTATTCAAAAATTATAAGGCATGAAAATTATTACCTACAGTTTTGCTTATATAAAATTATATTGCTAAGACTTACGTGCCTGAACTAGGTAGTCCTGTGTTTCAGGCGGAAAGAGCTAAAATAGTATTTTACAATTAATAAATAATCGAAAGTTGACAATAGACAAAATATAATTATATGTTGAGTAGCTTAACTCTTAGTTTCTAAACTTGATAAATACATATGTAATGCTGGTGAATTTTGTATATCTATATTTACTTTAACACAGTTAGTAAATTTTCTGTTTCTTCATAAGACATACTTTGGAGAGCATCCTTGAGGATTCTCTTACAATTTGTATAGTTCACAGAATAAATGTTTGCTTTCGAGTTTAGTCTATTATATAGGAGAGGTCCGAGGTATAGGTAAAATTTGGATATAAAAGCATGTTTTGTTAAGATTTGTGGACAAACTATATCTTTACGTCTTTTATTAGTATTACTAGCGCTGTAGGGTAGAGCTTTGTGTTGTTTTAATACAATGCCCATAATAAATAGCTGTCGAACTGTTAATACTTTACGAGCTTTGTACAGGAGGTTAGTAGGAAAAAGGACAGGGCGGAAAGTAGACACTTTGAGAATCGCCCTCTGAGCTCTCTCGATGGTTAGTAACATTGTTTTACCTGCTCCACCCCATGTGGTAATACAATAAGTTAAAATCGATTGACATAGAGCAAAGTAAACTTGTCTTACTAATTTTGTGTCAGCAATACAGCGTAACTTTTTAAAAACAAATATCAACTTGCGAATTCTATTATTTAAAGCTTCTATGTTGTTTAAACGAAAGTGTGTCATCTATTATAACACCAAGGTATTTTGTTGTATTTGCCATTTTAATTTTAGGTCAAATACATTGGTTATTTGTTGGAATTTTGCAGTAATGAGCATATAATGACGAGGTAGTGCCAGTTGATGTTTGCTTGCGCATCGAAAATTTAATATAATTTGTCTTGTCTGCATTTAGTGTTAGTGAATTAAGTTGAAGCCATTTATTAACAATATTAAATCCGTGTTGCGCAAATTTGTAGACATTTTTTTCTGAGTCAGCCGAAAATAGAAGGGCAGTATCATCAGCATAAGAAACAATTTGGCCATGATCTAGACTTAGATTGCAAAGATCGTTTATGTATATCAGAAATAATGTAGGCCCTAGAATATACTTCCTTGGGGGACTCCGAAGGGCGTGTTTTTTTTATCCTCGCTGAGAACATCTGCAATCCTTACACATTGGGTACGATCTTCTAAATAGCTTTTAAATAGTTTCAGCTGGGTGCCTCTAATGCCTATGGTTTCAAGCTTGTGCAACAGAATAGGAATAGAAACCGAGTCAAACGCTTTGGCGAGGTCCAGGAAGATTCCTACTATGTGGTTACCATTATCAAGTTCTTGTCCTAGATAGTCAGTCAGATGGTGTACGGCATCGTCTGTTGACATTTTAGGCCTAAATCCAAACTGCCGCTGAGACAAAATTAATTTATCCTCCAAGTATTTGTAAAGTCTTTTATTTATAATTTTTTCTAATATTTTAGATATAACGAAATAGGTCAGGCAGTAACGAAATAGGTCTATAATTTGTGACTTGATCTTTACTGCCTGATTTATAAACGGGAACAACAACAGCTTTTTTTAGGCACTCGGGAAAAACACCTGCAGATAAACATTTTTGGAAAATATAAGTTAGTGGTGCCAAAATGTGCTTGAACTGTTTAATAATTTTATTTGATATGTTATCCCAGCCAACTGCACAGTCGTCTTTCAAACTCATGATTATCATTTCGACCTCAGTCTCATCAGTGTCAAGCAATGCAAAGGATGATAAAATAGTGCTACACGTAAATGGTGTGCTTGTTAAATATTGTGATTGGCCCCGAACTTTTTCAGCCAAACACTTTCCCACATTAACAAAGAAATTATTTGTAATTTTGGCAGATGTTAACTGTGATGAGTGTGCTTGTAATAAACCTGAAGATGACTGATTTTGTTTCGAGTTAAACGTTAAACTTTTAATAAAATTCCAGATTTTTTTACTATTTGTACCAGTCTTTTCTAGTGCAGTTTTATCGTAGTTGTTTTTTACTTTTCTTAGAAGATCATTACAAAAGTTACGATATCGTTTGTACGACAGTTGCGAAATTAAATTATCTGGATTTGATTTAGCTTTCGTATGCAGCTTATCTCTATTTTTCATACAGCGAATGAGTCCTGTCGTGATCCATGGCTTTATATTGAAGTTTTTGTTTTTTAGCCGAGATATGACAGTATTCTTCTGAATTGCATATTGCACATTTTTGATTAAGTATAACATACAAAACTGCGGATCAGCGGAATTGTAGACTGGGTCAAATTCGATATTGCGTAAGTCTTCTTCAAGTTTGTTTACATTTAAACGCGAAGTTGTGCGAGTGATTACTTTTGGTAATTTACAATTTAAAATAAGTAGGGTAGCATTGTGATCGGTTATTGTTGAATTAGTTACAAGGGCAAGTGCGGGGAAATTCGACTTATATGGTCCAAACAGGAGCCACTTTGATGTGTAGGAAGCGTGTGAGCGGGAAGCAAGCCATGGAAAGCGCATAGGTTAAGGTATTCTTCAGCGGACGTGTCAGCACTTTCTGGGAGAATATTGATATTAATATCTCCAATTAAAATTGTATTTTTGAAAGATGACAGATTCTGCAAGGTGTCGTTTAGAGAGTCGGTGAAATTGTTTATATTTCTAAAAGAGGGAGGTCGATATAAGGCAAGTGTCGCTAATTCTGACCCAATTTTAATTAACAATCTGTTACAATCGTGCATATTTGGTTCCTCTACAGACACATTGAGATGATTTCTTGCGTAAACTACCACCCCATCGTTCTGATTGTAATTTATACTACTTTTATAGATATTATATCCCGGAATTAGTGGTATGTTATATTGTTTGGAAAGCCAACATTCGGTTAAGACGTCACAGTTTATGTCTAGACGTTGAATAAAAATGCAAAAATTGTCGAAATTCTTAAAAATACTGCGAATATTTTGGGTTAGTATTGTTAGTGGACTAGTGTAGGAGGAGAGATATTGTTTACAGTGCTCAACGTCACAAACACGGCATTCAGATACAGAGAAATTATCTATGTCACTAATTAAATTATTAATCATACTTATAACTAAATATAAAAATAACAATAAAACAACAAGGGCCAGAAAGATACGTAATTAACGGCGCTCTTAGGCGCTTCCATAATCAATAGTATTTATGTACCTCTTTTCAGCCATTAGTTTCGCTGGACAGTCAGCTGCACTTGTCTTGTGATTGCTCGGCTTTTTGAAGTGCAAGCAAGTAGCGCATTTTGGTTCCTCAGCCCTCTTTGTGTATTCTTTAATGGAGTGACCCAGATCACCACAGTGGCCACAGGTATGTATGGTTTCCCGGCATGATTTGGCTGCATGTCCATACTGCTGGCACATATAACAGCGTGTGACTAGAGTAAAGTCTCTCACAGGGCATGACGACCAATTCACAAACACTCTGTCTTTAGATATCAGGGCTTTGCGTATGTCTGCAGATACTTCTATTATATAATTACAGGTCTCAGCGTCCTCTTACCTGACTTATGGCTTAACTTAATGGAGGTCAAAAAGGTCTCGAGGCTGCAATCCTGAAGGTTCTCGGCTAAATTCTGATGGAACAAACAAGTAAAAACTTCCTTCTCTTGCATGGATGAGGGCACTCCGATAATCACTACTCTAGGCTTCCTTTTTGGGGGTTCGTCTACAGTAAGGCCTGAATTTGATAACTGCATCGATTTTTTCACCTTCTCAATGTCGTCTTTTGTTTCAGTGCTGATAATGACACCGCCATTTTTCGTCTTACGCAGTCCTCTTACCTGAAGCTTCATTTGCTCGGGGCATATAATTTTTTGGACAAGTGTTTTTGTCTCCTCACTCGACTTTAGTTTGTCGTTAGGGTATATGGCCACTGAGCTTAAATTTATGGGCTGTATATAATTGTTGTTACCTTTTTTAACCATGTCAGCAAAGGAAGTTCCGGTTATTGGTTTGCTAGGCTCCGATTGTCAGCTTAAGGTCTTGCAGTTGCTGCGACAGATCAATTTGGTCTTCAAGTGTTTGGACGGTGGTGTGGGCCCGGACAGCATTCATCTTAAGGGACTGGTACTGAACGGCCATCTGCGATGTGCCGTGACTAACTTTTCGGCATAGGGTACTTATACGCAGTTTTTGCTCCATGTTTAATTTGCCCTCTGCTGCTATAGAGTACACTTCACTGAGGCACTGCTCAATGGACGACATCCAGTTCTGTATTTCTGGCGTTGATATCGCTTCCATCATGACATCGTCTCTTTGGCTGGGCGGTTGAGGGTGAGGTGCGGGCACGGGCTCGGGTGCAGGTGCTGGTGCGGGCACAGGTGTAGGAGGTGGGCTCCGAGGACATCTGCCACCCCGGCTGAAGGGACTGGATGCCATTGTGATGCAAGTTATGCACTTGTTAATCACTTATTACACATTTTCACAATAACGTATGACACAGTTTGCTTTACTACCGGATATTTGGCAGATCCAGGTCACGACTCAGCAAGTGATTATTTATTTATTTTAATAAATCTTCGACACGTCCGTTCACAACAAGAATGCTATGTATGGAATCAATAATTCTATGTATGGAAAAAAGAGGTATAACAAATAATAACAATGGAAGTAACATGAATTACTTTGAGTATATTGTCATCGTCGAAGATGGACAGCGACGCGGTGGAGAGGGTGCGCGGCGGGTACGCGGGCACCGCGCAGTGGCCGGGCGCCGCCTCGTGCGCGCCCGCCGCCGGCCACGCGTCCGCCGCGCTCACGCACACCTCCACGCACACCTGCGTGACAAGCGGCCTGCGGTGAGCGTATGGGCAATGCGGCGTCACGAGTGCTGCACCGCCGAGGTGATATTGTCTCCGTTGTACCGTATGCACCATTGACCACCATCAATGGTGCAGAGGAGACTAATTAGTTTCGTTTGCACAATTAATGGTGCAAATGAAACTGCATTGTTATAGTATGGTCTCATCTGCACCATTGAGATGACACTGTACTTACTACCAATGCGGTTGTAGGTATTTTCTCAAAGTATGTTCTAATATTATTAATTAAGTGTTGACTTTGGTCTGAGGTGTTGACAAGGTAACTATTTTGTTATAATTCTGTCATTTTATGTCAATAATCGTAAAATTGGAGCTTAGATTATAAAGAACAATTAATTACAGTGAGCGAAACTAATTTAACTAACTTTTGTTGCACAAAGTCGAGGAAGACTTTTATTGTTCGAAGAGTATGAATACCATTTTCACACACAGTACAAACATTTAAGTGGCATATGGAGGTGTAGATATAAAAAAACCCAAATGTACAGGAACGATTACCATTACAGAGGTACGTACGTACGTAGCATTTATGATATAGAAAATATGTACCTATACACACTTGTGGGGGTGCACGGGTTTGCAGGCTTTTTTTTTTATTTTTCACAAGCTAATTTTTACCAGAATTATGGAAGTAGATATACATTGACATTTTATTTTTTAGGATGAATCGAAGGTTGTGAAAAAACGTGAGCATTCCAATAACTGTATGCCTGATGAAAACAAAAATGTCGTATGCCATTTAATTTGTTCTAGTATAGATGTCGCAGGTTTTTCATAAAATTAGGTTTTTGATGAAAAACCTAGGTTTTTGATGAAAAACCGGAAGATGACATATTTTAAACTCAACCATACAGCAACCCATGGTCGGCAGCATAGTTCTCACAGATTTTTAAAAGTTTTCTGAGTGCACTGACCGAGGGAGCCAACAGCACCATATCATCTGCGTAGCTGATGTTATTAAAACACAACCCATCCACAAAACAGCCCACATGCGCACTGCTGAGTCCCTCGATCAATGCATTCATATACAAGTTAAAAAGATTTGGAGAGGTTAAGCCCCCCTGCCTCACGCCACACTCCAACCTGTACGGCAGAGAACAGCCACTCCCCCACCTTACAACGTTAACTTGGCTGTCGTACCAGTAGGTACCTAAAAACGCTCAGCAGCTCATTGGGTATCCCTGTTTCCTTTAATTTATCCCAAAGAATGTCATATGAGACCAGGTCGAAGGCCTTGGAGAGATCCAGGAACAAAGTTGCCATTTTTAATTTTAGGCAACATATAAATATAAGTACCTATTTGTGTGATGTCATTATTGTTATATTATTACACTAGCTTCTGCCCGCGACTTCGTCCGCGTGAAATTTCTTGTTTCCGACCCACGCCGTCGCATCGCATCGCATCGCCTGCCCGCGCTGTCACTTCGTTTTCGCTTAGCGATCTTTCTGACTTTTATTCTTTTTGCTCGGCTCCTAAGGGTTATAGTGTGATGTTACATAGCCTTCCTCAAGAATTAGGCTAGCAAATGGTTTTTTTTTTTTAAATCGACTCCGAGAAAAATCCGACCGATTAGCGCGTTCAGACAAACAAACTCTTCTGCTTTATTATTAGTATTACAAATTCATCTTAAGATACGAAAATATGAAATATTATTTATTATCTTCGTCGTGTGTGATAGTCCATTGAATTGTATGGCGAGCGATATTTATAGTATCTTAGCCTTAGTGAACTCCACTGCGGGTGACGTAACCTACGACAAACTTATTATTTGCGGTTGGTACAGTAATCGGGTCTAGGGATCGAACCGCAAAATTAAGTTTGTTTATTGTTGTATATACTTTTCCGGGATAAAAAGTACCCAGTGTGGTGCCCAGGATATTAAAGAATAATTATACCAAGTTTCATCGTATTCTAACCGGTATTTTTTGCGTGATGCCTGAACAAACAGACAGACAGACAGACAAAAATTTTTTTAACCAAATTTTTGGTTTCGGTGTCGGTATAGTAACACCCCCTGCCATTTATTTTTTTGATATTTTCAATGTAGGTACAGAATTTTCACTTCTACAGATTTATTATAAGTAGGTATAGATGAAGTAGTTATGGAATTTATTTTTAAAACTTATTATTGTTGTTGCTTTTTGGTTGTTTATTTATATTAATTAAACAGTGGTTCTGCACACAAACAAAACACGACCTATTATTGGTTTTTATTTTACCTATGACTAGGAAAGTATGGTGAAGTAGTTCAAGTTGTATTAATATTCATGGTGCAAACGAAACTAATAAGTTTCCTCTGCACCATTAATGGTGCAGGTCAAGGTCGCGACGCTACGACCCTCCTACAGGAGAGAAGGCCACCAGTACTCTCAGAAAGTACAAGTCCCGACAGCTGTCCTGCCGCCCTCGCCGTCGAGGCCCGTCGCGACGCCCCATACCATGTCCGCCCCGACCTTTGTTCGAATTAGCTGAGCCTGTAGTTTTAAATTCGTCCCGAAATAATTCCGTTTCAGCCTGGCCCTTGCTGCCCTCTTCCCCAGTGACGCCCTAAGTCGAGGTCCGTATCCCACGGGGGTGCCCTTAGCATGTAGTCGCTTAGTATTTAAGAGCGTTTACTCAGTACGGCATTTCATACAAACTTTCATAATTCGAAATTATGTTTTATTTAAAAAAAGATAACTTGAAATCTCTGTTTCTATGGAAAATTTAAAATCGGTCTAATTTGGCTGTAACACTATTTTTCGAAAATGTTCTTAACTAAATTTTTAGACCTTTGTATCCTGCTTATGCGTGTGAAGTTTCATTAAAATCGGTTCATTCATTTCGAAAAATAAGGGTTTGAAAGTTTGTATGAAATGCCGTACGGCGTAAACGCTCTTAAGCCCTGTCTGGAGGCCTTAATTTATTGAAGCATCCAAAGGCAAGCCCGGTTAAGCAGACGAGAACTGCGAGATACAGTTTATAAAAAAGAATAGAAGAACGTTACCTCGGTGGAGCTCCGGGGCTCGAGGTGCAGCGGCACACGCTGGCGGCGGGGGGCCACGCGTGTGTCACAGCCACAGGCACTGGCGCGGGGCTCCAGGCCACCCCCCGCCCCCGCGGCGCCCTCGTCCCCGCCGGCGCCCGCGTGCTCGCACACCACGCACCACGGCGACTTCGCCTCCATGCCCAGCTTCAACACGCCGCTGCCCACGTTCAGCATTTGGAAGCGCCTGCGCACCCTACATCACAATATTAATCTTCACACAAATACTTCACTTCCAGCATGGAACACACCAATGCACTCGTAGATTTGTTTCATTATGCAATAGTACGTATTGAACATTTTCTTGATTGTGTTTACATCAAGTATCTATTTGTATATCTAGTCGATACTTATTTATTTCTTTAGGATAGGACGGTGCAACTACATCATTTTATGAAGTCAGTCATTTTAAAATTACACAGTATATGTCTGTATTTATGATCACCTAAGCACTTCACCATAGGGTAGATGGAGCGCGCACAGTCGCACGCGCAGCTCGCGACAGGACAGCTGCAGACGGGGCGAACGCGGCGCCTGCCGCAGCCGCACAGCCTGCGCCGCCGGCTCGCCGCGCTGCCAGCACGGTCTGCACAACTCACGCGCGCTCAGTACATACACTCACTCAGAGTGAGGTTCAAATTCATAGATAGCAACTTAGTCTGCAATCGTGCATACACACGAGCGACACGAGTCGACGACACAGGAAACTGTGACCGTCAACGCGTGGCGGCTGCCGTCGACAACGTGTCGCTCGTGTATTTGAGTATGGTGCTCAACACGCGCCGACGGTTGCAGTTGCCTCCGCCGTCAACTCGTCAGGCCTTTCAAGACGGCGTCGTGCACTCTTTCATCATGGGTTTTTAGTCAAACACTTTTACATTTATTCGCAGGCAAGCAGCTGGCTGTGCGACTGTTTGAGTCTGTACCAGGAGACCTGCTCTGTTCTATCAGCTCGTAGAGTTTGTAACAGGAGACCTGCTCTGTTCTATCAGCTCGTAGAGTTTGTACCAGGAGACCTGCTCTGTTCTATCAGCTCGTAGAGTTTGCCATGTAGAAATGTTCATCTATTTTGTTGGGGGTTTCTCGTCATTGACGGATACCCCGGTAATTGTTGTAAGTTGGTAGTTAATTACACCTGCTATGTTTTTTATTGCATGCATTTCTGTCATGTGTATGGCGTAAATCTATTCTATACATATAATAAGTCTGTAGACGAGGCGTTTCTGTACATTAAAACAAAAAAAAAAAAATAGTTGGGTATTAAAGGATAACCAGATGTTATTATTCATACGTTTACTGGCAGATAACATTGTTCTAAACCTATTTATGTTTTCTCTATAAGTGAATTGTAATTCTTTTGAGAAAATAAATATCTTTAACCGTAACCAACAGATGCCATTAAATCCATTTTTTTATTTTTTTCTGATTTTTCGTGAACCTTATTGGTTTGGTATTTTTACGTACTCCCTGTAGTACATACAAATACCAAACCAATATGGTTAATTTGTACACTCAAATATAGTGTAGAACTCGGAGTAATGATTAGTTTTTGTTCCATCGCAATCGCTTCACTCTATCAAAATATATAATCAATTTGAAGTATTCTAGAGCAATTTTTAGTAATGTGAAGTGAATAATCACTACTTCATCAATAATCATTAACCTGTACAACAAAATAACACAGACACATACCTAAGTCTGTGTTATTTAAAAAACTAATGATAATGGTTATAATGTTATAAAAATCGCTTTCCATTGATGGTTGATTAGTAGCGCTAAAAGAATTAAAAAAAAGTGAGGATAATGTAAGTTAATAATAATATTGATGTGGTGTTCTGAGTGATTCTCAAACTCAAAGCAATTATTTCAATTAAACCACTTACAGGCACTTTTGAACTGTCAAAAAGTCTCCTATTTCTGGGTGGTTTAAAAAAAAATAACCACGAAGGCTAAGGCCTTAGCCTTCTAACTTAACCTATCCGAGTCGGGGTACTCTGAGTCGGGGTGTTAACCATAATGACGTTTTTTATATATTCTTAGCAGAACCCTCCTGGCCCAAGCGGTGCACTATAAAAGACGGCGCGCGCTTAGCAACGGCCCATTGTCCGGTTAAGTAGTCACGACCTCTCAAGATCAACTACGAGATGCCATATTAAAAAAAAAAAAAAAAAGCAACGGCCCCTTTTTGTCATCGGTCGGCAACGGTTGAACCACAGGTTGAACATCGCTACCCTCGCTTGTACTTTTTATTCGGTCGTAATATTCTAATTTTGTTACATAATTTATGATTTGCAGTAATTAGAGTCTCGGATGTCATAATTTTAAATTGTCATGTGTTGTAATTTCGGTTATAAAATTTTCATTATTAATTAAATAATTTTAGGAAATACTTGTGCGTTATTTTTAAAAAAACTGTCCTCACTTCTGGTTTCTAAGATCAGAAGTGGGATAAATCACGTGCCTAGTGCTGTTTGTGCCATCTATTTTAAGTTAACTAAATGTCCGTTAGTGTTTGAATTTGACCTAATTACTGCAAGTTTTGTTGTTTTGTGTGTTCGCGCGTATCGGCGAGTGTTAGACGGAAGAAAAACACTTATTTGTTTGAAAAGGTAAAGAAGGGAAAAATTGGAACGAACTCACCCAATACCGAACCTTTATCCACAAGAAACCTGTCCAAAATTCCTTCCAAGCGATGACTCGGCGTAAATCGTCCAATCCAGTCGATATAATAAGCGCCGGCGTCGTTATCAAGACTTGTTGAAATATAGTATAGATGTAGTCCAGTTCTTGTTCTTGTTGTGTTCAAATAGACTTCGGTAGAAAAAACCGTTGCTCCGGTGACGCAGCGAATTTAAGTTTACTAGGAGTCCAAAGTTCACCAACGTCGAGTCGTAATGCCAGTAGCCGTCGAAATTGGTTCTACCAAAACGCGACTATGAAGAGGCTCGAAGGATCATTTGTTAGGGACCTAAACTAAGGACGAACTGAAAATGCAGTGGACTGTAATTTAAATGAATATAATCCAAACTAGGTACAACGATTGACGATGGTAAAACGTATGGAGTGCGCGCGCGTGCCGTCGCCCGAGATCGGTAGTGAAGTGGCGCGACCGCCGCACCTCTCGTCGTCGTCGCCCGCCGCCTTCCGCTGTCACACGACAGCAGCCGAAGGTTGCCGGAGGCGCCCGAACATTCCTGATCAATTAATTTCTGAGATATGCCGCCGGGACGTTCGACAAGTGTTGAAAAATTAGAAGATTCGCGTCGACAGCATCGTAATCGTTCTCGAACGTTGAGAAGTAGATCGCGTAATCGTAGCCATGGTTCCGGAAGGAGCAATCACACTCCTTCACCGCGTAGATACCGTGAGCACTCTCGTGCTCGCGAACGTACCTCTTCGAGATATCGCAATATGTCCCGTAGTCCACGTAGTGGTCATTTACGTTGCCTATAGTCATAATCATGTCGAGTCGTGGATGCATGCCGCGTGAGAATACACCTAGGCGTAATTCTCGGGAAAACGATTCGCATAGCTGCCGTAATGTCAATAAAAGGCATCGTGAGCGTTATCGTCAATCGCGTAGTAGATCTCCTAGGCGTCGTCGTGATAGATCGGAGTACTCTCAAAATTCACGTAGGCGTCGGGATAGTTCGTATGGGCGTCGGGATAGCCCTCGACGCGACCCTTTGGATGGAGTGCTGGTTCGATCGAACGCTTTAGGGGAGCGTTTGGACAAATTGAGACATTCTGCGATGTGTAGTTTAGAAAATCTTGAATAATAGTGCAGATGATCAGCTGGCAGGTTGTGTTTATACAGTGTAATATGTCACATAAATGTGCCACAAACGTGAGTACTTGTTGTTGACTATTGTAGACTAAGTACTGAAGTAAACTTAATCATTATTTTAAATTAATTATATTTTAAATAAAATTCCGATTTTAAAAACACGTCTATACTTTTTTAATACCTACCTGCAAAAAAACAGTACCCTCGACAGCTGGAGCGTCGTGTTATGTTCCGCCCGGAACCCAAACTGCTCCGGACGCGGTGCAATATGCGGCTGTAGGTGTCGCAGCAGGAGCGCTTCGACCACCTTGGAGATGGTCGGCAGCAGTGTGATCGGCCGATAGCTCTCCGGCTCTCCGCACAGCTTGTGTAGGGACGGCCAACTATCCGCCGTCACGTCGATTCTTTCCTCCCAGCCCTCGGCGGTATGCGCCTGGAGCTCGGCTTTAATCTTCTCCGCGAGACGGTTCAGCTGTGTCTTCAGCGTTGGGCATCTCAGCTGTTGCCACTGTTTGCGAAGGCGCCTCTTCTCGGCGATCATCGCACTTATGCGAGCCGGCAGGAGCGGCAATAGCCCTCTCCCCTCCGGCTGCGTGCTCGTCGCCGCTTGCAAGGCGTTCTGGATGCAAACAGTGACGTCATCCGCTCTCTCGTCCACGTCCGCGGAGGTGACGATAGGCCGAGTCGGCGTAGTGGTCTCTACTTCCTCTGCGAACTTTGTCCAGTTCGTGCGTCGGAGTGGCGCTATGGGCTTCAGTCGGGTCGGCATCCCCGATAAGACGACGAGTACAGGTTGATGGTCCGACTGTAACTCGTCGTCTATCACTTGCTGCGTGATCTGACGGTGTAGCCCTCGGTGGACTACGATGTCCAGCACGTTTTGCCTGGCGTCCGTATAGTGGGTTGGCGTCTCAGGGCCGGACACCGTATAGCCGAAGGCTTCCGCGTCCGCGAAGAGTCGTCTCCCCTCGGTATTCGTATTGCATGAATTCCACGCCGGGTGCTTGCAGTTGAAGTCGCGAGGTCGGCGAGGATGGTGGCGCGTTAGGTGCTACCAAGCAGGGCCCGCAGCTCGGAATGGCCAAGGTGAGCCGCGGGCGGCTTGTAGCACGCGTAGATGTTGATGTCCTCGACGGCTACGTGTAGCTGCACACCCAGTGCGTAAAACGTGCTGAGCGACGGCGAGGAGAGTTCTTGATGGTCGACCCTTCGCCTCACCACGAGGGGGGCGACCTTACCCATTAGGCCGCGAGCATTCCAATGGATCACCCTCAACGGTCTATCCATGATAAAGTGTCAGTAGCGACGTCGCCGGTCCAGCGCCGGGCGGAGCTCCTGGAACCGCGGCCCAGGGAGCCGCGAATGCCGGGTTTCGGCATCCTGAGGGGCGTGGTCACTCCGCGACCGCGGCGGTGAATGTTCACTGAGCGGCGACGGTGGCTCCCTCTGTGTTAGCACGCGCACGAGTACTAACGCAAACACAGAGAGAGACGACGATATTATTTAAATAAGCGGTCCGCGCGGAAACTATAGACAAGCTCGTGCGACCACGAGCCGATCAACTATGTGTCTCGCGGCTCGCACCCGCCTTATATAGTGTCACAGAGCTACTCTATAAATTTCTAGTATGTTCGAGTACATAGCGGTCCCGACTGACTCGATGTCGATAGTTCTCGGAATTACTAGTACCTAGTAGGGTCAAGGTTCTAGTACCAAGGTACTAGTTCTGCTACCCGATACTAGATGGCGCTAGTGGTAACTAATGTCGCCATGTATCAAGCATTATTTGTGGCGCGCAACACTATAAATTAGATGATTATATCCAAGATAAGAACGCTTGGAAACATGCTGGTCCTGCTCCATAGGACAATCTAGAGTCTAGACAAAATCAAACTGGTTGCTAATTTAATTCTATCTTTTTTTTTGACATTGATTTTCATTCTGTGACTACTTTAACTCACACACCCTGACTTATTACTAGTAATTTTTTTTATTTAAATGAAAATCGTTTTCTTTTACCATATTTGTAAATATGTGAGCACTATATATCTATCAGATAATTAATTTATATGTCATGGTTTCATTTTCAATTCTTTTACCTATTGTGGTATAGTAATTTTATTGTAGGTGCTTCGTCTTCACATATTATTATTACTTATATGTCGGAGTTGGTTGTCATTACAATTGTGGGTAATCAACAGAATTTGTTATAATTTATTTTTTCTGTGATTTTAGTATCAATTGTTGTCTATTAAATCGGAACATAATTTATTGAGTACTCGGTGTACACACTAATTGATTTTAGCAACTTATTTCGATAATTGTAGCTAATGGTTTTGTTCAAAACGATTGATGACATGTTACTTTGATTTAGAATGATTTAACTTTGTAAAATTGCCATTGTTTATTTACGACAGTTATTCTTGTCTTATTTGATTGCTTTATAAAGTAAGTCTTATTAGATTTAGCACATTTTTAGTGTTTTGTATCTTTTAAACACGATGACGTACTTCCGTGCGTCATCGGACAGAGTTGTCGTGGAGGGATTGCAAGGTAGGGGCATCGTCCTATAAAAGAGCGTGCAATCGGTTTTAGAGTCAGTCGATCTTCGGATTCGACTCAATAAAGAGCCCTGCTCCCGACAAAACTGTCGGTTTACTTGGTACAGCGCTGCTGTATATTTACATAGCTGTATAGGCTTGCTTATAGCGAGCGATACACTTTGTATTTGGGTGGCTTAGGCTGCTGTACGAACTGTAACCATAAAGGTTTGTTCGTTTATCTATATCGTTACTTATTACTATTTCTATTGTGTTTTTTTAAAGTGTAATTGTCTTGTTTATCCCAATAAAATGGGGACTCCAAACCCTGACGATATACCTCTCGGCACTCCTGATCCTACATCAGAAGTGGGATTAGGTTTAGCCCAGGAATCGCAAGGTGTTGGTGATCCATGGCGAGCAATGTTGGAGCTTCAGAACCATAATATAGCTCAGTTAATTGTAGCGGTTAAGACGAACTCCAATCCGTCTATTGTAATTCGCTTGCCCGATTTTGACCCATACCTACCCGATTCCAATGCTCAATCTTGGAGTACAACCGTTGATATTTGCCTATCCGAAAAGCCTCTTCAAGGTAGCACTCTTATTATTGCCCTTACTAAAGCCTTAAAAGGCAGTGCTAACGCATGGCTTTCCCAAGTATCATATTCAGGCATGACCTGGACAGACTTTATGAGTCTCTTCCTCTCTCGTTATGACGTTCGGAAACTGTTGCCGCTACCCTCATTAACCTTCATAATAATCAACAAAGCAGAACAAAAACGTGTTGATATTACAACTCTGTCTAATAGTTGGCTTTTAGCTGAACAACAGCGTGATTCTGAGATTTTAGCAATTGTTTCTAATATGAAGATTAACTCTCTACCCCCTGATGTTGCCCAAAGTTATGAATTACGATCAGGAACCTTGTACCGTAAAATACAACGCAATGGGCAAACACGTTGTTTACCTATTGTCCCAAGAGCTTTTAGATGGTCTGTTATAAACCACATCCATGAATCAATCATGCATTTAGGTTCGGATAAAACACTTGAAAAGGTTTATGAGCATTACTGGTTTGATAAAATGGCCAGATATGTTAGAAAATTCGTAGATAACTGTATCACATGTAAAGTCTCGAAATCTAACTCGGGTAAAGTTCAAGCAGCCCTGGGTATAACTAAAAGTGCCGAATATAATAAAGCCCGATTTGACAGGACTACAGCTATTTAAAAAAAAAGTTTCAAATTGGAGATTTTGTACTTATTGCTAATGAGGAACGAAATCAAACTAAATTAGATCCTAAATTTAAAGGTCCCTATAGAATTTTAGAACTATTAGATGGTGATAGATATTTTTTAAAATCTTTAAGTACCAATAGAATTTACAAATATGCCCATGATCGTGTACGAAAGATGCCTGAATGTCCATTCCCTGTTAATGATGATGTCAATGATGACACTGATGATTATTCACCTGCTGCTGACATACTGTAGTCTTGACGCTTAATCGGATGTCTATGTTGACTCCTGGATTTGGACGAACTTGACGCTTATGCGGGTTGTCTATGTTGACGCCTATGCGGGTTGTCTATTCGTTTCGGATGTCTATGTTGACTCCTGGATTTGGACGAACTTGACGCTTATGCGGGTTGTCTATGTTGACGCCTATGCGGGTTGTCTATTCGTTTCCAAATTACTTGTCGAATCCCATGGTGTGATTTCGGCTGGGAGACTATGTCTCTACTTTAGTTGAGCTACGTATTGTCAGTAACAGTATGGTCATTTTGTATGGTGTCAATGCAACTGCTATTGATAATAACTTTATTGGACTAATTCAGGATTTTTCTTTTACACATACGTTTTGTTAAAGTTTTTTTGATTTGTCAGAAAGGCCGATCGATATTAGCTGTGATTTCTTTCCCAGGATCACACGAGGTCGTGTAGAACGTCAGTTCTGGCCGTGTCGGAGTTGGTTGTCATTACAATTGTGGGTAATCAACAGAATTTGTTATAATTTATTTTTTCTGTGATTTTAGTATCAATTGTTGTCTATTAAATCGGAACATAATTTATTGAGTACTCGGTGTACACACTAATTGATTTTAGCAACTTATTTCGATAATTGTAGCTAATGGTTTTGTTCAAAACGATTGATGACATGTTACTTTGATTTAGAATGATTTAACTTTGTAAAATTGCCATTGTTTATTTACGACAGTTATTCTTGTCTTATTTGATTGCTTTATAAAGTAAGTCTTATTAGATTTAGCACATTTTTAGTGTTTTGTATCTTTTAAACACGATGACGTACTTCCGTGCGTCATCGGACAGAGTTGTCGTGGAGGGATTGCAAGGTAGGGGCATCGTCCTATAAAAGAGCGTGCAATCGGTTTTAGAGTCAGTCGATCTTCGGATTCGACTCAATAAAGAGCCCTGCTCCCGACAAAACTGTCGGTTTACTTGGTACAGCGCTGCTGTATATTTACATAGCTGTATAGGCTTGCTTATAGCGAGCGATACACTTTGTATTTGGGTGGCTTAGGCTGCTGTACGAACTGTAACCATAAAGGTTTGTTCGTTTATCTATATCGTTACTTATTACTATTTCTATTGTGTTTTTTTAAAGTGTAATTGTCTTGTTTATCCCAATAAAATGGGGACTCCAAACCCTGACGATATACCTCTCGGCACTCCTGATCCTACATATATAATTAATGTATGCAAAATATTGTAAAACATTTTAAAAGAGTAACGGTGGAGTTTCTTGTCCATTCTTCTCCATACGAAAACTACCTTTTGGAATGGGCGACTAGAATCAACTCAAATTTTTTGAAATTTTTGACGTTCAAAAGTGCCCTTTATTTGCCTATTTGAAATAATTGCTTTGATTTTTGACTTTGACTTTCCATATTTCTCTATTAGTCGTGATCTCGGTAGACAGTCGTAAAACAAAAGTAATACATCTGGCCAGTAGGTATACACCTGTAACGATAGTGGTAGGGAGATTTTAATAAATAAATAATAATCACTATTATGTTCATACTTAACATAGCTCAAAATGGCGTTAAATCCGATTTATCTGAACTAATTTCGAGAACTAAGGCAATTTTTATTTTTTTTATTCCTCCCAAAACCTTTTATTTACAATAACATTAAAAACTAATTCTAATATTGTGGCTTTTAATTTTTACAATAACCTTATGGTAAATAGCAAAACCTGGATAAAGGTACACACAAAAAAAGGCACACATATCATGTCCGTGACTACCGCAGGACCACCAACGCCAATCGCTTCCATATTTGGTAAATAATTAGTGCTCAATTGGTACTAATTAGTACTCGAACAACAAAATTGGTACCTTAGTAGTTTTCGAGAAAATATGGTTTTAGCATAGAAAGAAGAAAGAAAAGAAAGAAAATACGTTTATTTGCGGTAAACATGACGCAAAAAAGAACAACACAAATAAAAACAATAAAAAAAGGTTGACATGCGTCACATCCACGCAAAACGGCTATCGCTCAGCATTATGCTGCGACCCTATGCAAGACAGAGCCCCAGCGCTGGTTTTCAGCGACAGCCGGCGCCGACGTGATGACGTCGCACGGTGCAGCAAACAGTAATTCATCAAAAAGTATTAAAAAAAAACATACAAACAAAAGGAAATATACATGCTAAGAGAATATCATCCTCTATAAACATTTTTCGCTTTATGTAGTGGCAACATTCAGAAACGTCATAATTGACGTACGCGCACCCAACTTGCACCAAAAAATTATGATGTCAGATGTATTATGTAAGGAATTACAAAATGGCCAATGATGTAATGTGTTATGCAAAGGTTATGTACCTATCAGTGCTTTATGCGTTTGTGAGTGAAATTTAAAAGTAAAATATGAGATGGACCCGATAAAAAGGCAAAACCTTAGATACTGGAGGGTGACCCGACATGTCACACTATACAAAGAGCTTTGGAGGAAAACAGGAAGGCATGAAAAATATGGAAGTCAGCGTCACGAAAGGTAACAAAATAGAACAACACTACTTAAATAAATAATACGATTATTGGAATTTAATTTGATTATTGGAATTTAATTTGAAATTAGATTGTTAGTGGATCATTATAAAAATAAATATTTACCAATAAACATGGACAACCAATATGATCAATATGTATTTCAACAAATAGGTTGTCACATAGAATTAATGTGGACACTGGACAGCGGATGTGGACAGGGGAAACACTGCCAGCATTCCGGGCAAACAGGGGCCTGAGTGACATGCCTCAGCGCAGCTGGAGAACCAAAACCAAGCACCACAGGCCATGACCCATGAGGTGAGTGAGGAAAGAAAAACAATATTGTACATAAAAATTAAGAACTTATTGTCCAGAGATTTGTACATGCAATAATAACTTCTTAAGTTGAAACTTAAATGATTGTATTGTTTTTAGGCCTCGCATTGGTGGTGGAAGGTCATTCCAGCAGCGCGTGGCCGCAAACTTGAAGCTACCTCTGAAAGCCGCTGTTTTATGTCGTGGCATGTTTAGCGGGCCAACTACAGAACGAAGACCATATTTGTAATTAGCTTGGCGCCAGGTGAGCTTTTCGTATAAATAGTGCGGCCTAAGGGTTGTTACAATGCCAAACATCAAACTCGCTAAATGAAGTTTCCGCCTAGCCGCCATTTTCAGTGTCTTGAGTTGGTTTATGTATGGTGTCACATGATGCCTACGAGGGACATGAACGCAGAAACGAACACAGGCATTCTGAATTCGCTGAATTAACCTGTCTGTCCTACCAAGCAGGCAGGGCCCATAGACAGTGTCACAGTAGTTGAGCTTAGATAGGATCAGACTGTCAACCAGTTGTTTTCTAAGTGATACGCTAAGATATTTACGTATACCATATAATACCTTAAGCCTATAAAAACAATTTCTGAGTACGTTCCTTAAATGAGCCTCAAAACGCAGCTCTGGATCTAGGATTAGACCCAGACTACATGCCTGTTCTACTCGCTCTATTCTCTCCCCCTTAATAAGAATCTCTGGTTTGGCAGACAGTATTGCAGCAACTTGTTTTTTTGTACCCAGCACCAAAAACTTGGACTTCAGTGGGTTCAGAACCAGAGAGTTCTCTTCAGACCAGGTCACCACTCTATGCAGGTCCTCATTCAGTCCTTTCACTGCCAACGCTGTATCATCCCCTTTGAAGGACATGTACAACTGGATATCATCGGCATACATGTGATACCTGCAGTTTACAAAGGATTCAGTAACGTCAGCACTGTAGAGGATGTATAACAAAGGGCCCAAAATTGATCCCTGTGGTACTCCCCTGGACACCCGGAGTGGAGAGGATGACACAGTCGAACCGTCCTCTCTGTGGATCTGCACGTACTGCGACCTACCAGTCAAATAGCTATTAAACCAATCCACAGCGTCATGGTCAAAGCCATAGTATGTTAACTTGGACAGCAGTAGATTGGTATTAATAGCGTCGAACGCTCGAGAGAAATCCAGCAGGACCAGGATCGACCCCTCCCCCCCATCACGTGCCTCCAGGATATTTCCCACTACGTCTATCAGAGCCGTTGCAGTGCCTCTTCCCTTACGGAAACCCGACTGAAATTCAGGGAGAATGTTATTAGCCTCTAAGTATTCAATTACCTGTAGATACACTACACGCTCCAGAATCTTTGACAGGCATGGCAGTATACTGATTGGCCTGAGATCTTTCAAATTGGCTGGATCACTAATTTTAGGGATAGGGCGAACAATTGCGCGTCGCCAGAGGTCAGGGAAAGTGCGCGACTCTATTGACCTGTTGATGATATCAGTGATGACTTGCAGGGTAGTTGGCAATGTCAGTGTTAACATTTCTAAACTGATACCATCAACACCCTGGGCGTTTGATCGTAGACTCTTGACTATTTTCAGAATTGTCTCCTGGTTGGTTGTAGCGAGCGAGAACTCAGCTGGACTGTGCCTGCGAGAATAGAAGCTGGACATTTGCGAGACATTGTCATTGCAATTTCTCGGAACATCCAAAAAAGCTGCATTTATAGTACCTGGATTGTCAAAATGACTTGGCAATAGCCTTTCTTTGTGGTCCGGAAGTACATCTGACTTCAAATTACGCCACAATAGTTTGGGATCCTTACATTGATTGTTGATGTTTTTTGTGAAATATGCTGTCTTTTCCCTCTCTAATGCGGCGGCGGCTTCATGTTTAAGATCCAGGTAGTACTGCTTATGATGCGGTTCCTTAGTTTGACGACATCTGTCCCTGGCTTCATCCCGCAGCTTAAACATTAGCCGAATATTGTCAGTGATCCAAGGCGTAGGACGCTTATAGAAGGTCTTTTTCTTGATAGGAGCGTGAAAATCGAAAAGCTGGAGCATGTATGAGGTAAAAGTATGTACCATGGTATCGACATCACACATATCTCTCACATTGGACCATGGCATCATGTTCAGGTCATTATGGAAGTGATCCGGCATGATGTCTGAAAAAGAGCGAAACTCAACCACCCTAGGTTTAGCCTTGAGCTTCTTAAAAACTGATTCGCATGTAATGAAGGAGTGGTGGCCGAGCTCACTGATATAGTTCACCTTAACATTTCGCGTTGTAGCATCAGTGCATACGACGTCGATGAGCGAACTACTGTTACCTACGAAGTGTGTCGCTGATTGAACTAATTGAGTAAGGTCTAGGTAATTAAAAAAGTCCGTAAGTTGCTTTGATTTTGAGCTGTTTGCATCCAACAGATTAACATTTAGGTCACCCAACAGTACCAGATTATCATATGGGGCTAGTGCACTGATACTGACAGTCATGGCGTCAAGGAAAAGCTCCAAGTCCTGCCAAGGGGGGCGGTACGCGGTCCCAATAAGAAGCTTTTTTTTATTTATGGTCAGGCCCAGCCAGAGCTGCTCCACATCAGGGTGGTCAGGATGAGCTCTGACACGCGCCTTAATGCCATTCTTTATATAAAATGCAACCCCCCCGCCGCGCCCCCCTCGGGTAGTCACAGGTCGCGGCACGTGCCTAAATTTGTACCCAGGTACACTAGGAGCGCGGTCCTCTTCCCCCTTGCGCAACCATGTTTCATTGATTGCCATGATGTCCACAGAGTGGTTACCCATGGCAATCAAGAACTCGTCCTGATTTGTCCCTAGAGAGCCCGCATTTAGTAGACCAAACTTGACAAATTTACTGGGAGCCATCAGTGCTAATAGCTGTAGGTATCATACATGAAAGTGTGATGATGTGGCACGAATGAATGAGTGACGGTGTTGTGTGTAGGTTCAGTTGGGCACTATAACAAGAATATATAATACATAACATACCTGTAAGAGTATATAACACAAAAAATGAATTAATTAGTTTAGATGAGAATAGACTTTGCACACATAATATAAGTAAGAGTAGTATAAGATTAAAATAGAATAACGTAACATAAGCTCCATACACCTCCGATCTATGTCTGACACTATAAAAACGGTTGCGACGCACATTTCCCCAAGGATAAAAAATAATAAAACTATTCATATATAAATAGACACAATTATAATCAAGCTGTGTCCTTTTCAGCCCCGAAGACACGGGATAAGTCCTCGTCAGTGCGGATCCTCTGCACCTTGTCTCCTGGCATCTTCCTGGCGAGGATGCGGCCCTGCTTGGTCCACACAAACTTCCAGTCGAGGAGACTGGCTGCATCCCGCGCCCTACGAAACAACAGACGGTTGGCTTTCGTCAACCGCTCGTTGAGGAAGAACCGCTGCGCTGGAGCGGGCATATCGAGGTCAGCAGTGGTCGCTCCACGTCGCACTCGCGCGCCTGCCAGAAGCTGGTCACGCAGGTCCCGACGAGCAAGGCGTACGACAATCGGCCGCGGACGAGATTCAGTCGGTCCTGCCGAGCTTGTCGCGTTGAGCTGCCTTCCGCCGACACGTTCCGCACTGACTATGTCGCGATCGTCAAGGCTGACACCCAGCTTGTGGCCAATCACCTTAATTATGTGAGCTGGATTTTCCGCCTTTCCCTCCGGCAAATTTGTCACTTCAATGTCGTTAGCAAGAAGATCCTGGTCCCTATCGTTGAGCTCTCGCCTCAACTCTCCCACAATCTCGTCCACATTGGCAGAGTTCGTGGACTCCGAAGCAGCACGTCGCTCCAGCGCGTCCACCCTGGCCTCCAGACCGTCGATGCGCGCGCTGCAGGTATTTAAGGTGGTTTTGAGCTCCGCCATTTCCACCTCCATCTCCCTTCTAAATGCCTGAATCTCTGCACGTACCATCCTCAGCTCCCCAATGATCACCTGCGAGTCGGTTCCAACTACAGGCGATAAATCCTGAGCGGTGACGTCGGCTATTGAGATTTCTGACGGCGGGTGAGTCGAGGCTGCATTAACGGGGCTGAAAGTCTGCGTGTGCTCATAGCTGGGACTTGCCTCAGGACTATTAGGCGTACTAGAGCCCGTAACACCTGGAGTCCCTGCGTTATCAGTGGGGGGGCTTTGTGTGGGACCTCTTACGGGAGTCTCGGTCCTATTGTCTCGAGCAATATTTTTCTTGCACTCTGGACAACGCCAGTTACTGGTTATATTTGCCTTGGTAGGGATACCCACACACACTCTGTGATATAGCACCCGACACTTGCCACACCTAGCGCCCTCTAACGTGGATATAAAGCGACCACAACCCCCACATTTGGTGCCCGGCATGGTTATTTCGTCCTATGTTCTTGCTCAGCAGGTGGTATCAAGGATGTTCGCTAGATGGCGGCAGTAACGATTTTCGTCACGGGTCGATAGGTCGTTTGCCGCTACCAAGACAGATGGCTCTGTTGTCAAGGCGACGTTACCGAATATGTTGTTGATAATTTTATTGTGGGTAACTATATAATTACGTTAATTTGAATTTGTTTTTTGTTTTTGTAATTTTACGGCCCTTAAACGCACTATTTATTGCTCACTACAAACTATGTTATGCTGATTGCCACTATGATCACTATTAAACCGATTACAATGCACTTTGACTTTGATTTCTATTTTTATGTGTAAAAAATTTTGACAGCGAGCCACACCGATACAGACGTCAAAACGTCACCTCACATAGGTTTTAGTAAGTCAGAGTTAGCTTCAATATATTTAAGTCTTTCTTCATAATTCAATTAAGTATTAACTATTTCTTTATAAATTATTTATTCAGAAAGTATAAGTTTTAGTAGCATTTATCATAATTATCGTGGACATACTTAAGATTTAGTTTATACTAAATGGATTTTGAAATTTGAAAAAGTAAACTTTGCAAAGGTCAACTTGGCTTAATTAAAGTTGAGATATTTTATAGACATAATTATGGCTGCTTGGTCAGATAATCAGCCTCGACCAGGCGCTTTCATTTTTATTTATTCTCAAAAATCAAACTGACACTTCGTTTCATTGACAATTTGAAACCTTTAGACGCAGTGACTACGGTCGAAACAGCTATGGTAGAGAACCCCAGGTAACGCTTCCCACCAGGCAAGTTCGGAAGATTCTTCCTTTTCAATGAGTGGTAATTACACCTTTCCTAAGCGACATATTATTGTTTTCCGACATCCACGCGAACGAAGTTGCAGGTATGCCTGCAACTTCGTTCGCGTGGTTATTATAAAGAGTATTCTATCCATGTATCATTACAATATTTTTCTCCCCAGAATTGTGAGTAGTGGTCTACTTTACCCTTTGTTGTCCATGGGCAGGAGACGCAGTAGCAGCGTGACGTCGGGCGCCAGCTCAAACTCGTGCGCGGGCGCTGCGAGCGTCACGCGCCACTCCGCCACAGCGCCCGCGCACACCGTCTGCACCTCGGGCGACACCTGCGACATGCCAGACTTATGGGGAGGACACACTACAGAGTTAGCCTCAAAATCAGGGATGCATACATGGACAAGGATTCATTTCGGTGTCCACAATCTCAATTCCTTAATATTGAATACAGTTTTACTTGTAAACACTATTTATACGTAATAAACCTAACGGAAACCAAGTGATATTTCCTCTACGCGCTTCAACCTCACCAACAACCTTAACAACAACAACTCTGCAAAGTGTACTATAGCCGTACATTTTCATTTTATTTTTGCTGTGCTCTGCAGGGCCCGTAGTTTGTACCTTAGCTTTAAGCTACTGTATACATGATCTTGTTAACGCTATGGAACGTAAATAAAGAAATGAATATGATATACTTATCATCATTCAGCTACTGATATCCGGCTACTGGACATAAGCTCCTACCAAGCACGGCCACAGCAACCGGTCCCGAGCTTCTCGCAGCCAGCAGATCCTAACATGATTTAATGTCTTGACGAAAAGATAAGAAAATTAGTATGAGTAGGAAGCCAACTCGTACGGTATAGATGGTATCGTCCTGCACTCCGTGGTCGGCCGCCAGGTAGATGTCGAAGCCCGTGTCTACCTCCTCCACGATGGAGCACGACTCGGATTTCTCACCCGCCAGGTTCTCCAGAGCTACAGAACACACTCTTACATTATGTTGCACGTCATGGCACAAACTAATTATTTCGCCAACTCAGTGTATTTAGTCGGTGACAATGAATCAGTATAAATACTGAACAAAACCTGACTATCTTACATGTCTGACTGTCATGTTTTGTAATTAAACTGTACGGCAATATCATTAAGGAAAATAGTAAGAACACTCGGCACAAAGCCGCTCGAGCTCGAGTTTAAATTGGCGAGGCCCTCTCCGCCACCAGCTAATGTAACACGCTACTTAGAGTCGTCGCTGGTGTGTTCAGTTACTGTTGCCATCCAGAGCTCGAGCTCGAGTTTAAGTTGGCGAGGTGCTCTCCGCCGCCAGCTAATGTAACACGCTACTCGGAGTCGTCACTGATGTGTTCAGTTACAGTTGCCATCCAGAGCTCGAGGTTGAGTTTAAGTTAGCGAGGCGCTTCCCGCCGCCAGCTAATGTAACACGCTACTTGGAGTCGTCGCTGGTGTGTTCAGTTACTGTTGCCACCCAGAGCTCGAGCTCGATTTTAAGTTGGTGAGGCGCTGCTCGCCGCCAGCTAATGTAACACGCTACTTGGAGTCGTCGCTGGTGTGTTCAGTTACTGTTATCATCCAGAGGCGCCACTGCGAGCGTGATCGCAATCACCTAAATAGTACTAATAATAATACTAATAATACTTAGTCTTCAAAATTATACCTATTCAAAATGTTCTGCTCTCACGAATAAGATGGTTAGAAATACTGTAGATCTAGCAATTGGATAGTGGTATCCTAATGATATTTCTGGCTCAGCTTCACCATCAACCCTGATATCACGTTAACGGTCTGCATAATAATGAATGAAGCAGGTACGCACAGTCGAAGGCGGTGAGGCAGGGGCAGGAGCGCGGCGGCGTGTCGTAGTAGCGCAGGTACAGGCGGAACGGCAGCGCGCTCTGCGGGTACTCTGCACAGAACACATATACTACTCAGCCCGTAATCTATACAGAACACATATGTACACTACTCAGCCCGTATTCTGCACAGAACACATACACTACTCAGCCCGTACTCTACACAGAATACATTATGTACACTACTCAGCCCGTACTCTGCACAGAACACATACACTACTCAGCCCGTACTCTACACAGAACAGATATGTACACTACTCAGCCCGTACTCTGCACAGAACACATACACTACTCAGCCCGTACTCTACACAGAACAGATATGTACACTACTCAGCCCGTACTCTGCACAGAACACATACACTACTCAGCCCGTACTCTACACAGAACACATATGTACACTACTCAGCCCGTACTCTGCACAGAACACATACACTACTCAGCCTGTACTCTACACAGAACAGATATGTACACTACTCAGTCCGTACTCTGCACAGAACACATACATTACTCAGCCCGTACTCTACACAGAACCCATATGTACACTACTCAGCCCGTACTCTGCACAGAACACGTACACTACTCAGCCCGTACTCTGCACAGAACACGTACACTACTCAGCCCGTACTCTACACATAACACATATGTACACTACTCAGCCTGTACTCTACACAGAACAGATATGTACACTACTCAGCCCGTACTCTGCACAGAACACATACATACACTACTCAGTCCGTACTCTACACAGAACACATATGTACACTACTCAGCCCGCACTCTGCACAGAACACATACATACACTACTCAGTCCGTACTCTACACAGAACACATATGTACACTACTCAGCCCGTACTCTGCACGGAACACATGCGCTACTCAGCCCGACTGAAACGTATAGTTCTGCAAGCTCAATGTAGTGTCTCCTTTCAAAAACTCTTTGCCAAATGTTGAATGAATTCAAATTATTCAATTCCTCGTTTCGTAAGTATATTATAGTAATTGTTAAAACAAAACTCCAGTCTCTGACGTGATTTCTTAGAAATAGACGTTCAAAATTCCGAGTCGGAACAAATGCGGTGGGATGAGGACAAGAAGCTAAAGCGTGATTGGCATTGCGGTGATAATGATAAAGTGCCGTCGCGCTCAATGAAACATTTCATATTATTCCCTCTCCTTAGGGCTCGTCTTCTCTCACTTTACTCGTGATTGCGTTCCTTGTTATAAGTATGAGATTCCTATTATATTCGAGGGAGTTAATTTCCTTTTCAACTAAGTACAAAGATATTTTAATTAAAACTCTCCTTAACAGACAATATTTTTCTTGATCAATTACGAGATTAAACGCAACAATTGGTATTCCTAATAAAAAATAGCGTTTTTTAACGAAATAGACATGAATAAATAAAATTGTAGATAAAGAATAAATAATTATTATCAAACATTTAACTGCGCATTTCGGAACAGATTGCTAAATATGAAGATGTTTATCAAACGTCATTCAATTCAAAGTAACTTTTACTTATAGCGCGTGTGTGTGTGTCCTCACCATAGACAACGGCTGTGTAGGCGTGGACGGAGAGCGACGCGCGCGACACGTTGGTAGCGCGGAGCACGCGCTCACTGTCAGACGACGACGTCCTGCAAGCAGCACACTATTACATACGAAATTCTAATTGTCCTAGGTTTTTTTTAATTTGCAGGTCAGGTTGTATGTTGATCAAAATATAATTCGCAAAACACATTTCTTTAAATGTTCCTAGACTGTTTTTTTTTATTTTGGAAAATGAGCCGAACGTTAAGCCTGTTGCAAGCGAGCGGAAATATAAAACTATAATCTATCAAGTATTTTTTTGTGTTTTCGATCGGTCAAAGAAATTATGAAGGTAACAAAAGAAAAGAAGAGAGAGCGCGAGAGTGGCCCAATAGAAGAAACTGCAATCCAACAACAACATGCGCGCGTGAGCGCACCTGACGTCCCTCATGTATCAGAGAGTGATTACCGCCAGGCGCGTGTCTTTTTACAAGCTTTTATTTAACCTACAATAGGTATGTTCGTATGTTCGGGTAAAATCATGAAACTGACTCTACATCATACTGAAGCCAAATAAAAATGAAATTCACCACTTTAATACGTATAATAATTTAATAGTATTTTATAATAAATTAAAGCTAAATCTAAAACGAATCTAAAACAAAATCGGGTTAGTTACACCATTTATAACTCAAGAACGGCTGGACCGATTTTTATGATCTATGATTTGTTGGATTTGTCTCCACCCCGAATATCACAATCACTTTTAAAACATGTGGAAAATTAAAAAAAAAAAAGATAATTCATTTTCTCATAAATTTTGTATGAATCGGTTGTTTCAGTGGTATTTTGAGAACTGATTGACTGATTCCGATGGCGGTACGAAGTTCGGTTCAACTAGTTTTATTATTAAATTAATAGTGGAAACACGTTATTTGGCTTACATGAAAAGAGAATACGAGAAAATTTAGAAGCGTTTCGTTTAGTAGAAGATGTTACCTACAGGGGATTTGGTAAACAAGCGAATTTTGTTTCGTTACACTACCGATATCCATGTTTATTGCATGCGCAATAACATTTAAAGTTTATGGCCTCCATAAGAGTAGAGTAGAAGAACTGGCTATTTAGCACACGTAAAACATTGTTTGCAAGTATTTGCTGCCTGCGAACCAAATAGCTTGTTGGAATGTACAGTGTACGTTGCCTGCACTGCGTGCCTACCGGCTCGCTCCTAATGGAGCTCAGGATTCGCACTAAGACAAACTGTTTGGGACGACAGCTAATTACGAAACGAGTTACCATTTTGTTGCTGGTGTTCACATATTGCACAGTCACTTTTATAACTTTTCTGACTTGAGTCGATACTAATAGTAAGTAGGTACTTTAAATTCTTCGCAGGCTTCATTCATAATGTTACGTTAAATTTGAAAGTAGACAGCTGAAGATTTATAGAAAGTCATAACAGGTCCCTCAGTAAATAGTTGATAATATGATATATGATAATAGTAGCCGGCAATGGTTGAGGGAAACTATGACCGGCCTGCAGAGTACACGGACTGCAGGCATAAGTACACAAGATGGAGGGGATGTGAATGTGCACTGTGCAACACCAGATGTTGCGAAAGGGTGAAGGGTGGGGAGACGTACGCGATACGTCCGTGCGCAATCTTTCGTAGCGAACACTAAATAATAATTGTTTAGCTAATCGCGGCGCCACCGCCGCCGTCGCCGCCGCTAGGAAAGCGCTCCCTTTCCGCTCGCATGTATCGGAATATGTAGAGTTATATTATGTAGAATATAATCTTGTTTTCTTTTCCTAAATTGCATGGAATTAGTATGTACAGACGCCAGCACATCAAGCTACTACAATCTGTCAAATTTCTTTGATAGATTTTCAACTTTATCGCTACAGTATAAGGTTCAAGGTTGATTGGGAAAATTTGACAGTTTCGGGTAGCTTGATGTGCTGGCGTCTGTACTATATTCTTGCCAAACTGTCAAGAGTATTTCTAGACGATTAAGCAACGAATTCCGAACGAACCGGTGATTTGTGAGTTGGTCTAAATAAATACAATAACTTATTTTACTTTCACCTAAGATTTAGGGATAGCAGAATTAAACATAATATTTGAAATATTTTCTTAATTTTATGTGCTATTTTTGATGTATATGTGGTTATAAATAATAATTGTAGTATACTCAGTGGAATGTATGTTTATGGGACTTAAAATAAGACTGTTAATATTAAAAGTTATTTGGTCAAAATGTATGATGGTTAAAAATGGCGGAAATGTTAGATGTACCTGAGTAATTATTACTTAGGTACATCTAACATTTTTATATTGGGGGGACTATAAAACATGTGAGCCCGCCATATTTTATTTTATTTTTGTAAATTTAGAGCATTTTGAGAAACTAATTTGAATATTTTGATGATTAGCGCAATAGTTATTTTAAAAAAATATTTAATTATTTTAAGTTTTTAAGGTAGGTGACGTCATCAGTGGCATAAAGATTAAGTGCCGTTGCCTTGTAGTACGCAATTAAAAATTTTAATCTGTCAACACAACGTCAACAATGTCACATCTGTCAAAGTGTCAATAGGCCGAATAGACGTCTTAAATAATCGAATTCTAGCTTAGCGTATTTATTTACAAATGGTTTTTATATGTGTAAGTGTCCTCCAAGGAATATACTACTCTCTATCGTCACTAGAACAATCGACGCGGCGACTTAGAAATAGAATAATAACGCAAGCGACGACATTATTACTATTATTGCTGCAAGTTGGAACAAAGCACTTCCTGTATTCCATAACTCTTCCAGTATATTAAATATTGTCGAGTGTTGAAATAATGTATGTAATGTAATAATGAAATATAAACAAGAATGTTTATATTTTTGACATATTTACAATAATTTGACATTTGACAGATTGTAGACAATACTTGCCTCTTACTTTTTATTTTCTGAGGCAACGATACAAAACTGTACGGCCAAAGCCGACGTAATTTGAAGGGCAAAGAAGGTCAATCGTATTTTATCAAAAATATCAATAACATATGAATATTTTTCAAAATTAATTAGTCCGTAATGATCAGTAACGCTATTCCTCGAAATGGTTTTTGAATTACAACATTTAAAAAAATATGAACAATGCCCATTCTAGCCCCTTTGAGATTCAACTATTGTGAAAGATGGACTACCGTTCACGTAAGTTAGTTAATCTTATTGCTGTCAACTGTGTTGTCCTCTAAGTGGTATAATATAATAAGTCTAAGATTGTTTTTGTGTTAAATCGAATTACGAAATATTCATGTTCTGTTTCTTTCCATTGCTAATTTGCTATTGCTTTGAGAAATGGTCCAAGAAATGAATCATTGATATGGTCACAATAATTGTTTATGCAAATGTACAATGTTTTGATACAATACTTTAAAACAAGCTGCCATGAAGTTTGCTTGTCCTTCCTTCTTCATGATGACCTAGTTTTGGGAACGGACAACTAGATTTCTCATTAACTGACAAGCCTAATTGAAATAAATGCCTAGTCTTGTTTTTCTGTACTTTTCTTCATTAAAACCCTTTCCATACATACCATATTCATAGGTACTTCATACAGTAAATAACTAGTAATCACCAGACACAGTAAATGACACCAACCAACCACACTCAAAGCTTGCTAATTAAGCTGATATTATTACCTATACATATATAGTTTCCATTCACCTTTCTGACACATAATGCGTCTCCCGCTCCTGTTACCAGCCCTGGATTCATTAAACACATTACAAATACAATTAAATAAAATAGGGATACCATAACGTGTCGGCTACACAAGGTATGAAATCAGTTGAAAACATTAATCGGTGGGACATTAATTGTCGTTATCCTTTACATTGTTCGAGTTGGGTAGGTATTCTTTTAATCGTAAAATAACCTTTTTTTTTTTGTAAATACTTAATTGCGTGGCTTTAACAAACGTTAAGTAAAAACTAATGAAGATTGGCAGCCGACGTGGATACCGGATACACTCGCCAATTAAGAGAGCGGCGATGTCGGGCGAGGGGGGCGTGGGGGGCGAGTGCGGCTAGGGAGGCGAGGGGGGCGAGCGATAAGACAGGACGAAGGTGGTATTGACGTAATTAATAATACATACATTAGCAGTAACGACCGCACGAGTGTAGTGGAATCAGTTGGATTAAGGTAATGGGCGTTTCGCCAGGAGGCGCGTGATCTTATAAACACGGAATGCTACGAATACCTTAATAGTTGTCGCGTTATAGTGTGGCAATAGCGGTCATTGTTCCCTAATACCTGTCCGTAGGAATCGAAACTATTGTTTTTAGGGTTCCGTACTTCAAAAGGAAAAAACGAAACCCTTATAGGATCACTTTGTTGTCCGTCTGTCTGTCTGTCAAGACCCTTTATCTCGGGAACGCGTAAAGGTATCGAGTTGAAATTAAAACCATATATCTACTCAGGTTTACAGTCCCTTGAAGCTGTGATAAAATCAAACTTCTAAGTTGACGTAAAAAAGATACGGCCGTTTATGCCCCAAAAAAGTATATTTCGACACTCTCAAGGGAATCAAAATTTATAGGGTACTTCCCGTTGACCTAGAATCATGAAATTTTGTCAAAACAATTTTAGTAAAACGGCAGGATTCCGGTTTTTCGTTATCGGAACACGTTGAAGGTCACAATAGATATTGACTCAGGACGTTAATTGCAGTTTTTGAAATAAAAAAATGATAGAAAATGTACGTGGTCAATGGCCGCTATTGCCATGCGCTCGGAATGCTGGTGACACTCGGCGGTTGGTGAGTAAGCAGACGCAGAAGGCCCAGAGATGTAAGTGATAAGACACAGAGTTATGGTACGGCACCTGGGAGCCGACAGTCGGCAGCGCCGATTTTATATCAGAATGGACGGGAATGTATCGGGAACGTACCGGCACTGTACCGGAATGCGGAGACATTCCAGGGGCGTGCCCTCAGGGTCTGCGGCGAGGAGGTTCGAGTAACTGCAGACGAAGGAGTTGCTATAGATGTGACTGACGCTTTAGGAACACAATGACATTATAATTAACATTGAATATGAATAAAGTTTGGATATAGGTATATGTGTAGGTGCGCGTTGTTTGTTTCTGTGGTGGTTATAAAAAACTGGAATGTGCTTATGTTTAAATTAATAAATTTTGGATGGCTGTAAACAAGTGATTTTTTTATAAAGGCTGAACTTGAGATACAGCGTATTGTCACTGAGTATTGAAGATTGTTGTCACCTTAGTGTACAGACGCCAGCACATCAAGCTACTACAATCTGTCTAATTTCTTTAATAGATTTTCAACTTTATCGATAAAATATTAGGTTCAAAGTTGATTGGGAAAATTTTACAGTTTTGGGTAGCTTGATGTGTTGGCGTCTGTACAAGAGGTAGTAATTCGATACTAATATAGCACTGCCCCGTCCGATTTTGTCACATTAATACCTACAACTTCAACCTGTTTGGGACATATCTACTTGTATGTAGGTATATCTAGTAGTTGCCATTCCTTTCTGTATGATGGACAATCATTTACCTACTTTATCGGTTACCCTTATTTGCCAGAAATTATGGTATTTATGGTAAAGGTTCGAAAAAGCATCAAAACGCGAGTCGCATCAAAACGCGGTTGAACGCGCTAATCTTAGAAACTACTGGTTAGAATTGATTTTTTTGTATTGGATAGTCCATTTATTGAGGAAGGCTACATGCTATGAAACATCACGTTACAACTAATAGAAGCGGAGAATCAATGAAAAATGTTGCAAAAACGGGAAAAATTATTCCTTTTGAGAGCTTACGTTGGGTACGCTGCTTTGTTCCCCTTTAAAAGATCTAAAAAAACTACAACAGCATATATCTTTCAAGGTTGGATCACTGTAACCTTTTTTATGGTAATCAAAGTTCTAAAATAATGTATTATTTGCGAAGGTGTTTTTATAAGCACGATAATAATACAAATGAAGAATGAACGTTAATGAATTAAATTGCCCTTGACATCATTTGATTTGAATGAATATCTTAGGAGATATAGTTTTAGAATAACTGAATCGGCTCCCTGCGGAACGGTTGTGCTCAGCGAACTGCTTTTTTAAATATGTTTTTGCGATATCTCATCGTGTACACTTTTCAAATAAGTTTTGTTTTTGTTAATTTCTATATTTTTTCAATTATTTCTTTTTCTTTTTAACTAAGTAGATAGGTCCCAGCGTTCCTTTATTATTCTTGTTCCCGTGACATTTTTTACTATAGTTCCACTCTTACTGATAATAGCGTGATGCACCCAAAATAGCTTCTTGAAGTAATGTAGGTAGGTACTATGTAATACTCTTAGGTAATAGGTAATACGGGCTGGTGTCCGCAACTCCACGTCAATGCGCGTATTTTGCGTACAGAAGTAATACTCTTAAAGTATTGAAATATGTTTTAGTAGGTTGTTTCCTCAAATTAACGCAGGTGAAATCGCGGGGCATAGCTAGTTAATAATATAAACGTAAACAGAACTTTATAGCTAAATAAAAACCTCGGGCACAAAGGGCGTGCCCGCTGACATATGTAATGCTGCATTATGTTCTTAAAGCTGTAACTTGAAGTCACAAATAACAAACTAGGGCCTTCGAAGTAAAATAAGTTAACAGTTAATTACTAATAACAATTACATGACATGGTCAGCAAGACGATCTGTCACCACAAGCAACACCCGTTCACGAGCATAACGCAAAAATCAGCCATTACCCCCCTCGCCATATTTGAGGGCTGAAGGCAACCCGACCTCCGACCATCTGTCTTGCGTCATAGCAGGCGTTCCAAAATCAGTTCACAAGCTTTTTGGTAATAAATGCTTCGAAACCGAACGGGCTGCTAATGATACCAGCTCATTGAATACGTCGAACACTTCGACTGCTCCACTATTCACACTAAAACATAAATTGTTGTTGAAACACAATTGATCACAATTGTAACAAATGGTAAGTTTTTTTATGTGTATTTGAAGTAAATAAACAGTAAGTATATTTTGGTCGGAAAGTGTCCAAAAACTCTCCAACCTGTAAATGAGTTGTAGAAGTACCTATTTCAACTGAATTTGTGAAGTTCGGTACAGACAGTACAAGTTAGGCAAGATTGACGCCGTCCCACATCTGTTCTCCGAGAGTTACCCGGTATCAGCGTGGTAGCGGCCCCGAGCCCCCAGAGCCCTGAGCCCCCAGCCCCCGAGCCCTTAGTGTGTACAAGTGCCAAATTGCCACCCCACTCATTATATTTTTAATTAATGTCGACAGGCCTCGGTATTAGTTCTTTTTACTGCCACGTTCGCTTACTTTTTACGCGCCGGAGTGCCAAATGTTTAAATATCGCTATCTAATTATGTACGTCATTTACGTAAGATGCTTTACGATTGATTATAATTATTCAAATTATAGGGATTTTATTGAAAGCTGTGCAGGCTATTTTGGGAGCGATAGTTGTGAAAGGTAGAATCAGCAGCAGACGTGGTAGCAGCGGAGTAAGGTACCGCATGTGTTTCAGATCGCGTGCGCTGCGCGGCCGCTGCCCATTCATATCGGCCACAAGGTACCGCGTGTTTCAGATCGTGAGCGCCACGCAGCCGCTGCCCATTCATATCGGTCACAAGGTACCGCGTGTTTCAGATCGTGAGCGCCACGCAGCCGCTGCCCATTCATATCGGTCACAAGGTACCGCGTGTTTCAGATCGTGAGCGCCACGCAGCCGCTGCCCATTCATATCGGTCACAAGGTACCGCGTGTTTCAGATCGTGAGCGCCACGCAGCCGCTGCCCATTCATATCGGTCACAAGGTACCGCGTGTTTCAGATCGTGAGCGCCACGCAGCCGCTGCCCGCTCATATCGGTCACAACAGGCGCGCGCTGTTGCGAGAAAACTATTCGCTTGAAAAGAATTGCCAGGTCACGCCATTTATCAACCGAGCAGCCTCAACCTCGATGCCAAGGAGAAATAATTTTGATAAAAGAGGAACCAGTCCCTTGTTTCTCCTTTACTTACATTTATAGATATGTAACTCGCCATCCTGTTTACTGAGATTTGATTGATTCGTCATGCGTGTGATTATAACTAAGCCCTTTGTAGAATAATAAAATCGAGGATGTATAATATACTAGCTGCGCCCCGCGGTTTCACCCACGTAAATGTCGATCCCGTGGGAATATCGAGATAAAAAGTGTGTTACCACCTATGTGTTAATTCAAGGTGTCAGCTACCTCCATGCAAAATTTTATAAAAATTGGTCCAGCCGTTTGAGCGTAAAGAAGGAACAAACATATAAACACACACACACACACACAAACATTCGCCTTTATAATATTAGTTTGATTATACCGTCTTGCACGATAACGTAGCTTCTACGTTTTAGACTACGTCGTAGCACGTTGCTACGGCGTAGCACGTTGCTACGGCGTAGTGATGTGCTACGGCGTAGAGAGCTTTTACGCCGCAATAACACTATTGTAGTCGCAAAGCTGCTTTAGTTTTACTAAAATATGTCTTTATGTCATAATTTTATTATCGTTCCATGCTGATGAAGCCTGGTTGACTCGCGGTGAATGCTTGAGGCACATTGCAAATTTCGTTTGTTAAATAAAATAACATGAGTGTGTACCACATGACGGGTGTGACGTCCGACCCATCCTGCCGGTCCGCCGGTGCGATAGCGAGCTGCAGCGGCGCGCCTACTGCCTCCACCCACACATCCAGCATGATCGGCTCCACGTCCTGGATCTATACAATGATATAGAAGTTATGATTGAGGTATATAAGTGAAACAAACGTGTAGTTAGTGACCCGGTTCATCCAACACGTCTATGACAATCCTCCTGCTGTACCAGCCGGCCATGTGTAGGTAATTTGACAATGACAGTTGACACAGGCATACCTTACATAACAATACTCACTTATGCTTTGGGTTCCAAAGAAAGCGATGAGCGGTCACACTATAATGACTGTCCAAATACGGAGCGTTTTTTTTAGATATCTAAAGTTATTCAATGCTGTAGTAAGAAAAAACGGCAACTCACGTGGACCTACAGATTAAAAGCAAATGAATGAAATATAACTCGCTTTAAGAAATACTCTAAGCTTTTTAGAAAAATCATAACTCTGACACAGCGTTCACAAAATAAGTAAATTTAATGTACCTAAAAATTATAATTATTTTGAAAATTAAAATCATTAATGACAAAATTACGGGCGCGCAACAAATGGCTCATCAATTAAATGACTAATTTATTAATAAAATACAACCCATCTATAAAAATAAAAAAAAACCCGACTGCGTAAAAATAATAAAAAAAACAGAAAAACTAAAAACAAGCTAATTTTAAATTTCAATGATATTTCGGATAGACTCTCCAAAATTAATTTACATTCGGCATTCACCATTATCAGATATTGCTGTTTTGGTCCAAATTATATGTATTTTCTCCGTTGTTCTCCTCTTTGGAAGAAACCACAACTTTTGGACAAAATTGACCAAATTATTCGCATCTCTTTAACATCCATTCTTAATGTGACCTTGGATGACCGAGCGTGGCTGCAAGCCACCCTACCAATTCGTTTTGGTGGCCTTGGCATCCGCAAAATTTCTAGTGTTAGCTTACCGGCGTTCCTGTCTTCTGTCCACAGCACTGAAAAACTAACCAGGAAAATTTTAACTCTCTCCCTGGTTAGCTCGGAAGTGCCGTGCTTGTCCGATGCAGAGGACGCCTGGAAAGTGGCTTGCCCGGACACGGATCGGCCCGAGAATCCGTTTTCCCAGAGACAGTGGGATGAGCCGCTCTGCAGGTTGGTACGGAATAAACTTATTAATACGTCTACCAATTCTGCTGAGCGTGCCCGCCTGCTTGCTGTACCGTCTCTACCGTCACCTAATATAGGAACTATGTTAGGTGATACAACCTTCCGGCTCGCTACATGTTTGCGTTTGGGCGCTCCTTGTGCTGCTCCACATCGCTGTCAATGTGGTGAAGCAGTCGACTGCCTCGGACACCATGGCCTTTCTTGTAGTAAGAGTGCAGGACGGATAGCGTGGCACGCTAGCATTAATGATCTCATCCGTCGTGCTCTTGCCACCACCGGGGTGCCAGCTGTATTGGAACCCACTTGCTTGGCACGCGTCGATGGCAAGAGACCAGATGGTATGACCATAATGCCATGGAAGTTGGGTAGGCCTTTGGTGTGGGACGCAACTTGCGTCGACACCCTTGCACCTTCCCATCTTCCTAGTACAGTGTGCTGCGCTGGGGCGGCTGCTGCAGGTGCTGAAAACCTCAAACGGCGCAAATACAATAATTTAATTGGCGATTATGTATTTGAACCGTTTGGGGTTGAAACTCTAGGACCATGGGGCCCGAGTGCCCACCTAGTATTTCGGGAAATCGCCAAACGGTTGGTCGACTCTTCACGTGACCAGAGGGCGGGCCTATTTTTTGGCCAAAGAATCAGCATTGCTATCCAACGTGGCAATGCTGCCAGCCTTCTGGGCACTTTTCCTGTTGACAGCGATGTGGACGAATTTTTCGACGCCCTGTAACTCTTTTTGATACTTGTAAATATTTTTATTTCTATTATAGAGTTAGTGTGTTAATTGTAATAATATCATGTATCTTGTAATAACAATATACTTATATAATATTGCTGTAGAATTTGGTCACCATTATCGTAATAAAACAAACACAAAACAAGCCCATTTTAAATTAAATTAAAGTTGGAAGCAGGCGGGACCCATTTGAATTTGAAAATATAATAAAAATGGTATGGGTCCCGCCTGCTTCCAACTTTAATTTAATTTAAAATAGGCTTGTTTTTAGCTTTTCTGTTTTTTTTTATTATTGTTATTATTATTTATTATAATTATTAATTATTTCGAATTTGTCCGGTAGGATGGACAAGTACTTTTGATAAATCTGTTGCTGTATCAGTATAGTTTAAATATAATTTATTTATACTAAAAGGTAGAAAATATAATAAAGATACGCGAGAAAAATATTTTTGTGATCTGGCAACTTATTATCCGTCACTAATCGAGCAAGTTGGCGTCGAGACGGAAGTCTTCAACGTTACTCAAGGTATTTATTCATTTAGTTATTAGTATTTATTCTTTTATTTGAAATATTTCACGTGATGTTTGGTTTCATGATCATAACGCTTATATTTACTAACAAAACAATAGAGATCTTGCATTTTATTTACTAAAAATATAACGATTAAGTAGTTGTCCGCCACACCGTACTGCATCTAAACTAGTGCAATACACAATAAATGTGACTTTTCCGTGGTAGCGGACTTCGTCGATAATGTAGGGTAGTTATGTGATAGGTATTTACATTTCTTACAGTGGAAAATATTTAATTGTCTCTACTAATAATAACCTTTTGTTATGAATATAAATGCCTTCAAAGTCTTCTGCCCTTGAAGATTAAAATTTCATTGGCACAAACACTTATTCAGCCGATTATAGATTATGCCGACGCCTGCTACCTGGATGCTACTGAGGAGCTACTAAACAAGCTTGAGCGCTTGCAAAACCTGTGCATTCGCTTTGTTTTCGGTCTTCGTAAGTATGACCATGTCTCTCACCTTCGCAAGGAACTCAAGTGGCTCCCAATCCGTCTTCGCAGGAATACTCGGATTTTATGTCTTCTCTTTAACATCTTACACAACCCGTCTTATCCTTCCTACTTGCGTGAGCGTTTTTCTTACGCTCGCCCTAGCGACGCACCATGTAGATCACACCTAAGATCCCTCCTTAAATCTCATCCTCATAAAACAAGCTACTATTCTTATTCCTTCTCTGTCCATGCTGTAAGATTGTGGAACTCTCTTCCGCCTAACATTCGTGATATAAAAACTGTTTCTCTATTCAAATGTAGATTGAAAGAGCATTACCTTTCCTCTATACTGTGAGTATGTATATACATATATGTTTATATATTTTAGCATTATGTATTTATTTAAGTATATTTATGTTTATTATTATTTTATTTTTTGCATTATATGTGTAGGTTTATTTAATATTCTAGTTTTAGACTTCACACATTCATATTTTTAACCGACTTCAAAAAAGGAGGAGGTTCTCAATTCGACGGTATGTTTTTTTTTTTGTGTGTTTGTTACGCGATTACTCCGCCAAATGTGGACCGATTTTCAAAATTCTTTTTTTGTTCGAAAGGAGATACTTCTGAAGTGGTCCCATAGTCACCAAGTCAGGATCTGATGATTGGATCATGGAGAAATCGAGGGCAACCCTCAAATTTTATGGGCCCAAACATCGTTTTTCGCAAATCTTATGAAGTAATTTAAGTACTTGCGTATGGTGATCATCATCTCATGTAGCTGAGCTGATGATCGAAGGTACGACTCCTTAACAGTAAGGAGTAGGCATCGACTGATTTAGTAAATTACTTTTTTTTGATGTTTGGAAGGGCGTTTGCCATTTTGGTCTCGTGATCATCAGGTCAGGTGATGGACTAACCATAGACGATAGAAATCTTTAATTAAATAAAAATCGACAGCACATGTCTCGTGATTGCTGCGATTGTTTGTGTATGCATAGTTTAAGCCATACCATAACATAACATTACGCCAGTTTGCTTTTAAGGGCGCTTTTAAATTGTAATAACAATAATACAGTAAAGGTGTAATTTATCATCGATAAATCTACATTTTTTTTTACAGTTGTATATGTGTTGTGTATGTGTATCATTGTAATCCTTGTCCATCTACGACATTAAAAATTAAGAAAAATAAAATTAATAATAACAAAAAAGTGAAATCGACTTGGCATGGGCATTCCACATAGAACACACTAAGTCAGGATTTAACGAAATACCAACGGGATAGGAAATAACGGGAAATCGAAGTTTCCGCGGGTGACTGCGGGGCGGAAAGTTAGTCATAAAATATTCTTAAAACCAACCTAGTTGTTGGAAAGGTTACGCAACCGGGCCATTTCTAAAATTATTTACCGGTTTCGAAGGTTTCGAAACGGTTTCGGACTATTGGTAGAGTTAGAGTCGGTGCCAAGCCAAGTGTATCTATCTAATTGGGCCATAAAATATTCTCCCTTAATTTTTATTACAATAGTTTACGAGAGTAAATTAATATCATATTATTAGGTACTGATATTTTTTACAAAGCTGTTAATAGTTTTAGTTAGCGCTTGATAGATGGCGTTGTACCGTTTTCTGAATCGCGACATGATTTCGTTACCGAGAAACCCATGAAGATCAAATTGTATTACTTACGAGTTTCGCATTTCGAAAAAAATAATAAAAAAAAACCAAGAGCCAAAAACAAGCACGGCGGTGGCGGTATGGTATGGTTGGTGGAGGTGGTTTTGTGTCAAAAAGGTTTCTAGTATATCTTTCCCTACTTTTCTTTATACGTTCTTCCATTTCGTCGTTACTTTCTTCCAAACGGCGCTGTCTCATTTGAGCAGCGCGTTTAGTAGGCCTACCCATATTATACAAAATTAATTTTCTTTCAAATAAACAATGAAAAAAGAAACATCAAACTATGAATTATGTACAAACTTAAACTAAAACCTAGAAAATAAAATTATTTTTAAAAAAAAAAACAAAAACCGACTTCAAAAACCTAATAAACACTAAAAACATAAAAATAATATTAAATTGAAACTATAATTAAGAATAATATAACCTAAATAACCTTACCTAACTTTAATCTACACTATATTTTACAATTTAACAGTTTTTGGAGTCGGTGCCAAGCCCGCACTCACAAAATATTAACCAAAAAAAAGGTACTATATCAGCAAAAAATATTAAAAATCAACAAAACAAACTGAAAAAAAAAAAACAACATAAGACAGAATATCATCAGAAGACGGAGTTGTTTTTGATCGGATAGTGGCGCGCTCTTGCGGACGAAATGCGAAACTCGTAAGTAATACAATTTGATCTTCATAGGTTTCTCGGTAACGAAATCATGTCGCGATTCAGAAAACGGTACAACGCCATCTATCGAGCGCTAACTAAAACTATTAACAGCTTTGTAAAAATATCAGTACCTAATAATATGATATTAATTTACTCTCGTAAACTATTGTAATAAAAATTAAGGGAGAATATTTTATGGCCCAATTAGATACTATACACTTGGCTTGAAATCAAATTCAGAAAACGAACTTGTACAGTATGATTCTAACAGCTCATCGCCTGCACCATCGCTTGCTGCTTCCTTAGAGCGCATGAATCTTTTAGATTGTTGTCCTGAACAATTGCTTCAAGATGAGTTTGAAATAGACGAAGATAATGATTTTTCCGCTGTTCCTCTGACGCCTATTTTACAAGAAGTTTTACCAGATCCAACACAAGAACCCAACTTTTTAAACTTACCCTCTCTAGCATCTTTACCGTCTTTAGATACCCCATCGCCAGTCACTAGAAAACGAAGACAAACCGCTACTTTTGTTGTGCGAAAGAAACCAAGAAAATTACAAAGGTTATCGCTTGACTTTAAATGGAAAAATGGTACATTTTTACATAAAGCTGAAATAGAAGATCCATTTGTGTCGGAAGATGCAACCGAAGTTTTATGTAATTCTCGCCTATGCTTTGTCACTGGAAAAGCTCCACGTAACTGTTTTTTGAATTGTCATTTAAAAGAATAAGCATTGTACTATTAATATTATAATTTTAATTTGTTCTTCTGGTTTCATTTTCATAATTTATTTATACCCTAAAGTGGCAAAGTCCGCTACGGAGGACTTGTCAATTTACTTGTAAATCTCCGTATGTTCGACGGAGTCCGCTGTGCCGGACCCCCTTTTTCACAGAAATGGGAAGTGGTATATTTTTTAAATTATTTTTGCGAGAACTCAAACTCAAACTCAAAGCTTTTTTTTTCAATTAAACCTTGTACAGGCACTTTTGAATTGTCAAAATTAAAATAGTCCGTCAGTTAGTCAGAAAGTTGAAGCTAGTTGCCCATTCCAAAACGTAGATCTCTATGGAGAAGAACGGGCAAGAAACTCCATGGACACTCTTTTAAATCAAGATATTACAAATCGTGGGTACATTATTATTGTTGCTTCTATATGCGAGAACAATGTAAAAAAAAACACAAATGAAGAAACATTTCAAAATATAAGATTAAAAATAAGCCTTGGCAGTTAAGAAATGACCCAGTCTCAACCGACGGCGGCGGCGGAGTCTAACGACGACGGAGAGTCTAACATGTCACAGAAACCAAATTTTTATCATAAATTTGTAATATTAGCGTTTTAAGAACTCCGTCGAAATAAGGGTTAACTTAAGTTTTTTACGCAGTCGGGTTTTTTAATTTTTTAAATTACTTTTTATTTATTTCCAGCTTTTTAGTTTACAAAATAAAGTGATTGTAATAAATATTGTAATATCGCAGACGATTTAGTTCTTGATACGTGTTTTTTTAAGATTTGTCACTTTGAATTACTTTTAACCATATAAGTTGTATATATTTTTGGAATCGCTTTTAAAACCCTTTATTTCGATAGGTTTTGAGAAAAAATAAAAAATTTGAAGACATAATATGGCGCCAAAAATCGGCCATTTTATTTTTTTTTCAAATTTGATATACCCAGTTTCACTCTCACAGTAAATACGAATCTAATGACACCTCTCAAGCTAAAATCCATCGAGCCGTTCAGGCTGCAGAGCGTGCCAAACAATTATACATACATACATACATACATACATACATACATACTCTCGAAAAACATAACCCTCCTTCTGGCGCAGTCGGGTAATAAATACACGTATTTCACTTTAAGCTGGACATCACTGACAATTTGAGTCTGGGTAATGTTTATCTTATAATGAGACGATCATGCATTCATTGCTTAAATTGGAATCACTTTTATAATAGCTAACTCCGCAAGTACTAACTTTTCACCTAACGTAATACAAAGTTTTATTCTGCATAAAAATACCTATTCAATCATGAGTATCTTATTTCTATTGAGAGGTGGGGCCACCATTACTCATTGTCCATTACGTATTGTAGTTGGCACGTTTCCTGACGCACTAAAGATAGTGATCGTTAAGCCATTATTTATGAAAGAAGATACGATAGCTCATGGGATTCTATAGGCCTGTTTCTCTGATTCCTATCTTCTAGAAAATATTTGAGAAATTCATTCAAAAGGAGTTAAACAGTTATGTAATTAGAAAAAATCAATATATTATGTAATGAGAAAAAGGGATTTCACGAAAATAAGACTATAAATATGACGATATACGACTTTTTATACACTGTATTGACAAAAGTGGACAAAAAAAACACCTGTATGTGCTGTCTTCTATGATTTGACCATGTAAATCATGACATTTTAATAAAAAAAACTTGACGCTTATGGTATAAGAGGTAGGTACTGTTCTTAATTTAATTAAATCCTATTTAGACAATAGAAAGCAAAAGACAGAAATCACTAGAATTAATATAATAACTAAAAATGAAGAGATTCACTTATCCAATGAACGTCAAACTACTTTTGGTGTTCCAAAAGGTAGTGTATTGGGACCTCCACTTTTTACAATATATTAATGGCTTGACAAAATAAATTTCACACCCTATGACTTTATTTGCAGATGATAGCACTGTGACAATTTCTAGTACCTAATAATAATGACATGATCCGATATGGCTTAGCTGCGTCTCACCTTAGATAGGTACGGTATCATATCGCCGTCCCCGGAGAATAAAATGATAACTGCCATTATCCTAGTTTTAGTGTTATGTCATTTTTGGGATCTGTGGGTGTTAATACATCTGCTCAATTTTTTTCGCAGTTTTTAAACAGTTATTTACGAAACAAAAAAATATTACAATAGTATTCAAAGATTTAAAACAGGTCATAAATTACGAGAATAAAGTGTTAATATAATAATATCAAAATGTATTCCCACTTGTTAGTATGACAAACAGTCATAGAATTATATTCTCGTGAAAAAATATTCGACTAAATAATGATAAATGCAGTTATCATTTTATTCATATTAAAATTAATAAAACTAATGTTGATTACCATTTACCATGTCACAGTTTTATTAGGAAACCAAATTCAAAGTCCTTACCAGATTTTTTTTTCACAATATTTACGAGAATAAAACGATATTAAAGTATTATCAGTATCACTTTTACCCTAAAAACCCGTAGAATAAAATGATACGTGACGAATGCAATATTTGATCCTGGTCAGGCTGTACGGAGAATAAAATGATAATCGACATTATACAACTTGGACGATGATTAATTTTGACTAACTTCTTATTTTTTTAATGATATCTCTATTTTGATACTTAGGCGTATTTGATTATAACATTTAGAACAAACAAAAAATAACCTTTTTTAAAAGTTGACAATCATCTGTCTACGTCCAGTATTTAAGAAGCAATCAACGAAACCGTGTTTTTTATTTTTCCTGAAAAGTTGCATTTTTGTAGTTATCATTTTATTCTCCGGGGACGGCGATATTTTGGGGAAATTCTACTGACGCTAACACGGCATTCAAGGCCCAAAAGAGATGCATTAGATCTATATTTGATACAAATGTAATGTATCAACCGTTTTTAGCCCAAACATACATTATATGGTTTACAACCATATTTTAAAAGGTACAGTCTGGGTCATAAATCCAGTACCACATCAACGATCGTATTCGCCTGCACGGTACTGCGCTTAAACATACATGTGTGAGTTATTTCAACGCAAACATTTACCCGTCATACAGTCTGAAGGTGATAGTGTGTGTGTCAATATTAGACAAAGATAACAATATAATTTTGTTTTCTTATCAGTAATGTTCGCACCGAGTCAATCCGAAACTAAAGCCAAAATTTAAACCCAATCGCCAGTTCATGTGGTTAAGTGCAACAATGTATGACTTGTAAACGAGTGCCTGTCGGTTCGAAACCACCCAGTTAGCTAGATCGATTTTGTTATTATTCTTTACTTTTTTATTATAAACAACAAATATATTTTTTATATATTTAAATGAATGTTAAATAAATAATAATTATAATAAGTAATATTTATTTACTTTCTAATATATGAATAATGAATACTTATTATAGATATTATTATTTATACTTAATTATTACCTACCTACTTTATAATGTGTTATTTATATAAAAATATTATATATATATATATATATTTCGTAATATATATATATAGTTAAAATTTATACAATTAGTTTTTAAATCGCAAATTACAAATAAATCTTTTTTGTAATTTTCGGTTTTATAGGAATAGTTTTAGGTTGAAATAAAATAATAGTAGCCTAGTAGGTAATTTGAAGAAACATTTATTTATATTATTGCTAGTGACCCGGCTCTGCTTCGCACGGTTTTTACGACTTATTTATTTAATTATGTATTTAGGTTAGCCAACAATTGTTTACACAACGCATTAAAAATAATTTCGTTAACATTGTTCTTATGCTTCTAACTTTATTGAGATTATAGCTTAATTATTCATTTTCACAAAGAGAAAAGAAGATTGAAGATTAATCCCAATCTTAAAATCATAAATCAACTTACGTATTACTAATATTACTATATTACGACCAGCACATCCCCTGTAAAAAACAGCGTAATATTTAATATTTGGTAAGACCTCCATTATTGTCAATGCAGCTAAGCAGACGTCGACGCATGGAGGCCACTATGTTTGCACATATATCTGTGCCACGTAAATTATCCCACAATTGAGTGCAATGGGATTTAAGCTGCTCAGAACATCCCTCATCTCGTGCTTCCCATCTTTGAACCATTAAACCCCATATATTTTCAATGGGTTTAGATCAGGGGATCGTGCTGGCCACGGAATAACTTTTATATCGGCATGCTGGCTAAACCACTCTTTTACAACACTGGCACGATGTATAGGACAATTATCTTGAACAAAGTATATTTCACTAAAGTCTTCCGAGGTATAAACATTACGCACAGTAGGTAGCATTATGTCATTTAAGACCTCGACATACTCGTAATTAGAGCTGTTGGCACGCGTAGGTATGAATTCCAACTCACCAGGCCCTTGAGCACTAATCCACCCCCACATATTCACACTTATTCTACCTGATTCTGTATTCGGAATAATGTTTTTCTCCAGACCAGCGAGTATTGTCTTTTCGCCATAACTGAAGTCTTCCTTTTTGGCAGGATTTGAATGTCTTCTCGTCAGAAAATACGGTCGTCTCCCAGTTAAAATCTAAATATTCCCGAGCAAAACGTAGTCGTTCCTCCTTGTATTTTTGTGTCAAAAATGGTTTCTTAGCTGGTTTCCGATGATGTAAACCTTCAGCATGGAGTGCACAGCGAACAGTTTGCAATGATGTATCAAATCTGCAAACATTCTAGTTGGAATGAAACCATTTGCTTCATATTCTTCCACCATGAAACGTCGCTGCGTCGAGTTCATATGCGGCGGCCTTCCACTTCTTACACGACTTTTTAGACTACCTTCTTCCTCAAACCTCTTTACCCAATGCCTCACAGTATTTCTCTAAAAAACGAAAATATTATTACACACTTGCAACTAGTGATTTATTTAATAAGAAAGTCATACCACAACTACCATCATAATTGTATAATAATTAAAAATAACTTACACATAGGCCGGTCTCAGTTGAAATTTGAGAAATATTAAACCCATTTTTACGCAAGGCGACAATATTTGCCCTGGCATCAATACTAATATTTGATTATAAAAATTATAATCAAACAACACGCTAATTGCAATAATAACACAAACGCTCGTAACAAAGTTCACCAACCAACAACGTTGTAACTACTTTATTTTATTTTGTTTCATATTCACCCTCGTCTTTTTACTTTTTTGCAAATAATAAGTTCAACACACATCTCATCGGGTCTAACTTATCGTAGACATTCAGAATTCATAATTAAAACACAAAAAGTGTATTGTCACTGGGGTTCAAACGCAGGCCACACCGTGCTAAGCCAGATACAGATACACACATTTTAGGTGAAATTAAATACCACTATCTTATTACGCCGCCGCCGCCGCCGCCGTCGCGACATGACAGGCTTGTCACTAAAGTAAATGATCATTGTATCGCACTCTTTCTGGCTACATAATTATGAAAGAGTGCGATATATGAGATCGTGTATGTGTGCAAAATGTTTGTTATAGAAAAAGATCGTAAGTGCGACTTGTTTAATGCGATAGATTTGTGAAACTGGTAGGTACTGGATTTATGATCCCTACCGTACAAGTTATTAATTCTTCCGTGTCTATATTATATCCTAGAATCTGCAATGTTTGTTATAACAAACCCCAATCTGTTCCCACGTCTACAGGACATTGCACCGCGTAACAGACGGGATAGGACCATGCTTCGCGTCTGCCCAGCAAAAACGGCACTCATGTGCAAAAGTATCGTATGCATGGCGCCTACTATATCTTAGTCTATTAATGTGTTAACGATTCATATCTGACCTCACATATTTTTCTAATATTGTGTTAAATAAGGTTTATCAGAAAATGTGATAAAAGGGAAAGATGTATATTGCTATACTGTTATAGTTTAGCATGTTGGTTCTTCCTCTGTAATTCACAGGCACAAATGACAACATTTCATTTTTTAACCAGGCTTTTTTCCGATAAGATCATACAGAGTATAAAAAATGTATGTTTTCACAACTTTAAATAAATAAATATTATTGTAGTTATGTTTCTAGAAATATCTATAAACGAACCGTTATCTAATGTTCTACTATCTAAACCAAACTAAGGTATCTTTTTTGTGTTTAGTTAATATTCTAACTAAATAACCCTAATTTAACACAGACAGGAATCTGTATATTCAACCAGGAAGTGGATTCCATGAAGTCCCATAAATGTAATTAGAAAAATAAATGAATATTGTTTATGCAAAATACCTAGCTTTTATTACAAACCTCCATTTGATTTCTGAATAATAATAAACGAAAATCACCTACTAAAGAAACTAAAAAAATAATAATAAAGGTAAATCAATAAAAAAAAAACCTTCTCATCCGCGGATTTGAACTCGAGATCACGTTGCTAAGCCGCAGTGTAAACCACTAGACCAACACGCCATTTACGTTACAATACAAAGAACTTAAATAGGTTCGATGTCGTTACCAAGAGGGGTACCATTATTATGAAGCGAACTGTACAATACGTAATTGTGTATATAAAAATATATTGATGTTGTAGAGACTGGAGCATGAAATATTCCAAACGAGGGCCGCATCACGAGACATAATTTATATTGAACCGTTCCGTTCTGATATCTAAAGTGGCAGCCGGAGCCGGAAACACTCGGTCACCGGCTCCTATCGTATCTCACCTGTGGGACTTGCGACCACTATGAAACCATTTGAAATATTATATTATGAAACATTAGCCAACTGACACCGCATCTTGCGTAGCAAATGTTTGTTAAAATTTTAATAAGAGAGCGTACGGGGAATTAAGCTCAAGTACATTAAGGTACAGGGTCGACAAACATTACCACAATAACAACAAAAAAAAATGGGGTGTGGCTGTAATGTGTCATGGACACGGCCGTGTGTTGTACGTGAATACATTTACGTAACGGGGTTGATCCGCTCGCCTGCATTCATTCTTTTAGGTGTACTACTTGACTCGGTCATATATGGTGTTTTATTGATATCATTCGATTGCTATTGAGAAGCCCTTTCCAACAATATACGATTTCTGTATTTTTATTTGGCTTTTTGACGTATATAGGCCGACGTTGTATATTTTTTATATTATTTTTCTTTTTATTTTAACACATTATATTCACTGTCACTGTTCACTGTGTTATTTTATGCTAATGTTTTGTATACAATGGATATATTTTGATGAGAGCTGACGATTGAAACTTAAACGAACGTCGTAGTTTTTCCGAATCAAAAGTTATACTAAGTGAAAATCTCGTAATTTTGCTGCTTATGCAGCAAAATTACCTCGAAATGGCGGCGCTTCCCCCTCCACCGCGCACGATACGTCTCAGTTCTCACTTAGTTAAGACGGCGCCTATGCAGCCCAACGCGAGCGATTTCGTACCTCTCGCCCGCGCCACCCCGCGCCCCCTCTACTATAATACGCGGAAGCGCGCGGCGCGGGCGGCGAGCGGCGACGCAGCAAGTGCGATCGACTGCGTGAGTCGAGTTCGAGTTTGAACGGCGCGGTGCCGGAGACGGACCGTGAATTTGAACTTGATTCGTATGGCAATAAAAATGTATTCGTAAAAAATGATGTCATTCAAATAAAGTTCAAATTCACGGAAGTATTTCCACGGTACGACGGATCGATGTGTAAAAGATAACACAGCTAAACAAACGAGCTCATTGTCGGTATACAATACATACATAATAATTATTATTTGAAGCTCTGTTCATAGACCTACAAACTGACATACCTACCACCAACATAGTAGGTAAATAGGTACTAGGGCTTCCATCCCGAGGCGCGAGTTTCGAAATTTAGAGGCTCGTGTTTTTTTTTGTGGACTCGATACTATATAGACTGATCCGTTATTCTATCCTCGCGTAGGTACTCAATCTATATACTTACCTAAAAGGTTAGTATGAAATAAAATGTTATGTAAATATTCATCAATGTTTATTTATTAAACAATTTAATATGTATATTCAGAATATATAATACCATTACAATAACAATAAAAATCCCATAAAAAATAAAAGACAAAGAGGTTTCAAAAAATTTCGCGACGTGCAACGTTCGAAGGTATGTACTTATTACAAATATCGTATTACCGTAATAACAAAAAGTAATGTTCCCTAAACAAAAATAAACTCTCTCATAACATAACCATGCATGTACCTAGAACAAAATAATGTTTCCTTATAAATAAAAATATCGACCAAGCAAGTCGGGCCATGCATAATATAGGGTTCCGTAGCTGTAATTACAAACGACTGTAACATACTTTTTATGATGTAAAGATAAATAGAAGGCTATTAAAAGAGTATTGTTTGCTAAAGGCAAAGGCAAACCTTTGAACTAGGACGTCTATTGTCTATTTTGCAGTTTTATCTTTATTATTCGAAAAGTTATAATCACATTGTTCGCGAAATTATTTTAAAACAGTTTTTACTAAGTTATAGCAACGTGGAAGTTTCTAGGTTAGAAATGGCAGGGAGGGTGGGGGGCACTGCAGTGCCTTGCAACGCCCCCTGGCATTGCAAGGCAGGCAATTTGGCGGGCCATATTTTGCAAACGGTATAACTGAAAAAAGTGATGTATTAATTTATATTACCTTCGTTTAAATAGACCTATTCAATTATACCCATCAAGAGGGGGTGCATTGAAAAAAATAATTCTTCCCCATTTGTATCTTTAGGCTTGTAAAAAAAACCGCCCAAGTGCGTGTCGAACCACGCACAATGAAGGGTTCCGTAGTTGGGAATGAGTTTATCCCAAGAAGCCTAACCTTTTCTCCCCTATCAACTCCAAATTATTTATACCGCAACCAAAGGCATTTGAGGGAATAGAAAAGGTTTTTAATTCTTTAAAAAAAAATTAAGTCTATCATTCTTCTTTCGTCTGATTCTTCATTGATTTCTATCTGACCTGTCCTCTTCGTCTGGAAACCTACAAGATTAATGCATTTTATTACATAAATATAAAGCAGATAATAATAGCAATGCATGAATGTTCTGAAATAGTAGTATATTTTTGAATAGCTCCGATACTTTCCCATGGCCAAAGCCCTTTCATATAATATGCCACTTGACAGAACTTGTACGGAACCCTAAAAACCGTCAAATAAAGAATATTCTCCTTTTTGAAGTCAGTAAAAATGCAAGAACTGCAATATTATCGATGCATTCATTTCTATTACCTACCTTTGATTCTCATAAACCAAGTCTTCGAGCTCATCATCGTCGTTCACTTCGTCCACGTCGTCGTTTTGGATTTGTTGAAACAATAAGATTTTAAACTTTTTGGACTTTTTGAATAGTAGCATTTGGGCCCGGCTTTGCTCACGTGGTACCTGAATAAAAACTAACCTTAGTATTGCGCTTCCAGTCCCAAGCTCTGAGACTAGATTTTCAAGACTCACACACTGTCTCGGAAATTCCCGGGAATATCGAGACTTATACAGAATGAAATGGAATAGATACGCACAATGAATGATTCCGTAGTTGGAATGAATTTATGCCAAGAACAAACTTAACATTGTAGTTGAAAATCATGTTCTCACTCGTAAACTTGTAAAGCCTACGTAGCTGTGATAGTTTTCCTTTTAACATCGTTATACTACTAGCGTGAATTTTTTCACATATCGAAAAACAATCATTTAGCCTTAGAAGGACTTGATTTTAACAAAAATCAGCACTTTAAAGCTTATTACACTGGCCTGCAAAACTAAGTATCACACTTTTGAAATTGGAATAACTTTTTAAGTGCAGAAGATTTTCGAAAGAAGAACTTTCGAAATAAAAAGGACTCGAAAAAGAGTTAAGTCTTTTAAGAAATGGCTGAAAAGAGCTTTAAAAAGAAAAATAATCCTTTTCGAATTACAATTTTACCAATAATTTTTTGTTTCTGTTTCTGGTTTCAACCTTTTTCTTGATCGATGAGTCTTGTTACAAAAGCTAAGTTAGACAACAGCACATACATTTTATTTATCGTGCTTCTTTCACCTGAAGAATGTGCTAGGATCCTACCTACCACCCTCAGGGCACTAAAACAGGCCCTGATTGAAGAATGGGAGAATATTCCCCAAAATCAGCTCTGAAACCTCGTGTTCAGTATGCCAAACCGGCTCGAAGCTGTAGTCAGAGCCCGAGGAGGCAATACCAGTTATTAAAAATTTAATTAAATGTAACTGCACTGTACTGTATTTTTGACACTAAGCTAAAAATGGCTATTTTTATTGTTTTAGATATTTTTTAAGTTAAAAATATTACTAATGTATAGTTACTAGTTTCAAAGAAAGCCGATAAAATTTGCTACAAAACGTTTTTTATTTTAAATCTCTAAATTCTATAGTTTAGAAAAAATATAAATTTTAAAAGTGTATTACTTAGTTTTGCAGGCCAGTATATTTCACAAACTGATCCCTAAATCGAAAAATGGTTTTCACAAACCAGCAAGATTTTTTAAAGGACCATCCAACGGTAACATGGGTAGACGAGAAAAAAAAAAACAGCATGTGTGCAATTTACACGTGGTAGAAGGTGAAACCTTCAAAAACACTGTATAATGCTTCCTGTCTCATTTTCTCCCACGTTAAATCTTATGAATTTACATGTCTCTTTTTACTGTCGCTTTTTCGTTTCATAAACTTTCAAATTACAACGATGCTAAAGAACATCCATCGATCCATCCATCCTTCCATCCATCAATCCATCGATCCGTCGATCCATCGATCCGTCGATCCATCGATCCTTCGATCCACCGGTCCGTCGATCCTTCGATCCACCGATCCGCCGATCCATCGATCCGTCGATCCATCGATCCATCCATCCATCCATCGATCCATCGATCCGTCGATCCATCCATCCATCCGTCGATCCATGGATCCATCGATCCATCGACCTGTCGATCCATCGATCCGTCGAACCGTCGATTCGTCGATCCACCGATCCGTCGATCCATCGATCCGTCGATCCATCGATCCATCCATCCATCCATCGATCCGTCGATCCATCCATCCGTCGATCCATGGATTCATCGACCTATCGATCCATCGATCCGTCGATCCGTCAATCCATCGATCTGTCGATCCATCGATCCGTCGATCCATCGATCCGTCAATCCATCGATCCGTCGATCCATCAATCCATCGATCCGTCGATCCATCGATCCATCGATCCATCCATCCATCGATCCATCCATCCATCGATCCATCCATCCATCGATCCATCGGTCCATCGATCCGTCGATCAGTCGATACATCGATAGATAGATAGATAGATAAAACGTTTATTTAGTGCAACAAAAGACACAATACAGGTATTAAAAACATTAAAAAAGGTGAGAAAAAAAAATTAAAAATAACAAAGATTAAAAAGATAAAATGAACCATAGACACCTAGCTCATAAACATCAATAACGTCGATCACTACTGGGCGGTGTGTGTCTTATGATTGCACCAAATGGGAGTCCAGCTCAGCATATGCCAGGTACAATACCTGACGCTGGTATTCTGCTGCATCCCGTTAGTGACACACGGATGTCGAGAAGACACACATCGATGCTTCGATCCGTCAGCACATCAACCTAACCGAAACTGTCAAATTTTCGCAATCAACTTTGAACCTTATGCTTTAGTGATAAAGTTGAAAATCTATTAAAGAAATCTGACAGATTGTAGTAACTTGATGTGCTGGCGTCTGTACATATTATATCCATGCCAAATTATAGTTTTCTAATAGTACTAAGAGCCTCTGAGCTAAACTGCGGACGGACATGGCGAAACTATAAGGGTTCCTTTTTGACTACGGAACCCTAAAAAAGAGAAAGCCATCATGGCATTTTTTTTTTCTTTAAATAAAATTCATCAGTTTGAATAAGTAATATTGATTAGTAAAAATATCAGTGATTGAACTAGGATGATATTATTTTGATACTTATTGTATTTTTACCCGCATTATATAGGTAGATAGGTAGGTACACACGGCTACGTATCAAGCTATACATTTCCAGTATATAAGCTGACCTCTCATTGTACGGGAAAGATTCAATTATGTTACATTATGCGATTTAAAATTTACATACATAAATACAAAGCATCACGCCTGTATTGCCCGATGAGGTGGGCAGAGGTGCGGGAATCGAACCCAGGACCTCACAGCTCAGCAGTAGCGCTTGCGACCGCTAGACCAACGAGCCAGGTAAAAAAAAATATTAACGGGGATTAAAAATTTACTTTTTTTTTTTCCCAGGCAATAGACATTCGAAATACCTAAGTAGCTAAGGAAATAAAAGAATTGATACCTTTATATAAATCGGTAGTTAGGTACAGATGCCAGCACACCAAGCTACCCGAAACTGTCAAATTTTCCCATTCAACTTTGAACCTTATGCTTCAGTGATAAAGTTGAAAATCTATTAAAGAAATTTGACAGATTGTAGTAGCTTGACATGCTGACGTCTGTACTTACTTTTTTCTTTCTTTCGTTCAGAATACGGAGTTGTTCCCTCAAACGTTTTGTTTTGTTTTTGTTTTTTTTAAAAAACGTTGTCCCACACTAGGAATTACTCCTGTATCGTGGGTGCGTTTACGTAAACATTTAAATTCACATACACAAACATCCAGACCCGGAACAACTACCTGTAGGCAATACAGATATTTGTCCGGTCGGGAATCGAACCCGCGACACGCAGCGCAGCAGTCGATCGCTCAGCCACTGTGCCAACCACGGAACTAACTGTTTTTTTTGTTCCGTGGCGCCAACCATGTGTCGTGTTTTCCGAGAGTTTTCTTTTTGCCCATCTTTATTTACACTAAATAATGATAATAATTTATTATGTTTACACCAAACGGGTTTAACTCCTTTTTACAGTAGGTAATACTTACCACTAAACAAAATAAAAATGTCGAAAATAGTCCTCTCTCTGTAATGTCGCCAAACATAGGTTCGTCCTCCAACAGGTGCCGTAGCAGACTGATTGAATAAATTGAAAAGGATAGCGCTATTACTACCGCGTGCAAAACAAGAGACAGAAAGAGAGTATGCTCGCTTAGAATAAAATGACGCAAGCGCCAAATCACTGGATTGCTAATTACGAGGAGAACGAGTAGAAAAATAAAAAAATAATTCTGCACGATTTGAGATAATATTATTACCTATCTATTAGTTTAAAAATCATCATTAAATTCCATAGGGTTTCAGAGATCTAACTCAAAATAAGTGCAAAACGAGGTTTTTTCGTTATTTTTTTTTATCGAGATTTTTTTATCCAATCGTGTTTTCGCTTCTGCAAATTTAAAGATTATAAGTCCAAGTTTAATGTGTCCAAATAGCAAACTCTCAAGTCTTACAGATACCGATATCCAGATCGCCCAATATCACCAAAACATCATAATATAGACTCTTAATGAATTCTTTGATCCTTTAACTATCCAATGGTATAATTGAATTTAGGATGGACGGGTAGGATAGGGATACAGTTTGGTGTTAAAGCTTCATATCTCATGATATGAAGCTGCAACACGAAATTGTATCCCCCGATTTTGTTATCATTTATTTTTTTGACTTGCCTTCCACTATGGAAGCAAATTTAAAGACGTATTCACGTGAAAACTAGAACAAACCCTTCCTTTTAAAACGTTCTTCCTTTGTGTGTTGTGGTGTAGATAGGGTGGGCGGTCACCGAGTGATGGCCGCGCGTGTCGGAGCCGCTCACATTGTCAATGAAGGGACGCGGACTTGCGCCGCCGCCGCCTCTGACGGACACAACTAGTCAAATTAAAATGCTATATGGAAGTACCATTTAGAGCGTTATGTTCGCTGCGAATATTAAAGTGTGAAAGGGGGGTAGTGTGTGAGAAGCGCGCAGGCGCGTGGCCGTGCTCGGCTCACTCCGAGCAACATAAATGTGGCTTATCTCATGTTTTGTGTCGTTATTAAAAAACAAGTTTACCTTTATTTGATAAAACAATGCTTGCTCGTTACAAAAATACTGCTAGCTACCATATCCAATTTATGAACGTGAGTGGCTTTTGTTTCAAGCCAAGCCCGTCTAAACTTGAGACGTACAAACTAACAAGTGCGAGAGCTCGCTCCTCGGATTACAAATTTTCTAAATTATTTCAAGTGACTCTTCTTGGAACTCAAAGAGATACTTAAATATCTGGTACGATCCTCAAACATCCAATATAGTAACATAATAATATTTAAGAAAGAGAGAATGGCACCATTAGCATTCATATTATAAGTGCTTACTAAATGTTTTGCAGAATCTCTGAACATTACGTTACAACAAATACTTGGCTTCAGTTATGTTGTATACAGTCATTTTACGAAATAACGTCTCAACTTTACTAGATTTTTAATAACTGTAACTAATTGTGCTGTCTACCAAATACTCAGATAAATTTGTCGCTCTTTAGCAGAAGGCCAATTCTCGTAATTAAAAACGCTCCAAATCTAGTAGAAATCCCATCTCAGCGACAATCAATGTCAAAAACTTGTCAAAATGTAAGGAGATTAAGACTTAGATCAGGCTGTGAACGTTCTTAAAATGTAAGGAGATTAAGACTTAGATCAGGCTGTGAACGTTCTTAAAATGTAAGGAGATTAAGACTTAGATCAGGCTGTGAACGTTCTTAAAATGTAAGGAGATTAAGACTTAGATCAGGCTGTGAACCTTCTTAAAATTACAAACAATGCCCCTCTGAGGTTTACCGACCGCGAAATTAAGTTAATGCCATAGAAAAGTTGTTGTGTTGAAAATTTTAATTTTCGCTCATCATAGGCACGGATAACGTTATTACAAAATCACAGATATTTAGATTTCATTATAATTTGTATTATGCCCAGCCAAATAATAGCTTGCTGAGTAAAAGTAATTTTTAGGATTGTTACAGGCTGAAAATAGCCTGTTTTCCTATCCAGCGTGCAGACAGCAGAGTAGCAGAGGCGCCACTACAGATAGCGCAAGTGGAGTAACACTTGTGCATCAATTACAGTTTGCCGATGAGTTATGGATTGAGATATTTTAGGACTTTAGTTTATAATGACTGCCTATCGATGTCCTCAAATTCCAAGAAAATTTAAAACAAGAGTCGACCTGCGCGATCTTACAAACTCAGAGACTGACAGAGATTTGAAATTGATTGTTCTTGAGATGAGATTGCGACTAGATTTTGAATGTTTTTAATCACATGGCTTCTTGTTGACTGAAGGGGTTCATTAGTGACACTTTTATACGTAGGGTTTAGCTGTACAACCTTTTAGAAATTAAATTTGCGTGTAAATAAATCTATACTAATATTATAAATTCGAAAGTAACTCCGTCTGTCTGTCTGTGTATTATGTTTTCACGCCTAAACCACTGAACGGATTTCGATAAAATGTGGCAGAGAGATAGATTGCATCTTGGAGAAGGACATAGGATAGTTTTTTTTGACATATCTCGCGGGCGAAGCCGCGGGTGGAAGCTGGTATTTTTATGTGTTTATGGGACAAGTTCTTTACTTAATATTTCTTTTACTATTCGGGATATAGTGTAGGTAAGCATCTGGAATATTTTCGACTATAACATTTTTATTTACTACTATAACTATATTCTTCAGGTCCAAGATTGGTTTACGTTAAAAAATATTGTACTAAATGAAAAAAACCAAATTAAATGCATTAGATTTAAATTAAATAATGTTGGAAGTAGTCGATTTGACATCATATTGAATGTAGAAAACTAGAATTGATTAATTACACGGTTTTCCTAGGAATCACGCTAGACGAGAAGTTACAATGGGGACCTCATATAACATCTCTTGCGGGGAGGCATAGCTCGTAGAAACCGTGCGTTTGGTTTATTTTAGCTACTTCCACAACATTACGTCATAATATGACATTTTATTGTGGGGTCGGGCTGCTGACACTCTCCATCTTTATTTTGCAAAAGAGAGCTGTTGGAGCCATTTATGATCTACGTCGCCGCGAATGTCTTAGGGAACTATTGATTACAAAAAAAACAACCGACTTCCAAAAAAGAGACTGCAAAGAGAATAATAACTTTAATTTCGGAAGCCGGTGTCGTTGGGTTCGTATTTTCGTTGTTTGCCACCGACTTTCGAAATTAAAGCTATTTTTCACTTTGCAGTGTCTTTTTTGGAAGTCGGTTGTTTTTTTTTTGTAATAAAGTTTTTATTTTTCACTTTTAAGTTGTACTTACTCCATACAAATTCGTATAACACTACTTGCTATGTAAATATCAGTGACAGGAAGTTATTATAACATTATCAATATAAACTAAGCGGCAAAAATGCGTATTATTGAAGCTAAGTCAAAAACTACCCAAGAAAAGTTAATAAAAATTTATATGGGACCACCCCTTAGGCATAGGTACATTATCCATTAAAAAAATAATTTTTGAAATCGATTCACAATTGCCGGATATCCCGTAACATACATACAAAAACAATATCGTTTACTTGAATTTTTACCAGCAATTTTGGTTTAAAATCCAAACTAATAAACCAATTTTGATAAAATTTATATTGGACCAATATGAAAGTACTGTATCCTTTCAAATAAAAAATAAAAATTTGCAAATCGGCTTATAAATAACGGAGTTCTGAAGTAACAAATATTAAAAAAAAACTCAACCGAATTTTTTTTGAAGTCGGTTAAATATCTTTTTTAATCGACTTCAAAAAAAGGAGGAGGTTATCCCTCCTTTTTTGAAGTCGATTAAAAAGGATTGATATTGTGACGGCACCTTGTCAATTCATTTATGAAAATATGATGTATGTAAGAAAAAATCAACTTCTTTTTAATAAAATATGTGGTAGACATAATTTTAATACTAGAAATAAAGATAAATTGGATCAACCATTTTTCAGATGATTTAACGTACATACATGACTGTGATTTTAATTGTTAAATTGTGATTTAAATAATTTCATTTGTATGCTATTTTCAGTGTTCTGTCGTGGACTCCCTGACGGATCATCAGGGACAGCTGTTCAAGACCAAATCCAAGGTGCTGTTTCACTGCCGTCGATTGTATCCGGTATCTAGACAGTCCCATGAACAGCTCGTAAACGTCTTCTTGTTACAGACGGAGCTTCGCGCAGACAATGTGAACACTCATCGTGTATTATATGCGGCAAGCTGTGCGAGTGAGTGCTCTATTTAGTATCGCAACTCTTACATCGCTAATGCACTGCTCGACATTTATTACAATAAGAACACTATCTACGCGAGGGTTTCACACTATCGCCGATATGCCTGAATGAGTATCTACTGAAGCTTTCAACCTAGCCTTTCACTATTAGGTCCAGAATTCTGGAAAAAAATTAACACAGCGAGTAAGTCACTTAACGGCTCCATTAGTCTCAGGATGTATTTACGAGTATCTTTTAGACAAAAATATAATATCATCGAGTAGTTCAGTTGGCATGCACTGGAACCAATCAGAGACAAGTTAGAACTGCCAATATATACTCGTACGTATACTTTCATAGCAGGTCAATGACCGCGACGAGAACTCTAAGCTATACGTTTTGTTATAACCACGTTTAGGACGCGACTGCTCGAGCGTGGAGTCCTGCCTCTGGTAGGTGAAGGTTTCCATTAGAAATTTTTAATTTTCAGTAGGAATCTGAAGTTTTGATTGATGTCCGCCCTAGGGGCGACCTTATTTGCCATCTCCCAAGAGTCTGTTTGAGGACCATATAATAGACTACATCATAGTTCTTAAAAATAACTGACGAAATATGAGAGTAGTAGACTCCTCGCCCAACAAATCGGGTAATGCAGGCATGACGTCAAGTATAACGTTTAATGTTGGAGCTAAGTTCCGCTACTGCTGTTCCTCGTATCAACCGCCGACCAACCTCCTGCACATGGCTCCTCATATCAACCGCCGACCAACCTCCTGCACATGGCTCCTCATATCAACCGCCAATCAACCTCCTGCACATGACTCGTCATATCAACCGCCTTCCAACCTCCTGCACATGACTCCTCATATCAACCGCCGAGCCGACCAACCTCGTGCACATGACTCCTCATATCAACCGCCGTCCAACCTCCTGCACATGACTCCTCATATCAACTGCCGACCAACCTCCTGTACATGGCTCCATATCAACCGCCGAACAACCTCCTGCACATCGCTCCTCATATCAACCGCCGACCAACCTTCTGCACATGGCTCCTCATGTTAACCGCTGACTAACCTCCTGCACATGGCTCCTCATATCAACCGCCAACCAACCTTCTGCACATGGCTCCTCATGTCAACCGCCGACCAAACTCCTGTATATGGGTCCTCGTATCAACCGCCGACAAACCTTCTGCAGTGCACATGGCTCCTCATATCAACCACCGACCAACCTCCTGTACATGGGTCCTCGTAATGTCCGCTATGGTGCTAGGGGCTAGGGTTAAGTCACAAAACAGTACAGCAGTTACATTTCTACAATATTTGACTCATCAAACCTCAGTGTCCTATCTATTAGCTTCGTATGAAAATCAAATACGTATGGAGTAGTACTTATTGTAAAAGGCAAAAGGTTTCAAATAAGTCATAAGGTGCAATAAAATAATTGACTAGTTGTGAGTGGTCGTGCACAAGGAACTAACTCAGGGGTTATTTTGTAAACTTGAGCTAGCAGTCTCAGGTACAGTACACATACACATCATTAATAGGGCACAACGAGTTTAAAAAAGTTCTAGCACACTGCACAAAGGAGTGTTATTTCTGTCATTCATACATACATACCTATATAACCGCCTCTTTCTAAAGTTGGATGAATCATATTCATAGCCGCAGCAACCGCTACTCGGGTAGGTGTAACTGCTACGAGGATATTTTGGCGCTCCAATGACGTTAAAAGAGTGGCGCTGTTGGTAAACATTTGTGTAATAAAATTGTTTTTGTGGAATGTGTTAAAAAATCAAGATGAGAGTTATGGAGAGTGAATTTGTCCGCGCGCCAAAGATTCTTGTACAGATATAGACTGTTAGGTGTAACGTCACGCATAGTGGCACCTGTATGAGCAGCTGGTCGTAGTAGAGTCCCCAGCAGTCGGCGTACACTTTCAGGGCGAGCGGCACGTGCGCGCGCGCCGCCAGCACTCCGCCCGCCGGCGTGCACGCCAGCGCCACACCCGGCGCCTCCACGTCACGCGCCCACTGGTCTATGACAACCACATGTTACTAACACTGAGCACACACGCCACTTAGGGCCTTATCACACTGGCAATTTGCGAGATTCCAGCGAGGCAATGGCTGGAACCACTCTCACACTGGAACAACTCTGGCAGAATCGTCAGTATGACAACACTTTTAGGTACCATCTCCACAGGCGAGAGTATCTCGGCGATAGTCTCGCGCCTGTCATCTTAGAATAGAATAGAATACTCTTTATTATGTACACCATATAAATTACAGATGTAAATATAGAAACTGTACAAAGGGTGACACAATGGGCGATCTTATCGCTAAGAGCAATCTTTTAAAGACAACCTTTGGATGGATTTAAAAAGGGGAAAGACAAACAAATACTTGTAGTCCGTGGCCGTGGTGGTAGTCCGTGGTGTACCATTTACATAATACAATAAATACATAATTATATAAAGTATATTATACTAATTTAAATAAAAATATACATATAATAATAAACATGAAACAGGAACAAAGAAAATAATAATGATGATGTTAAAGGAGAGAGGAAGTGCTTTTTTATCATCTTAAACTTTATGAACCAATCTCCATAATATGGGTGTCATCGCGGCGAGAGTGCGCTGGCCCGGCGAGACTATCGCCGCGGTTCTCTCGTGGAGATAGCAATGGCGATGGATTTATTAATCGTGCAACTAACAATAGTAATTATGTAGGTATTTTTGCTACACTAATGAGTTCTCCTGACGATGCTTCTCTTCTCTTTTGCAATATCCTCAAACAAAAAAACCTAATACACAAAAAGCAAACATTGCCAACACCAGCAAAATAATATCATACCGGATACAGTTTCAACAACTGTGCAGTTTATTTCACCACAAAACTATTATTACATTGAAGTGGAACTACATACTCTGAACTACCTACTTAACTTTATGAAATAGAAACTAAAGCAAAGCAAATAGAGTTAGAGAATCATAAAGTGGTACGATTGCACACGCTAACGAGGTTTCACTCGAGCCGAGATTAAACTTAGTTCAGAGCGCGGTGCAGTCGGGCCCCCTCCCCCCGCCGCCTCTCGCCACCCCTCGGCACACGCGGATGGCTTTATATGCACACAGACGGACCGCGGCTGCGACTTAACATTGTAAGCCATTCTAATGTATGGAGACATGTTTAGCTCAGAACATGTAAAGGATTCACCTCCTTCCCTCCGCTAAGGTTTAAGCAGTTTTATTGTCTGTTTGAATCCGGTTGCCCCAGAAAGTGTAGTGAGTGTGTGTTAGACCAACGTGGATGTTCAGAGTGATGGCGCGCGGCGGAGCAGGTGTCAGTTTAACGCTAGTTTTCAACCACATGACTGTAAATTATTATACATGCACGAGACATTTGGCGCGCCTGAAGTTATATAATAACACTAGCTTCTGCCCGCGACTTTGTCCGCATGAAATTTCACCCTCGCCCCATTCACCCTCTTCGGGATGGAATTTCGAAAAACCCTTTCATAGTGGATATCTACTCTTCACAAAGAACAGATCCTCCAAATGTCATGTCTCTGGGACCAGCGGTTTAGGCTGAGAGTTGATATATCTGTCAGTCAGGACTTCGAATTTTATATAATACTAGCTTCTGCCCGCGACTTCATCCGCGTGAAATTCGTACATTCCTCTAAAAATTTGGAAAATGTATTTTTATGAACTATTTTTATTTAGATAAATAAGTATTCGGGCCAATTTTTAAGTTTATAGATCAATGGGGTCAGATTTTTCAAATAAACTGTATTCCCCGCTTTTCACCGCCACAGGGGTGGAATTTTGGAAAATCGGGTGTTCATTACTTGACTCAAAGATTATTTATACCAATTTTCGAGTTAATCAAGCCACGCAGTAAAATCCTTCCCTGTAAAATTAACTATCCCCTTTCACCCCGTTAGGGGCACATTTTCGAAAAACCCTGATACACATTATTCTTTGTTTTTGGTGTTTATTTTTTTGTGTTTTTGGTGCGTGCGGCTTCATGCCGTAATTTAATTTTGTTGCCAGTACTAACATTAGTTTTAAGTACCATTGTTACTAACAAAATATGGACCTGGTCTGAATTAAATGTTTATTATTATTATTTATTTTGGTCCTACATACTGAGTTTAAGTTGATTGGACCGCACATTAAAATTTTTACATACTAAATTTGACACTGCCAATCTCCCTTTAGGGTAGTTCAGAATTCCAAAAAATTACGAACTTTATAATTTATTTAGATAATAAGTATTTGTGCAGTTTCATGTTCAAATTTATTTATACCGTTTTTTTAGAACTAATCAAGCCACTCATTAAAATCCCCTTAAAAATCGAATTATCACTTTATTACTCGTCAGGGGTCAATTTTAGAAAACCACATACACTTATATAATGATTCTTTTCTGTCAAAAGTATTAATACTGAGTTTCGAGTTAATCGGACCGCGCGTTAAAATTCTTCCACACAAAATTTAACACCCCACAACCCCCTTTAAGGGGTAGTTTTGATAAACTAATAATGATAACAGGCAAGTATTCTTGCCAAGTTTATTAACCAAATGAATAAGTGTTTTCTTATAAACTGTATCCCCGCTTTTCACCTCCACTGTGATCATTACTTGACTCAAACTCAAACTCAAACTCAAAACATTTATTTCAATTAAACCATTTACAGGCACTTTTGAATTGTCAAAAAGTCGGTCAGTCAGAAAATATGAAGCTAGTTGCCCATTCCAAAGCGTAGGTACCTATGGAGAAGAACGGGCAAGAAACTCCATGGACACTCTTTTAAATTATAGTTTTACAAAAATATTAGTTACATCAATAATGTGAATTTATATTATGTGAGAACGATGTAAAAAAGACGTACGCGTTAAAAGTGTCCAGAGTACAGCAAATGGTAAGAAAACAGATCAAAGATTGTTTATACCAATTTCCGAGTTAATCAAGCAACGCAGTAATCCTCCCCTGTAAAATTAACTTTTTACCCCGTTAGGGGTAGATTTTTGCATTGCCCTGATACGCGTTATTCTTTATTTTTGGTCTTAAGTTTCGAGTTAATCGGACCGCGTGTTATAATTCTGGCGAAAATGTTTCCGTATAGTCTATACCATGTTTTTGGGTGAAGCCCTTTGCAACCAAACGAGCACGGTAACGCACATTGTTTTCACAGTCGTATTTTTTTCCGCAAAACCCACTTGCATTGCACAATAGTACCATCTTTTGGTACATCTACGAGTTCCCACGCACTATTCTTCTCAAACGACTGTAATTCATCCTGCACTGCTTCTAACCACTGCGTTTTCTCGGGACCTTCCAAGGCTTCTTGCAAGGAAATCTCACCCGTGAATATGTTGTCATCTTCTGCACAAGCACTTGCAAAGCCGTATCTGTCTGGTTGCTGCCTGCGCCGAGGACCACTTGTCATGTTGACATTGTTCATTATAATAGAGTCATCACTATCAGTTGTACCAGAAGCAGAGCTGTCTAATGTATCACTTTCACAAGGTACATACAGTTCACCACTGTCTTCTGGGCTCAGGTTTTCTGATTGTTCAAGTGAATCTTCCTGAAGAATCACATCTTCGTCCCCCACTGGAACCGTATTCACCTCATCTGAACAACTTTCCTGTACCTCCACAACATTTTCTTCCTCTATCTTCTCCAATACTGTAACATCTCGACTAGTGGTGATGACATTAGACTTCGGGTTGTAAATCCTGTATCCTTTGACATCAGTGGAATAGCCAACAAGAATACACTTTTCAGACTTTCTGTCCCACTTTAGTCGCTTTTGTTTCGGCACATGTACCATTACTGTACTACCGAAAACACGTAAATGACTTACATCAGGCTTTTTGCCTATCCATATCTCAAAAGGAGTTTTATAATTTAATGATCTGGTCACAGTCCTGTTCTGTAAGTACACTGCAGTGTGTGCCGCCTCTGCCCAAAATCTTTTCTCGAGTCCTGCATCAAACAGAAGACACTTAGCTTTCTCCACAACAGTCCTGTTAAATCTTTCTGAAAGACCATTCTGTTCAGGTGTGTACGGGTTTGTTTTCTGATGTACTATTCCATGTGTCATCAAAAAATCATCAAACTTACTGTTGCAGAATTCTGTCCCATTGTCACTTCTCAAGATTTTTATGCTGCGATTGAGTTGATTCTCAACTTCTGCTTTATACTGTTGAAAACATTTTAGTGCCTCATCCTTTGTTTTCAAAAAATAAATATATGTCATACGACTAAAATCGTCTATGAACAGCATAAAGTATCTAGAACCACCTATCGACCGGTTTTCCATTGGTCCGCAGAGATAGGTATGCACAATGTGTAGTAACTCTGTACTTCTGCTACCTTCTTTGGGAAAAGGTAAGCGGCTCTGCTTGCCCTCACAGCATGCCACACATGATGACTTAGATATATCAGTCTTACCATCAAGTGTCAATCCCTGTACAGCATCTTGCATCTTGTTCAAATACTGGCTTTTTTTTTATGTAGCTTGATACATTATTCTAAGTTTAGTCACAAAATAAATTTCTGAACGCACGCATAAATATTTGACAACAAACAAATAATGTGATTTCTTTGATTCTTTCCTTTGTGACTTTGTGAAAGTACTGCCGTTTACCATTTTTTGTAGTTTAGTGTATTATTGAAATAGTTTAGTGTATAAACAATGCCAACAGTGGCGGATTTACCAACAGGCTGAGTGGCCAGTAGGCTGGGGCCTAGGGCGGCAAATTTAGAGCTTACATTTTTTTTAATGCCTTACTGAACTTAAAAAGATTAATATTTATATACCTACCATGTTTTTTTGGAAAGAATAAACAAAGTGAATGCTCAAATTCAGGCTTTTACCGTAGATTCGATCACTGGTGCCAATCTTTACAAATCTCTTTGCAAGTTGTTCGTAGCTGAACGAGAACATTTTAAGTATTTTGAAGAAAAGGCGATGGAATTAAGCGTGTCGAAGCAGTATACGAAAGACGTGGGACATTATTGTAGAGGTCGGTAGGAGCGGCAACATTTGAATAGCATACTGATGGCATATGTGTAAATCTGCCGCTGAATGCCAAGGAGAATTTCACTTCAACACCGTTCAACCGATCACCATGAAAATCTCAATGTATTTTTGGTTTTTGCAAATTTTTTGTTATTGAACTTTGTCACATTATTTAATTCTGAGGCAACTGACAACACACAGACTTACTAAGTTCGTTAATAAAGTTTAATGGCTGCAATAATTCCCAGGAATCTGACTTGCACAGGGGGCCACTCATAAATTGTCAAGTTATTTGCATAATTGACCTCGTAGGCGACGCCTACAGTCATCCCCCCTCTCCCGCCCCCCTACCCCCGCCCGCATGATCTCCGACCACCAAGTTAAAATGTAGGAGCGCAGGGTCTCCTAGATTATGATTTGTTTTTGAATTAAGAGTATTAATAAGGAAATCCCGTTGTCGGCTTTTCATACTGTACAATAAGGATTTTATATTCAGACAATCTTATGAATATTTATACCAGTAGGCTGATTTTGAATGGGACAAATTTGTAAATAGGTACATTTAAATTTGAGAAGCTTTTTGTATTTGAAACGTGAAACGGTTCATTAATTACGTTATTAAAGTTCAGAAGTGTTTGCTTTTAAACAAATTCACTTATCATTTTTAGGCCTACGCTACGTTAGGCACCCTACTATCTGTAATGTCTGTTACGCGGGCCACGCATCGCTGTGTTATTTACGCTACGTTAGGCACCCTACTATCTGTAGTGTCTGTTACGCAGGCCACGCATCGCTGTGTTATCTACGCTACGTTAGACACCCTACTATCTGTAGTGTCTGTTACGCAGGCCACGCATCGCTGTGTTATCTACGCTACGCTAGGCACCCTACTATCTGTTGTGTCTGTTACGCAGGCCACGCATCGCTGTGTTATCTACGCTACGTTAGGCACCCTACTATCTGTAGTGTTTTTTACGCAGGCCACGCATCGCTGTGTTGTCTACGCTAGGCAGGCTATGCCAAACGGAATGTGGGCGTATCTGACTTGTCCGCGAGGAGCGACTCACGACAGCACTGCAGTGCGTTATCACTATGAACTCGTAGCTTAGAAGAAGCGAGTGTGTGTTATCTAAGTCTCTGACCTTTGTCTAGTGTCCTGTGGTGTCTCCGCGGCCAGCGACGCACGACGGCGCTCCAGTGCGCCGTCACCACGGACTCGTTGCGCAGGAGCAGCGTGCGTGTCCGGACTGCAGACAACAATAACGTGTACAGTCAGGGAAATGTATATTTTAGCAGAATGACCCACTAGGTACGTATAATCGAATTATAGCTGTTTCCGAGTTATCTAAACTGATGTTATAAAGAGATTTGTTGCGCTTTCACGCTTAAATGAAAATTTGGCACATGTGGTTAGTTCATGATCTGGATTAGGACAAATTATACTTTATCCCGATATTCCCACGGGATCGTAACGTGTAACCGCGGGGCGCAGCTAGTGACTGATAAATAATGACACTTATGATTAGATTAGGATGACAATTTTAAGTTGAAAGTCAATTTTCTAAACATCCGAGATTACCTATCTATGTCAGTGTTTCATATAGTGTTCAGAAGCTCAGGGAGATTAATAAATGAAAGCGTGGACTGTATACTATTTAAATTATATTAGAAAAGGCGATAAATAGGTAGCGGTACAGTGTTGTTGTAAAAAGGGGCGCGAGTGTCGTCCTAGCCGTGCAATCGTGAAGTGAGCCGCCGCCGCCGCCGCCGCCGCCGCCGCCGCCGCCGCCGCCGCTACCGCGGCGCCGCGTCCCGCGCCCGCGCCTCAGCCGCCGGTGACGTCAGTCCACATGATCACGCGCTTGACGCGTGAACATCCTCCCGCCTGTTGACGTCTTCGAAGGGAAGAGGGCAAATATTGTTAAACCCTCTTGTGATGACTCCTCTCTTTGTCTTCACGTCTGCCACGCGTGTGATGCCGTCGACGCCTGCATAGGTTCGTACTACGCGGCCTAATGCCCAAACAAGCGGTGGAAGCGCCTTGTCTCGGATGAGTACGAGCGTTCCTTCTCTGAGCTTCCTGTCTGAATCAACTGACCATTTGGTTTTCTGTTGGAGTAAGGAAATGTATTCATTAGCGAACCGCTTCCAGAAGTGTTGACGGATGTATTCAATCCTGTTGAAGCGGTCTAAGCTGCTGATGGGTTTGTCAGGAACCTGTGAAGACGGCACAGACGTGAGTGTTCGTCCAATTAGAAAATGGGAAGGAGTAAGGACAGATAAATCGGATGGGTCACAGGACAAGGGAGTTAGAGGACGGGAATTTAGAACGGCCTCTATTTGACACAGACAAGTTGCCAGTTCCTCGTAAGTAAAGTTGGTGAGACTTAGCAACTTTCTGAGATGGTTTTTGGTGGATCTTATTCCCCACACTTTAATGGCATGGCTGAAACTGCCGTAAGGTCCACGCTTTCATTTATTAATCTCCCTGAGCTTCTGAACATATAGACTTCATTCGACGTGGAGGTACAGTACCTGCTGCATCTGCTAATGCTACTACATGATACATTATGATAATTTATCAATTTTTAGGTAAATAATTTGAACGAAACTAACTAATTGTTAATGTTCAAAGTATACAACTTATTACTTCAGTGAAACAATAAGCGACTCTTTATTGAGAACGATCATTTGTTTGTGATCACAGTTGTGTGAGCCTCGAATGCTCATTATAACTCGAACATTACGCGCTCATTGTGTACTGTATTTAGATGTACCATGTTACACTATTTACATAAACAGCCAGTAAATTATAACATATTTTGCAAATCCCTGTCTTGATGGAGGGTTATACGAGTATGTATAATAAATAGAAATTATAAGGACAGTCCATAAAATATAATATTGTTAATAAATATTATATTCAAGTCTGTATAAAACGCACACTATGCAGTCAGGCATATTATAAGTTAGGGGATTACATCGCTAATAAAAATACCTGGCTCAATGCTGGTCCTGCTCCACAACCTGAACTAATTGATTAACACATGGAAATACTGTTGGAGCTGCTGAAGATTGTAAGACTATTTTTGCATTGTATAAACTCAATTTCCTTTGTATTGTATAATTGCATAGCACAGATGTGAGTTCTATGTACCCTATAGCTACCATTTACTGGGTAATAATATGTTTTTCATTGACTTGAATGTGTCATGGCAACTGATAGTATGTCATGCTCAGTCAAATGTCTCGCTGACGGTGGCGTGTGTGTTGGATCATTTAGCTCCCTTCAAAATGGTTGAGCTAAATGCTGATGCTAAATGTTGAGCTAAATGACAATGGCATCGAAGTCTGATATTAACATCCCACTGACGGGTGGTCAAGTGATTGACTGCAGTAGAAGTACATGAGAGAGACCGCAGAGAAGACAGACAGTCGCAACAAGTCGCTATGGTTGTTACTGTTATAATTATTTTTTCTCACTGGCAGTTTTAATCACTAAAACTAACGCTGCCCACCTACCGCGCCCGGCGACAAATTAGTGTTGCCCAAATGCAAGACCAAGACAAGACCTTAGCCAGTCTTGGTCTTGGTCTTGCGTCAATACACCTGGTCTTGGTCTTGGTCTTGGTATTGCGCTCTCAGTCTTGGTCTTGGTCTTGGTCTTGCAGCAAGAGTCGCGCAAGTCTTGCGAGACTCTACTACTTAGACTAGCCTACATTCAAATACCTATTAGCCTATTGCTCAGGGTGGCAGAGACATCGACGCGCAACCGCTTACCATGGATTCAGTACATGATTCTGGACACCCATGCGTTGAAATTTTTCGTCGGCTTTTTCTTAATTTTTACGTTTTTTTCTGCAATTTTTTTTTACTGTAAACTGTATAAAATCATTATTTCTATCTGACCCAATTAGATTTTCAATTAAAAAATAGTAAATTCACTTGTTTCACTTAAAACAGCAATGTAAATAAAACTCGAAAGGGCTACCTGATCAGCTGATCAGGTAGCCATTCGAGTTTTATTTACATTGCAAACATTGTTTCGAGTTTTATTTTACTTTAGCAATACAGCTGTATTGCTAAAGTTCATTTACGAGGTCAACACTATCTTCGTAGTTCGTACCTACGCTATTCGCTTTCAAATTTCGCGACAAAGGGACCGCAGCGCCAAGCGGTCTCCTCGTATTATTAATGCACTTGAAAATAAACTTTAAAATTATTGCAATAAAGTGCATAAATGCTTGAACCTGACAAAAAATGCAGAAGATAGCGGGAATCCCCGCGCGGTGGCGGCGTCTTTGTCGGTAAATTATCAAATAAGTAGGTACGTAATACACTGACCGACCAACAGTTTATTCGCGGAACATCATATTTTGCCAATCAACCATGAACCTTAATGCTTTAGCGATAAGTTGAAAATCTGTTTAAGAAATATGGCAGATTGTAGTAGTTTGATGTGCTGGCGTCTGTACCATAACATCGGCTGGCTTAAAAACTGCTACTAGTACTAGACCTACTCGACTCGCTGTTAGTTTTAAATTTTGCTGAATAGAAGAATGATATAAACTTTGAAACATAAATACCTACATAATTTTTACCAACCTACTAACGTTAGATCTGCACATTAGACTTATACAAGTATAATAATAATACTCTAAGTAGATATACCTACAAGGTATGAAATGAACTTTGCTAGATAGTTATGCTAGGTACATTTTTATCACATATGGGAACAAATTTGTAAGTAACACGCTACCTACCTACTTAATAAATAGTCGAAACATATATTAATCAATACCTTTTAGTATTATGACGATACGGTTTTGATACTGGGGAACGTCTATCAAAATCGGGATTGAAACCAAATACCTACTATAACGCCCAAATCTCAGTTTGACTTAACTGCGAGACGCAAGAGTCTTGCAGGCTTAGTCTTGTTCTTGCTCAAGTCTTGCAGGGTTCAGTCTTGGTCTTGGTCTTGCTACAATAAGTCGGTCTTGGTCTTGGTCTTGGTCTTGCAAAAATGCAAGAACAAGACCAAGACTGCAAGACCAAGACCGATTTTGGGCAACACTACGACAAATGCGGAACGCGGAATGACTCATTAGAGTTATCGAGTAGTATTTAACAATGGGAAACTTAAAATATCACGCACCACGTATTTATATTTAAGAAAAATAATGCCTATAATAAACAATAGCAATCTACTAAACACTCTCTAACTTGGTTCGGTTACGGTTGGTAGACCTAGTTCTTTTTGCTATTGATTTCTCATATAGTCTAACATATTGCCTAGGTTTCCATTTTGGCGAAAATAAACAAAAACATGCCAGCTATGTAATGTATAAAAGAAACAAAAACATGTTAGCTATGTAATGTATAAAAGAAACAAAAACATGTTAGCTATGTAATGTATAAAAGAAACAAAAACATGTTAGCTATGTAATGTATGGCGAAAAGAAACAAAAACATGCCAGCTCATGCCAGCTATGTTATGTATGGCTAAAGTTGCATTGGCCTTTTACACCTGTAAATTAACTTTCCGTAAAAACAAAGCCCAGTTGTTTCATTTTCAACCAATTGGCAGATTACTAATTATGAAATACTATTGCCCCACCTTGTATCTACGTCAGTTTTCAAATTGTTTTCTTTGTCAAGTCAGGATATGCCCTGAGTACTGGGCTAATACCTTTCGAAGCTACGACACAGAGCAGCAGACTATTGAATAGAAAACTATATTTAGGTGTAACAAACATACAGTGCCATCTAGTATCACTTAACCAAAGTACTATGATGAGCAGATCAATACCTAACATGGCAGACAGCAAGGCTGACAGACAAGTGACGCCATCTACAATCAACGAGTGAAACATTCTGAACCAGCGCCATTTCGGGAGTTAGCTGCACTACATCTACATAGGACCACACGACGATGTTATGCACACATATGAACCGAAACCGCTTTATAAGCAGAGCTGTCTCCGAACAAATTGTCCCCCCCCGACCTATCACCATGTTCGGCAAGCCGATCCCTTGGGAGAAGCAAGCCAAATATCTCGGTGTTATCCTCGACAGGCACCTCTCCTTCTCAGAGCACATAAAGGCGGTTCGCTCGCGCGCCGCCTTCGCTCTCGGTAGCCTCCACTCGATGCTCAACGCACGCAGCAAATTGTCACTCAAGTGCAAATTGCGTATCTACACAGCGTGCATTCGCCCAATCATGACATATGCCTGCGTAGTTTTTGCTCACGCAAAGCCCCACCACATCCATAGGATGCAGACCCTCCAAAACCGTGTCCTCCGAAAGGCTACGGGAGCCCCTTGGTTCGTCCGAAATGAGATCCTCCATGTCGATCTCAAAATCCCCACTATCCACCAATTCATGAAGCGCCTTTCAAAGCACTTCTTCGATTCCGCCCCCAACCATCGAAACCCGCTGGTTGTCGAGGCCGCCAGATATACCCCCTCCAAAATTAGCAAATTCCGCCGTCCAAGGCATGTTCTCACCGACCCAGATGACCCCATAACCCTCCTCCAAGAGAGCAGTAGGGCAACCAGTACACTTAGGAAAAACAAACACAAGAAATACCAGCCTCGCCGACGAGGTCCCTCGCGACGTCCCCATGTAAATGCCCCCCACCGACCCTTGCTCGATGTAGTGCCAGCCCGCGCCGCAGCTGAGCCTGTAGATTTAAATTCCCGACTCTGACCTCTGAGTTTGTTTCGGCATTTCTTCTCAGAGTAGTCAATTAGGAAATGCCGGCCCCATCGTTCGTTAAATAATCAAAATTCGATCCAGCCTGTCCCAACTTGCTGCCCTCCCCCAGCGACGCCCTAAGCCGAGGCTCGTACCCCACAGGGGGTGCCCTTAGCGTGTAGTCGCTTAGTTTATTTAGTTAGTTTTAAGCCCCTGGCTGGAGGCTTTGAGTTCTCTCAAGGCAGCCGCAGGATTGTCCGGTTAAGTAGTCACGACCTCTCAAGGTCAACTACGAGATGCCATATTAAAAAAAAAAAAAAAAAAAAAATTGTCATTCACTAGCTAGCGGGCCACGCAGCCAGCTCTGATCCTCAGTAAACCTAGTTCCTGCTTCGATAGCCTAGCAGTCTTCAGGAACTAGACAGCTAGGGGAGGTCTGAAGGGAGATAGCCACGCAGTCCCTTTCATCCCTCCACTTAGGGTTGCCACCTGATATAAATTATTGTAACTGTAGTAAATAAGCAAGTTGCCAATAAAAATATCATGAAGTCAACGGGGCTTTCATTTCACTAATAGCAACCCTACACAGGTAATTACTTGATAACAAAGATCAAAATAGCATACACCAATGTCGAGTTGACATGGCTGATGTCAACTCGACATATATACAGGGTTATTGGAAAAACACCAGAGGTCATTGTACTCATCATTATGAACAACTTTTAATAAGGGACCAAACTTAAAATCTCGAAAAAAATCAGCTTTTTCCTACGTTTATGTTCGTTTACCTCGTCAAAGTGTAGGGAACAGCTGATATAAATTTTTTAGCGATTTCATGTTTGGTCCCATAGTAAAAGATTTTCATATTGATGAGTACAATGACCTTTAAGCGGTTGTTGGTGTTTTTCCAATAACCCTGTATAACCTTTTTAATGGTCTGAGAATTTCATGAAATATATTTGATCTGTCAGCTACCGAATAAAACCACCGTTGCTATTGGATGCTAGTTTATTACTGGTCAACACAACAATAATAGTAATGGTGCAGGCACGCACACATACATACACATCACTCCTCCGACACTATTTTCAAAAGTAAAGAACTAAATATTAAGTAGGTAGGAATAACAATTTTACTTATACATATAACTACAAACAACAAGCGGCCGCCACACTCGGCCGGTCGCACACCACATCATTCGTTATCATCAATCTATGGACACAATTAACGCGTAGCAATTTAAAGTGCGCTTCTTAACATACTGTATACTCAAATGCGTGGTGTGCGATACAATTACAATTTAAACCTTATAATTAATCTTACGTCTACAACTACGAGTCGGTCTTGTAGGCTGTGGTTCAAAAGAACGATCGCCACGATCCTCGGCTACTTCTTGATTAGTCTCCGCATTATTATGATCGTTAGCATCGATATCACTTTGAGCCTCAGCCAACTCATCCTCTTCCCCTATATTATTATCAGTTATGTCGCCTACTATGGCTTGAGTTTCAATAGCAGAAGGTAATGTTTGTGGCGGCTGCGCCTCCGCCGGCGCCGGCGGGGAGCGCGGGCGCGGCGGCGCTGTCTGCGTGGGGCTCACGACATCAGCACGTGCGCCGTTCGTCGCCCTAACGGTTGCACCTGTATATTTCCTTATCTGGTCAATATGCCTTCTACAGTTTACATTATAATCCTTAACTAATATTTCGAACATGCGATTACCTATTTTTTTTATTATTTTACCTAAAATCCATATCTCTTTCCTAGCTATGTACCACTTTAACCATACCCTATCGCCTATGATTAATGTTCTTTTTGTTTCTAATTTATCATTATTAGTTTCATTGTTATGACTATCTTCCAGTAACAGATCTAGCCTAGATGTTATCTTTCGGCCAAACATAAGTTTTGCTGGGCATTCGCCCGTTGCACAATGTGGTGTGTTGCGGTAATCAAACAAAAATCCTAGTAGTTTTTCGTTAATCACATTTTGCTGACTGTTTTCGCTAATAATACATTTTATCATTTTCTTGCATGTTTTCACAGAATTTTCGGCCTGTCCGTTACTGGAAGGGTGATAAATTGGGGACGTTATATATCGGATACCGTTCATTTCGCAAAAATGTTTAAATTCATTCGACTTAATTTTGACATCATTATCGGAAACTATGACACTCGGTATACCGAACCTAGAAAATAATTCCTTTAGTTTTGTTATAAGCGCCCGACTTGAAGTACCGCAATTCATATGTAAACACTCCAACCACTTGCTATATGAATCTACAACGATCAAGTATACATATTGATTTATAGTCATGTAGTCAATGTGCAAACGTTGCCACGGAAACGAGTCGCGCGGCCAGGGCGCAGGAGGCGCGCGCGGCGGCGCGGCGCGAGTGCCGGCGCACGTGTGGCATGCGCCCACCCATTCCTCTATGTCCTTATCGATTGATGGCCACCAAAATCTACTACGAGCTGCACTCTTTGTTTTTACTACCCCAAAATGACCCGTATGTAGTTCTTTTAATAACCTATTTCGGTACACTACTGGTATTACCACTCTGTGACCTCGAAAAATACAACCATTTTCTACCTCTAAATCCGTTTTACAGTTAAAATAGGGCTGAACTTGATTACAACTAATTTTATGCGGCCAGCCGTTCTGCACGTATTTAATCACGGTTTTTAAAATATCATCCTTACTTGTTTCTGCTTTTATATCATTGAAAGTTAGCGGGGCGACGTTAGCATCTAAGAAATTTAGGAAAGACAGATCATTTTGTCCTTTTCTACAGTCAGGTTCTGGTAATGGCGAGCGAGACAAATAATCCGCCGCGACATTATTTTCACTTTTAATATACTGGACGGTGTAATTGTATGCAGATAATATTATCGCATAACGCTGTAACCTCGATGCTGCCATGACTGAAATACCTGTTTTCTTCCCAAATATCGAAAGTAATGGACGTTGATCAGTCTTAAGGACAAACGGTTCTTGACGTCCATACAAATATTGGTGAAAATATTTGACAGCAAAAATAATGGCTGTCGCCTCCTTCTGAATCTGACTGTAGTTTCTTTCACTTGTGGACAATGACCTCGACGCGAACGCCAGCGGTCGCTCGAGTTGCGCCTGGTCATTGTCGCGCTGCGCCAGCACAGCGCCCAGGCCGGCTGGCCCCGCGTCCACCGTCAACACTAACTGTGCTGCGGGATCAAAATGGGCTAGCACCCTTTCTGATGATAGCTCGACCTTAACACTATTGAATGCACGATCGTGACGTTCGCCCCACTCCCACTGCGCTCCTTTACGCAATAAATCATGTAGTGGATGCAACCTGGCTGATGCATTTGGTATGAAGTTACGGTAATAGTTAATTAACCCTATAAATCGTTTAACTTCTGTGACATTTGTTGGACGCGGCGCATTTGTAATAGCTTCGGTTTTTTTGGGACATGTTCGTAATCCATGTCTATCTATAATGTAGCCTAGGTAGGTGACACTATCCTGAAGAAAACAACATTTTTCTTTATGTAATTTTAATCCGGCTTCTTTCAATCTATTTAGTACTTCGTGTAGTCTGCTGAAATGTAATTGTCTAGTCGGCGCAGTTACACACACGTCATCCAACCATATGCTAACACCTTCTATGCCAATTAGTAATGCTTCCATTGCTCTTTGGAAAATGGCTGGCGCGTTTGCTAAACCATATACAAGTCGCGTATATTTGAAACAACCTTTAGATGTACTTATCGCGGTCAGCTCTTGCGACGATTCCTCGAGAACAAATTGGTTATACGCATTACTTAGGTCTATTTTGCTGTAACACTCCCCTCCACCTATCTTGGCAAAAACCTCTTCTATCCTAGGCATTGGGTATTTATCTATTTCTAAATCTTTATTTAACGTTATTGAATAATCACCGGCAATCTTAACCTTCCCATTTTCTTTTAGTACTGGAACAATAGGGGTTCCGTATTTTGGAAATTTAACCGGTTGTAATATCCCTAAACCTATCAGTCTATCTATCTCCTCCTCCACCCTTTCCTTTAAAGCGAAAGGTACCGAACGTGGCTTAAAAAATTTTGGTTGCGTACCCTCTTTTAAAACAAGTTTCACCTCAAATTTATTAAACCTTCCTAGTTCGCCATTAAACAAGTCGGAGTATTTAGATAAAAGTTGCTGCACTTCTTTCATGTCGGACTCTGTTATAGATTGGATTTGGATTTTATTGATATCCGAAGTGAAATATATCCTAAACTTTGACATAAAATCTCGTCCTAATAACGGTGGGCCTCCGTTCGGCAATACAAATATTTTAATGTCATGTGTATTATTTAAGTACGTAATTTGACCTTGAAAATATCCCAGGGGCGACATTTTGTGACCATTGTAAAGGCACATTTTTTTATTAGATTTTATCAGAATACGATCAGTAAAATATTTATTGTAAAGCGTTTCGGAAATTACACTAGCCCCCGACCCCGAATCCAACTCCATATCCAATCTTACAGCATCAATCAACACCTTTATTAAAATAGGGGAGTTACTAACATACCTTACGTTAAATAGCTCACATTCCTCGCAGTCACTTTGCTGCGAATTTATTTCTTCCGTGTTCAAACAATGTAAACGTGATTCACTCTTTTTAGCACTACATATTTTCTTTAGATGGCCTTTCACACCACACACTTGGCACCGATAGTTTTTAAAACGACACTTTTCAGCTTCGTGGTTTCTGAGACCGCACACTGTACACCGACGATTTTCCTCGGAACTATTGTTCGAGCTGCGGGTGGCCGCGGCAGGCTCGCCGCGCGCGCGCTGCCCGCGCTGCCCGCTCAGCCGGTACACAGGTTCCTCCTTGATCTGCGTGGCCTGGGCGGTTGTCGCCGCGGTGTCAACTACTGCTGCGGCCTTGGATCGAGCCAATCGCGCATACGCAGCCTGTTGAGCTACCTCCAATGCCTTAGCAAAAGTGAGTTTGCTGGCATCCTCTTCAAACAACCGGTCACGTTCCCGACACGGAGCAAACCCGAGTATGAAACGGTCTCGCAGCAGTATATCCAATGCCTCGCCAAACTCACAGTTAACGGCCAAACCTCTCACACGAGCCGCCCATTCTTCGACGCTCTCGCCATCAGATCTCCTCGCCTCGTAAAACTTCTCTCTATCAGCAAAAACACAACGCTTCGGCGTGAAATGCTTGTCTAATTTTCCAACTAGATTCTCGAACTTAACTTCCTCGAGTACATCCGGGTGTAGTAAGTTCCGTGCAAGGCGGTAGCTGTTGTCCGAAAGATGCGTCAGTAACAAGGCACTTTTATTTTCGGTTTTAACACTGTTCAATTTGATGTACTGTTGTAGCCGACCTTTAAATATAGGCCACTCTTGGGCGTCGTGATCGAAAATTGATAGATTTCCGATGATATTTGTCATTTTGCACGAACTTTGTTTTTTTTTTTTTTTTTGTAAACGTGGGTAACTCGTCGCCAGTGATCTGTCAGCTACCGAATAAAACCACCGTTGCTATTGGATGCTAGTTTATTACTGGTCAACACAACAATAATAGTAATGGTGCAGGCACGCACACATACATACACATCAATATTTTTTTTCATTGTCAGAGTCTGACATATTTCTAATTTGGCCTGACATTATAAGAGTAAAGAAGATGGCTGAATGTTATTCTGCTGTATTGAAATACGACGCAATATACTCGTATTATCATGTTGAGTCGGTGAAACAGACTCAATCGTGCACATGTCGACTGTGATGCACCTAAAAATGTATAGGATTGTCATGTTGTTCGCAGTACGTACCTGTCCTGAGCGGCACGGCAGCGAACTGCAGGCAGATGGGCTGCTCGGGCTGCGGCAACAGCGACTCGCTGCAGCGCGTGCAGGCGCACACGCGCGTCAGCGACGGAGGCCGCGACACTGAGGACCAAGGGCATTGCGCAAATATCTAACATTCACATCTTAGTCGTGTCTTTGAATTTGTTTGTTGGAAACCCAACTTTTTATTTGAGTAAAAACTGTTGTAATTACCGGCAACATTGTCTGTACTGTCATTCTCGCTTTGTTTACTTTTTGTATGTTTTTAATACCTGTACTTGTGTCTTTGGTTGCACTGAATAAACGATTTATCTATCTATCTATCTACAACGAAATAAATGTGCGTGCAATGAACTTCCCCAACAGTTTTTCTAAAAACGTTGCTCTGTTCTAGGACTGTTCCTGTATTTGTAGATAGTAAAGAAGTCACAAATCTCCCAGATACAACATAAGGGGAAATATTTATCTGAACCTCTAACAACTGCGCATCTAATAAAGCATATTTTTTTTAAACAATTGGGTCTCTTCTCACAGTTGCCAGCAGCAACCCCGACCAAACGGGTTCTATTATGTTGCAAGCATGCGCGAGACGAACAATTTTATTAGATGTTCGATTCAACATTTTCCTTACGTTTTCCGTATGTCATTACTTCCCAGAACTTGATCCTTATCAGCGAAACTATCGAATGGTGTAATAATACAGTGTTTTTTTTATCAAAATCAACGGGTACGATTCCTGGCTAGAAATTTTGATTTTTCAAAAATCCAATGATGCAGCCGGTCGATTCTGTAAAAATCTCACCGTGAAAACTTAGGTGAAGTGAGTTTGTTTTTGCTAGGAATTGACACTATTGACAGCTCACTCCACGCTCACTTCACCTAAGTTTTCACGGTGAGATGGTTACAGAATCGCACTGCAGTTTTAGTTTTCATCAAAATCGAACCCGCGACTCCTTTATCACTCACACGGATAAAATGCGCATGTGTGTATAGGCGCCGCAGCCCGTATAGCGCAGGCGATAATCGTCATTGCGGTGTAAGTGGACTTCTGGCCGTTGAGTGTACAACAAATTTTTGTTTGTTTCTAGTATTTATATTATGGATATCACTGTATTTTTTGAACAATTTTATATTTTTATGGGCATATAAAAGATTTTCATAAATATAGTCTGAGAAGGCACAGTCATTACATTAATCTCTTTAAATTTGTCTCTGAGAGAGTATCTAACGAACAGCACGCTTCTGCAAAACAAAGATAGTCTGAATATCGGCGGCATTTCCCCACAATAGAATACCGTACGACATTACACTATGAAAATAACTGAAGTACACTAAACGGGCATGTCTCTATATCAGTTAAATTACGAATTTTTCTAACAGCGTATGCTGCGGAAATTAGCTTTTTTGACAATTTATCTATATGTGGACCCCACTGAAGCTTAGCATCCAAAGTTATGCCCAAGAATACTGTGCTGTCTTCAGGATTCAATTCCTCGCCCTTTATCAACACATTAGTATTCACCTGCCTAACGTGGGGTAGCGTAAACTTAATTTATTTGGTTTTTTTCTCGTTTAGAAGCAAATTATTAAAATTAAACCAGTGGACTACTTTCGAAAACGCGCTAATCGCGCAAATCATATTAATGTGTCACAAAAGCATGCAAATGTACCAAAAACTTAATCTTACCAGCGTGGACTCGGCGAGACACGTCAAGTATAACTGGCGGGATTCGCATCGTACCTCGACCCCCTCACTTCACCTCTAGTCAAAAATTTTTGGTAGTAAAGGCATAACTGCTAGTTGTGACTTTTCTTTTAAATTAAATTTCAAGGTCTAGTTGGTAAATTTTTACTCAAAGGGCACATCTGTGGTAGTTATGCCTTTAATATTTAACGCAGGTCAATTATACCTTTTCAAGTAAATAAATTATATTTATCGTGATACAAATAAAAGCCGTCTATGCATATGTGACCATTTGACGTACTATAAATCAGATATGCTCTTTTTACGTACAAAAACTTAAGTGGCTCAGTTGTGCCTTTTGAGCTTACGGTATTTTTGTTTATGTTGTTCCTATTTTTTCTGATTCGGAATATGTATATAACTCAATTTCGAAAGAAATGTTAGTTATGCCCTTTTTCCTTATGACGGCAGTGTGTCAGCTTGCCCTGACCGGAAGCGCGCACAAACAAACATGAAAAGTTGAGACTGTTTAGTTTTAATCATTTGCTTCGACTAATGGTCACTGCGGTGATCCTATATTGCGTGCGTACACTTTGAGGCCATTACCTCCACTCACAACACAGATAGACAGCTGAGGCAAACAGGAATACATCTGTCATAACGTTACTTGATGCATTACGATGCGGCTGTTGTCGTGCGCCTCAAGAGTTATGAAATAGCACGATTTATTTCTATTAAACTCGTCTTTTAGTCGTGATGATTTCTATGCCAATATAATATAATAAGGTATACAACATAAAGTTTTACCGCGCTAAACAAGACACCGCATGAACGTGGAATATTTCTTCAAAGAGAAACACTGCCCGTGAACCGACACACGACTTGTATGTATACGTAAACTATACATATGTCAATGTGTATATTCCATGCTTCATTTAAAAGGTCATAAATAGTAATCTATTAATTGTTTCAGTAGTCGGAACTGTTGCGAGACGCTCGGTGACAGTGTTTAGTGGAATCACAGGGGGAGGGAGGGATTTCGAACAGGCATGTTATAGTTCTGAGCCCGGATGCAGTGACATCTGAGGGGCAATTCTCGTAATTTTAAGAACGTTTACAGTCTGATCTCAGTCTCAATATGTGAAAATACCTCTAATTTCCCTACATTTTCGACAGTGATTATCATTGAGATGAGATTGCGACTAGATTTTGAACGTTTTTACGGGAATTGGCCCACTGAGGTGAAGTGGCTTGTAATGAGAGTTAAAACATAAAAACTGATACCAATTTCGATGGGAGTCTGCTCCTCGGTGAGTCTGGGTGGCTGTGGCCTCCGGGGAGGCGGCGGGATGTACAGCATCTGGAATGCGCAGCGGCATCGGTTCTCTGCAACAAGTTAAACAAACGAGTGACCATCGATTTCTACTGTGTCTATATTTCGCTTATTATATTATAAAAGCTCCATAAAATAAGGCGCGAAGCTATTGCCATCAACCAGACCCGAATCTAGATTCCGGGCTTCTCAGAATTTCTAAAGGAAAAATCCAATAACACTTTGTTGAGGCAGTCATTATAATATTATATTATGTACTCGTAGGAGAAAAATTTAGGAACTACCATCAAGTAGAACTGCGGCACGCGGCTACCTGCTCGGAGTACACTTACTATGTGTGCGGCGCGCGGCTACCTGCTTGGATAATTTAATATGTATGCGGCGGCCGGCGTGCGGCTACCCGCTCTGAGTACACTTACTATGTGTGCGGCGCGCGGCTACCTGCTCGGAGTACACTTACTATGTACTTTACTATGTGTGCGGCGCGCGGCTACCTGCTCGGAGTACACTTACCATGTGTGTGGCGCGCGGCTACCTGCTCGGAGTACACTTACTATGGGTGCTATGGGTGCGCCGCGCGGCTACCTGCTCGGAGTACACTTACTATGTACTTTACCACAGTATAAAGACATACAGTATTGTATCTCAGCCGTAACCTTGAAATAAATGCCTACAGCCGCGCGGTACGTAAACATGCGATAGGGCTGCCCGCCTCCACCATTTTAATTACATTTGCCTACTTTTTGTTTCCATTTCATTTTGTTATTGTATTTTACTGTGTGTACATAAATAATAAAATAATTCGTCATTTCGAATTAAACATTTATTTAAGATTAATCTGATTACAGTTTATTTCTATGAAAACTTGTTCATGTGTATTTTTAAACAAATTATGTTAAATTATTATTATTATTATAGTTAACTCAAACGTTCAAGAACTACAAATAACATTCAAAATTTGTATATTAATGTTTTTTTAATCTTTACTATCATCGTCCTATCCTTAACAGAATAACACAGATTGGAAGAAGTTAAATAGCAAACATGTATAATATAAAAATTATAATTAAAATAATTTGTTCATTGAAGTAATAAACATATTTAAATTAATGAGTGCAAATAAAAGCAAATTTATCAATTAAATTGTAAATTTCATTTCACTCCTTCTTTGTATTCATACAAAATATTAATATTACAAAAAAAATAATTAAATTTTATTCATAAAAGTATGCAATCATTTCATTAATGTTTTGTTATGACGTTGTCACGTTAAACTATCGTCCGTAAATCGACTTTACAGACAACCAATTTTTTTCTAGTATTATTTATATACACATGTTGGCAACACAACGACCGGTGGGAGCGAGACAGCACGCTCTACCGGACGACGGTGTCAACATTTTTTGGAGGGATCACGAGTAGCTGCCGCGAGCGGCCGGCTCGGGCCGCGGGCGGCATTAACGGCTTGATATTGATTGTGAGAGGTTATCCTGAGATTAATTAAAGTATCGTTTAGAATCAGAAGTCTATATTTTATAATCACCCGCCTTCAGCCTAGTTAGATAACATCAGAAGTGGTATTAGTTTAAATTACACGCGATTTAGATCGTTCGCCATCTTTTTAACCGAAAATAGTGTTTTTGGGACTGTTTAAAATTGTTTCACCACGTGTTGTTGATTTTGTCCGTGATTAGTTTCTGTGCATTTTAATGTGATTCGCCACGTGTTTCTACTCGATTACATTATATTTCGTACGTGTTTTTGAAGTAAACAATCACGTGTTAATTCTTTTATTTCGCGTATTAGGGAATTAAGGTTGTATTAAAACACATTTTCACAAGAAGTACATTTAGTTTACTACATTTTTAATTTTTGTCTGTGGACTTGGCTGACTGAATACATTTCCTTTGCCTATCAATTGACAATGATCGTTTGTAATTCGTGTCTATGGATTCAACATTTAAAAAAAAAAAAAGAGGTTGAGGACATTGGGGCTGGGGATCATTCGAGCCCGGACCACCAAGAGAACAAGTTGTAGAGTCAACTTACAGTAGCTCCTTTCACAAGTACCTATTCTTTAAATATCATACTATGTTATAATAACTGTGACCGTTATTTTGTTCGAATGTGTTCCTTCGCGCGTCCAATTAGCAGACACAATAGAATTTTATTGTTATTATTATCCAATGGTGTAACGGCGACGTTTGAGAGGTTGAATCTATGGTTTAACTATTGCTAGTTTTGTAATTTATGTAGAATGTATATGTACAATGCATTATTTTCTAAAGTATATTGTGGTTTATATGAGAAGGTTATGTGAAATCATGATAAACGGTAGTAAAATATGTGTGATTTGAATGTTACTTACACTAAAGGTTTCTATTAACTTTGCTCCTTCTGACCCAGATAATTACAGTCAATATCTAATTGAAGCTTGAATGTCAATATTCTAATACGAGGTTAGTTTGTTGTTCACGTAGTGGTCATTTACGTTGCCTATAGTCATAACCATGTCGAGTCGTGGATGCACGCTGCGTGAGAATACACCTAGCCGTAATTCTCGGGTACTGAGTGCTTCCCTGGTAAACAACAGCAAAAAAACGATTACATTGTTAGGTATAGCCCAAAATAGTAAACAATGCAATTTTTAAATACGCTCTCGATAGGTTACGAATGATCCAGTAGGTCATGTACCAGTCGAAGTAGATTGTGATCACAATGGTAATGAGCTATGAGCAAGTCTAAGTAGTGGGAACCACGCGAGTAGGGGTTCTCTATCGGCCGTAGTAAAAAGTGTGTAGTCATAGCGTAATACACATGGATCCATGCGCTGGATGTGTGAGAGCAATGCGATTGTTGGTCGGCTAGAGAGCCGTGGCGTTAGAGTGGTTTACTCGTTTGTGGGATTCCGGGTGTCTAAGGCTCTTAGTGAAAAGGATTATTGTTGTAATGTGGATAACGATGGTACATGGCTCTGGTTGAATCAAGTACGCTCATGAGGTTAAGGCTTATGCCATGGCACAGGCCAAGGGATCAGAGTATTACTGACGAATTTGAGGAAAGCCAAGTAAAAGAATTAAAAATGAAACCATGACATATAAATTAATTATCTGATAGATACATGGTGCTCACATATTTACAAACATAGTAAAAGTAAACGATTTTCATTTAAATAAAATAAAATAAAAATTACATGTAATAAGTCAGGGTGTGAGTTAAATAGTTACAGAATGTAAATCAATTTAAATAAAAATAAAAAAAAGAATAAATTTGCAATTAGTTAGAATACCTAGGTAGGCTTATTGGTCACGGTCAGGTACGGCCTAGCCCTAGTAAAACTGAAACTATAGTGAAGTCTCCTAGACAACCCATAGAATCTTGGACGATGCCTGAGGTACCCTTTTAAAGTGGTTCACACTGACGTCCTTGGTCCCCTAACGGAGTATACTACGGACGTATCCTCCTAAGCCTAAAGGAACGCCTAGAGAGAGACCGAGGATCATGTAGATAAAAGAGTTAACTAGTCCTTGATGTGTTGATCGACCTAAGTCTAAAGAGAGTTCTTCGCATTAAGGTTAAGTAAGGATTGGAAATCACTTGATTTTCGGATCAATTTAAACCTAACTAGGTGTATTCTAAGTCTAAAGGAGCACCTAGTAGAGGTAGACGGACGTATCCTAAGCCTAAAGGAACGCCTAGAGAGAGACCGAGGATCATGTAGATAAAAGAGTTAACTAGTCCTTGATGTGTTGATCGACCTAAGTCTAAAGGGAGTTCTTCGCATTAAGGTTAAGTAAGGATTGGAAATCACTTGATTCTCGGATCAATTTAAACCTAACTAGGTGTATTCTAAGTCTAAAGGAGCACCTAGTAGAGGTAGACGGACGTATCCTAAGCCTAAAGGAACGCCTAGAGAGAGACCGAGGATCATGTAGATAAAATAGTTAACTAGTCCTTCATGTGTTGATCGACCTAAGTCTAAAGGGAGTTCTTCGCATTAGGGTTAAGTTAAATAACTAAGTGTTCTGTACTGTTGGACGTCATGATGACCGAGTCGGTTTGGAGAGACAATGTAACAAAATACTAATCATATAAATTATATATGTTTCCAGTACATTATCACAGGAGCGCGGTCACCTGCCTGTGTACCATAGAATTGGTTTACCAGGCGTGAGCTGGCGTGCCAGGGGCAGGCACGATGCAGCATGGCCGTGTTGGCAACACAACGACCGGTGGGAGCGAGACAGCACGCTCTACCGGACGACGGTGTCAACATTTTTTGGAGGGATCACGAGTAGCTGCCGCGAGCGGCCGGCTCGGGCCGCGGGCGGCATTAACGGCTTGATATTGATTGTGAGAGGTTATCCTGAGATTAATTAAAGTATCGTTTAGAATCAGAAGTCTATATTTTATAATCACCCGCCTTCAGCCTAGTTAGATAACACACAGTACAATAAACAACTATTATTAATAATAAAAACCACGTCTTTACTTTAAATTATACAAACTAACAAAACACACATGCCCCGAGGTTTTAACACAAGCGTACCTACCGTATAATGATTCATGAACCGCCTATAACTACCTATTTCACTCGTGTCTATCACTTTCCTTTACTTTAATCACTTTATTTATTAATCCAGACATCTTTTTTTTCGGGAGATAAAAGGAAATACTTATCCATTAAAAATACACACATTATGTACCTACCTACTAGTAAGTAAAATAGTCTTACCTTTCAGAGGTTCCAGGTAATGTAAAAAACGTTATCTCTGGATGCGTTATTGACGAATTCATGCAACCAAAAACAGCACAATATCGCCTACTCGTCATATTAAATAAGTACTTGAACTTATTTTTAGTGAAAAAATCGCGCGGTTATCTTTAAAAAAAAGAACACACCGTCCGTTCGTCACTGCGGCACAGTCGCGACTGTCTGTATCCCGAGCGCACTCGGAGGTCGAGACTCGTAGGTATAGCCCGCGTTTCGTCCGTTTGTATGAAGACGACATCATCATCAGCCTATAGCAGTCCACTGCTGGACGTATGCCTCCCCTAATGAGCGCCATAGCGCCCTGTCTTCAGCTTGACGCATCCAACATCTGCCTGCAGTCTTTCGCAGATCGTCATCCCACCTGGCCGGAGGGCGTCCTACACTACGTTTGCCGAGTCGCGGTCTCCACTCAAGAACTCGTTTACCCCAGCGGTTGTCGGTTCTTCGCGAGATAAGGCCGGCCCACTGCCACTTCAGCTTGCTAATTCTTTGAGCTATGTCGATAACTTTCGTTCTCTGTCGGATGTATTCGTTACGGATCCTATCGTTCAGAGAGACTCCGAGCATAGCTCTTTCCATAGCTCGCTGAGCAACTTTGAACTGGTGGACCAGCCCTATCGTGAGTGTCCACGTTTCAGCCCCGTAGGTCATGACGGGTAGGACGCACTGATTGAAAACTTTCGTTTTCAAGCACTGCGGTATAGATGACGAGAAGACTCGACGTAGTTTCCCAAACGCTGCCCAGCCTAGCTGGATCCTTCTCTTGGCCTCCCTCTCAAAATTGTTTTTACCTAACTGCAGAATTTGCCCGAGGTAAGTGTATTCGGAAACAATTTCGAGAGGGTGGCCGTGCACGACGACCGGTCCCGGGTCAATGAGGCCATTGATCATGACTTTGGTTTTATCCAAATTCATGCCAAGACCGATGTGTCGCGAGGCTGAAGCTAGGCCGCCCAGCATCTGGGTTAGCTCCTCCAGCTACTTCGCCATCAAGACTATGTCATCAGCGAATCGCAGGTGTGAGATGTAATCGCCGTTTATGTTAATGCCCTTACCTTTCCAGTCCAGCGTCTTAAACATATCATCCAATGCGCTCGTGAACAGTTTCGGGGATATGACATCCCCCTGTCTCACCCCTCTGCGCAGTTGGATGGGTTTGGACTGCTGGTCCTGTACTTGAACACACATGGTGGCGGCGTCGTAGAGACATCTCAGCACCTCGATATAACGATAGTCTACTTGGCATCGCTGTAAAGATTCCAGAACAGCCCAGGTTTCGACAGAGTCAAAGGCCTTCTCATAGTCCACAAAGGCCAGACACAGGGGCTGATTATACTCTTCGGACTTCTGTATAATCTGCCGCACTGTGTGTATGTGGTCTATGGACCCGTATCCTCCGCGAAACCCGGCCTGTTCTGGTGGCTGGAACTCGTCGAGTCTCCTGGCGAGACGGTTCGTGACCACTCGTGAGAACAGCTTATAGACGTGGCTCAGAAGCGAGATGGGTCTGTAATTTTTAAGGAGGGTTTTATCTCCCTTCTTTTAAAAGAGCACCACCAAACTCCTGCTCCACGCCTTTGGAGTTCTCCCACTGTGAAGGACGGTGTTGAAGAGATTCTGTAGTTCCTGTATAACAGAGGCTCCTCCGGCTTTCAAAAGCTCTGATGTTATTCCGTCCTCACCGGTGGCTTTTCCATTTTTAAGCTGCCTCAGAGCTAGCACGATCTCGTCTTGACTGGTGTCAGGTAGTTCGTCGGTATAGTGGCGTGTCAGGGTGGCTCTGGAATCTTGGCCGTCTCGTTGGGGACGAAGGGCATGTGCAGCGTATAATCGGCCATAGAAATCCTCTATCTCGGTGAAGATCTCCGGTTTCGACAAAACGGTCCTCCCGTCGTGCGTTTTGAGCTTCGTCAGGTGGCTCCTGCCAAGCTGCTGAGTGAATACTTTGGAACCTTGGTTTCGCTCTATTGCCTCTTCAATGAGGCGTGTGTTGGAGCTCCGAAGGTCGCGCCGTACCATCTTCGCAATTCGCTTGTTCAGGTCTGACCTGTCTGACGAAGTCGTTTGGGTGGTTTCCCGTCTTTTTGTCATCAGCCCGAGAGTCGCATCCGAGAGTTTGGATTTCTTACCAGTACGCTGCTTTTGGCAGAACTTGATGCCCTCGTCTCTCATAGTTTCGACCAGATTGTGTAGGGTTTTGTCAGCGTCATCAGTGGGCAGGCAGCAAATCTATTCCCGAGAAGCTGCTGGAACTTCTCGGTGCCCGCCATGACTTGCATTGGGTTAGGTCGGAGCGTGGACTTCATCAGACAGTTTCTTTCAAGCTTCAGATTGATATTCAGAGAGCCTCTGAGGAGTCGGTGATCAGATCCGGTATTGAACCTGTTGATCACTGAGACATCTCTGAATATATGCTTGCTATCCGTCATGATGAAGTCGATCTCATTTTTAGTCACAGTGTCGGGGCTTCGCCACGTCCACTTCCTTTGGGGCTGCTTCTTAAAGAAGGAGTTCATTAAGAACAGCTCTTCCCTCTCAAGGAAGTTGACAAGCATTTGCCCCCTGTGGTTCCTAACTCCATAACCATGCGGGCCTACTCGGGATTCGTTGCCAGTCCGGGTTCCCACCTTGCCGTTAAAGTCCCCCATAACAACGTTGAAGTGAGCCTTAGTGGTGTTGTGTAAGGCTTTGGAAATGTCATCATACATATCCTCCACTTCATCATCTGAGTGCGCCGAGGTCGGTGCGTAAACCTGAATTACCTTCAAGCTGTACCGCTTGGACAGCCGAAGGATCAGGTACGCTACCCTGGTCGACACACTGGAGATTTCTTGGACGTTGTTTGAGAGGGCCTTGTTGACGAGGAAACCTACGCCACCCTGGGATGTTTTATCACCCTCGCGAAAGTAGAGAAGATGGCCCGAGTCTAAGGTTACGGTGTCCTCCCCCTCTCTACGGACTTCGCATAACCCCAGAACATGCCATTTAATGTTCTCTAACTCCACTTCCAATTGCGCTAGATGGTGGTCAAGCCTCAGAGTGCGTCCGTTAAACGTAGCCAGGGTCATATTTTTATTTTTTCGGTAGCCTAATGTAGCCCGGGGATTCTTAGCACCCCCTGCCCCGCCGTTACCATGGCCGCTACCATGACCAGGGATAGCGAGGCGGCCGGGAACTGGGGGCCATTTTCTGGCTTGTCTTATCATTAAGGGGTCATGCCCATAATCCTCACGCTGGGCATGCGGGTTGGGGATCGTAGTTTGGTGATGTTACCAGTCTGCAGGGGGCGCTGCTGCCCGCCCCCCGGTGTATGTCCCTTAGTCGCCTCTTACGACACCCACGGGAAGAGTTGTGGAGACGACATACTGTATGATATTATTACCGTGACTCTACTGTGTGCGGCGCGCGGCTACCTGCTCGGAGTACACTTACTATGGGTGCGGCGCGCGGCTACCTGCTCGGAGTACACTTACTATGTGTGCGGTGCGCGGCTACCTGCTTGGAGGACACTTACTATGTGTGCGGCGCGCGGCTACCTGCTCGGAGTACACTTACTATGTACTTTACTATGTGTGCGGCGCGCGGCTACCTGCTCGGAGTACACTTACTATGTGTGCGGCGTTCGGCTACCTGCTTGGAGGACACTTACTATGTGTGCGGCGCGCGGCTACCTGCTCAGAGTACATTTACTACTTGAATATCACTTTTATGACAAAGAGTAATGGGCTCAGTCATTATTGAGTCATCTTTCCCTTCTACTAAGTACTTGTTACTTCATTATAACGGCTCGAGAAATGATATAGTTCTATTCTTCTGGAACAAGTGCTCTTAATTACTCGAAAGTAAGCAATTAGTAGGAAGGATAAGAAAGCTGACAAGTCGTACCTACTCAGGAAATTAGTAATCAGCTGAACTAAGTACTCAGTAGCGACATAACAGCCGCTCTGGAAACGTGTGTGTCTGTGAAGAAAAACATGACAGCATAGTCTTTTTTAGAATCGTGTTTGTTGATGTGTTACATTCAGTTTACATTATGTTTCTGACAAAAATATACATTAGCCATTATTTGAGTTTTGTGAAATGTAATAAGGTAGTTGAATGTAATTCAAATAATTAGTTCAACATTTTACCTACGAGCACGGTGGTAACAAATGGTGGAATTGTAAATCAGTCAGTATTTAACTGTTATGCATCGTTTAAATCAGTGGCGCCTGCGGACCTTGCGGTGGACGACACGCTCATGTTTCATTCAGGCGAAGCGTGTTAGAGTCATAGTTACATTAACTGAACGAAAAGGTTTTCCATTTCAATTATTGACACACAGTATTGTTTGTGTCTAAATAGTTCAATCTGCGAGGTTAAGCTCTATTTGCCGCGGTCACTCCGAGGATGGATGACCATTCCTTATTAATCGAGGACCCTCCGTTAGCCGTTGGTCCCGGTCGTCCTGCGAAAAAGATTTGTTGAAATCGTTACCGGAGCGCGGTGTTCAGAATTCCTGAAAGTTTGAAAACGGGTCTATACGTGGAATTTCAATAATGTTCAATGATTGGCTTGTGGATATTAATGTTCAGTTACATCTGATGAGACCGGAAGCCAACCTCAAAATAATTGGGACGGAGGCTAGACGGATGACGATTGTGACAGTATGATGTACTGGTTCCTCGAACAGCTGGTTGCTTTTCAATGTGCACAATCGGGCCACATAACATAGGTATCTCTTTCTCAATCCTACATTACCCCGAACCTTCTTAAAACAAAGTTTAATATTCAGCTAAACAAACAAGATTACAAACTACATAGCCATAGAATATTGTGCGCATTGTTTGAAGTGTGTGCACGGTCACGTCGCAGGCATCGCACACCGTCGCACGTGCGCGCGCCGCCGCGCCGGCGACAGTCGCGCGACACTTGCGGCAAAATGCAACAATACCGAACTTAAACGTACGCCGCAAAGTTTATACGATACAGGCGCAGTAGTAGCTCAGAATGTCGAACAAAGTGCGCACAAGTTTACTTGGACATAAAGATAAAATCGCAGTTAGGAAAGTAGAACATGACAAAAGTGTCGTATAAGCGTAAAAGTAGTTTGAATTTGAGGCTAATCAGATGTATATTGATCTTAAGAGGGGATTCGGATATACAGCTTTTGCAGTCTTGTTACTGATAAGGCTGTATTAAATATTGCAGAACTGTCCTAGAGTTACTCATAGAGAGCTGAAAGTATAAGATCTTATGACTTAGTTTATTGTAACTTATTGTAAGGGACAGGGACTGTTATTCCTTAACACAGGTTATTCTATAACCTAGCTAGGAAAGCAGAACTTCACCCACCAGATTGTGTTTGACATGGTACAAACTTATATGTATAACTTTATGTATGCCTCATGTACTACAATCTCCTTTTTTATGAAATATATTATTATTATTATTAAAGCTCAGTAGCGTTGCTCCGGAACGTGCAACACACAGGCAGCAGGAGCTGTACTGAGCACAAGACGCGAATGATGACTGATGATGGCGAAGGCGACGCGACAAGTAAGCCGTGCTTTGAAGAAGAGCAGCTTTGTGGTTAGAGACGCACGCTGTTAGGAAATGCCTTCTTTCATACCGTTTCATTGCTACACTGCGCACTGTTGAAAATTCGACAATTCCTCCTAGACGGAACGGAGCAAATATTTGGGGACTAAACTTACGGAGGCTTATTGATCTTTTATAGTACTCATTCATCTTTTAAACACTTGCCAATTATGTTTTTTTCAACCGCAATAGCTAACATGAGAATATATCAGTTTTCTGATCAACACTTTCGAAACGAAATTGTATAGATTCGATGTCATAAAAGTATATTTGAAACAAATGATGTAGCTTGGGCTTCAATCAAACAAGTCTTGTTCACAGGCCCATAGACCCACCCAGATGCATGTAGTCCAAACGGTCCAAATATTCAGTAAGTGTCCCTTAATAGAAGCGTCCCGAAAGGTGTGGAGTATCAAGCGCGCGGCGGCGACGCGGAGTAACGACGTCATCACGTGCTCACCTCCGACAGACGACGACGGGACGTGACGTCATTACCGACGATATACAGCTTGCCACAGACTTGTGAATACATCGCTAGCCACGTGTGAGTAATACGGTTTTTAGGCAGTAGGTAGCTACACCACTACCAATGTTATTGAATTCAACTCAGAATACTTTTTCAATAAATCTTCTAACATTTATGTCAGAAATAAGTGCAAGCTAGTGCTACTTTGTGCGAATCCATTCCGTATCCAGATACTTCTTACATTGAAGTTCGATTAAATATCGACATGTCAAGATGTCGACGTTCATGCAAAAAGGAAAAATCTGTATAGAGACAAGACAGTACTTTTATTTTTGCAAAATTTATATAAAAACACAGCAAGGAAATAATCCGTCCCATTGTGCGCACTGTTACACAAAAATAATTTCTTCCGTTAACAAGAACTTTTTTGACAGAAGTGGTAAATGACACGTTGGCCCACAGTTCTAAACACAATTGGACAGAACACGAGAAACATATGCAACAGAAGGACCACATAGCCATTTACATTGTAAGAAACTCATTTATATAAATAACAAATGCAAAAGCTAAAGTTGAACAATATTGAATCAAAGCGGCAATGATGTGCTACCTAGTAAAAACACACAAAATGTTTTCTAAGTTTAAGTATTATTAACGTCAATAAAGATTGGACGAAATAAACCTTCTGTGAAGTTCATTACATACGTCTGAGTGGAACGCTGAGATAGCGTCTACATTGAGGATTCCAATACCCGGGGGCTGTAGCGGGTCGTAGCCTCTTAGCGCTACGTTGCTACGCCGTAGCGTATCGTAGCATCGCGTGCCGCCTGAAGATATCGTGCTAAGCTGCGGATTGCTGTTCCAATAAATTATTGTTATCAGTTAATGATTTTCTTTGACATAGTGTATTTATGTATGTACTTTTTGTCGTTTCGTAGAACAAAATGGCGGAAGAAATAAATACGGAATAAAATAGTAAAAATAATTTGAAGTCTACGCGCTGATAATTACGAGTGTATTCTCTGCGGCCCAATGGAGAGTTACGAGTAAACAGAAACACTCGACTCCGGCGACGTTGTGATTGTTATGTTGGTTTGATCGAGTACCACATACCAATATCACGCATAATATGTATATTATATCCTCAATCTTTAGTATATGTCTTACATATTAAACAAATACATCATTTTAAATAACGTCTTTCTGTACAACTGCAGAGAACTTTCATTATGACGGCGATTGTACGGACCTTTTGAAAAGTAACTCAAACTCAAAGCATTTATTTCAATTAAACCATTTACAGGCACTTTTGAATTGTCAAGAAGTCGGTCAGTCAGAAAATATGAAGCTAAGTAGTTGCCCATTCCAAAGCGTAGGTACCTATGGAGAAGAACGGGCAAGAAACTCCATGGACACTCTTTTTAAATTATATTTTACAAAAATATTAGTTACATCATTACTTTTGTTTTTAAAATTATATCCTATAATGTGAGAACGATGTAAACATTAAGAAAGACGTACGTGTTAAAAGCGTCCAGAGTACAACAAATAGTACTTAACAAACAACAATCCAAAAATAAAATAATTAAAAATAAGCCGAGGCAGCTAAGTGATGACCAGCCCCAACTGACGGCGCCCGTTCACGAACATGACGCATAAATCAGCACCATTCAGCTCAAGCATTTTAAAGGGAGCTAAATGATCCAACACACACGCCACCGTCAGTGAGACGTTTGAGTGAGCATGACATATTATCAGCTGCCAGGGCATATTCGAGTCAATGGAAGACATATTATTACCCGGTAAATGGTAGCTATAGGGTACATAGAACTCTCATCTGTGCTATGCAGTTATCGAATACAAAGGAAATTGATTTCATACAATGCAAAGATAGTCTTACAATCTTCAGCAGCTCCAACAGTATTTTCAAGTGTTAATCAATTAGTTGTGGTTGTGGAGCAGGACCAGCATTGAGCCAGGCATTCTTATCAGCGATGTAATCCCCTAACCTATAATATGCCTGACTGCATAGTGTGCGTTTTATACAAGACTTGAATTTTGTCTCATTCAGTTGAAGAATGTGGGGAGGTATTTTATTATAACATTTTAAACAGTACCCCATAAAAGATGAATCTACTTTAGCCAGTCTGAAACCTGGTTGAAATATTGCAACAATAAGTAGATATATGTGTAAGAATAACGTTTTATCTTACCGTTATGCTTATATCTCGTGCTATTTTCTTTATGTTTTGTTCCTTTTCCCACAGAACAACAATTTTAGCCCTCAATAAAGTTGTTAATCGAACCATACCATCGATTAATAGAATCAACTGGTCAAAAACTTAATAAATTGGATAATATTACGATGAAGATAATTACACACAAGTGAATCGGCACGAAAATGAAACCATTTGAAAAGTAAAAATACCCTCAATCAAAGTTTAGTAAATAAGGCGAAGAAGTAGGTATACTAAATCCCACCAAAAACATTCTGTAAAAAACTAGCCAAGTCTCGATGGAGCTGCTTGTTTATCTCTAAAAAGTAATGAAATCTAGTCAAAGTCGTGCCAAGTCTAAGGTTCCTTACTGCGATTTCTTTATTATTATAGTTAATGTTGTGTGACTTGGCCGTTGAACATTCTTTATACGTTAGTGTGTACAAGTCAATTTTGTTTACACGTAATGTTATATCGGTTATAACTACCTATGTTTGTTAAGCGAGATAATAGCCCATACTGGTATTGGTAATTGGACGCTAGTGTCTCATTTTAGGCTGTTGTTGATTGTGCAACACATGCATTCAGCATTGACAATGCTGACTTCTGCTCTCTTCTTTTTGGAGCGTTAAATCGACCACTTGGCAATTTTCCCTCGTCAATGGGTAGCGGTTCTGGCGACAGATTAGTGCAATGGTGTCGTGGAGCACCTGGTTTTGTACCCTTGTGTACCCTTCAACGGCCAAGTCACACAACATTAACTATAATAATAAAGAAATCGCAGTAAGGAACCTTAGACTTGGCACGACTTTGACTAGATTTCATTACTTTTTAGAGATAAACAAGCAGCTCCATCGAGACTTGGCTAGTTTTTTACAGAATGTTTTTGGTGGGATTTCACTTCTTTTTGTAGAAACGTGGGCATATTCATTTATTTTATTAGATTTTCTTATTTGACACAGTTTTTTTCTTTTTCTGAGTAGTTTTTTTATTATTACAAATCTTTTTCTTTTTTTCCGGTTCAGTTCCAGTAGCAACAGTTTTTCGTATTGCCCATTCGCGTCCATTATTTATTATTTTAGACGGTTTAGACGGTTTCATTTCTGAAAGATCGGCGCGGTATTTATGCCTAAGCCGGTTGTATTCGGTGATCGCTGAAGCTTGAGCTTTTATACTCTTGAAGTCAACATTTATGAGGTGCACCCCATGAAGATTGATTACTCGTGAAAGCGCCACGTAGGCTTGGCCACAAGAGAATATGGAGGTGCCAATGTCCATGAGCGCATTTTTTAGACTTAGACCTTGGCTCTTTTGAATTGTTAGAGCATACGCCACACAGATTAGGAATTGTTCTCTGTACACGTATGCCTGGGGTATGATCTCAAATTTTGACTTAATAGGCAATAATTCGTGAATCAAATTATTAGCAAATTTTACTACCAATTGTTTAGGCTTTGTTTGGTCTTCCGGATCCCACCTCACTTTTTGTACAACGCCTATCGACCCATTCACTGAACCTAAACTAAAAAAAAATTTTTAACCTAAACTAAACCTAACCTAAACCCGTCTTTGGGCATACCAACTACTTGGTAGCCACTAAGTTCATCGTCGTCTTTTAATATTATCGAAATTATCTTGCGAAATCAAACACAAATAAACTCAAGGACTTTTAGTATATGGACAACAAATCAGAAATACCGATAATATTTAGACTAAAACAACTAATGAAAAAAACTGAAATTTTCAGAATTTATAGGTACTATCTCACTTGACAAATATCACAGAATTACATGCAACATAATTGTACAAAGAAGGAATAATCTTATTTAACTCACCGATAGACGAACTCTTTTGCATCGATTAATAATTAGACGAACTATTTTGTTTTTCCTTTAATTTTATTTATATGCGTATTAAAAGTAGAAGGGGAGGCATTCGCCCAGCAGTGGGACGCTATAAGCTAGATTAAATTAGAAGATGTGTCCCACTACGCTGGATTTTTGCAATGACAGTCGATTTTTTTATGTACCAATAGTAGAAGGGGGCATTTTATTACCATATCTCTAATACAGCTGAGACCAGTGAGGGTTCTTCATCAGATACTTCAGACCTTCGATTTTTGACATCAAATGAAGCGGCCCACCAAGTTGAATATTTTTTGTAAAGGCGGTATGTCGATCTCTAATAGTTGGGTTGGGCTCTTGTGTTTTCTAATCAGGGTCACCAGGTACTCCAGATCTTCGATTATCCTAGTTTTTATAGTTTTCCCTTTATGTGGCCATTAAACCCTAATTCTGTACCAAATTTCAGCTCTCTGAGTTTATGGGAAGTACTAGTTCTATTTTGATGATCATCAGTGAGTGAGTGTCATAAATTCGAAACTTTGCTTTCGCTTAACTTCGGAACTAAATGACCTACAGACTTGAAATTTTGGATTTTAAGTATGTGATTATAGCTTACTGGATGACTAAAATTTCTGCGTTCTGGTCTTATCCAGAGGTTCTCAAATATGGGCCTGAAAATGCGGCGAAATGGTTCCAGTAAAGGATGGTACGGCAGTGTTTGCTTCGCGCTCGACTTGGCGGGGGCACTACCGTGCCCCCTGATTCAACCTTAACTCGCAGTTCATACAGCAGTTAAGTTTCAGAAGTAAAATTAGGGTAGTGCAACTTAATTTCAACAGTACGCAACGTAATATTTTAAAAAGTTAAAAATCACGATTTTAAACATGTAAGTAAATCATATGATCGGAACTGACAATAGTATCGCGTGTGCTATCAGCCTTATATTGCAATACCTGGATGCTATAACCGTTCAAGTATCGCTAGGCTGGTATTCGTTTGGGAGTCATTGTCTCTAATAAGATCGACCTGCAAGCGAAGAAGTATTGGAAGCCGCTTGTCACTTCAAAGTCCACCACGAGTACATGACTGTCGCTCAAACATTCTTCTAAGCAAGGCATATACTACTCTCTAACGTCAAAGTCTGTTTATTATTCTCATTCAGACGAACTCAATTCCTGGGTGTTCCGAACGTACTTCGAACCGTAAAACCTTCATCGTGACTTTTTCAATACAAAGAACGGCAGAATCGTGTTTTACTTACAAATTCAAACGAAGTCAGTGCTTAAATGAACCAGAGGCTGAGTAGTATTTCTAGAATTCAGTTAATTCTCGAAACTAATGATCGGTACTAAGCGCAGTAATTTCCGAAGATTTATGAAAGATCTTCAAAGTTTGCGCATCAAATGCCAACAGAATAGTAACAGATTCACTGTACATAAAGTAGACACAATAGTTAAACAATCAACATGAATTCTATGTGATTCATGGGACAGGGAATGTGTTAAGATAGAACGTAAAAACATAACGTCGCATTCACGTTCGAGACAGCTTCCAATGTCCTAGTTCCGAACTATGTCAGATCTATAATGAAGATAATATATAATAACAAGATAGTTTTATGAGCTCAACAAAACAGGTTTAACTGTAATTTGGTGGAAACTTGCGGCCGCCAAGGACAGTCAGGCGGTCGCAAACTTTGCACGTGCTGTCTCACGGCACAATAATTATTGCATTAAGTGCTGAGCAATGATAGCGGCCGCCACGCGACGCGCCGCTGTTTATGAAGTCGGTCGCTGTGTGACCACAGTTACTGGATATAATGAACTGAAGCACAGAATTCCGTCTGTATAAAACAATGGTAAATGAAGGTCGAGGTTTTAATGGCACATTTCGCGTAAGAAAGACGATCACTACATTTAAGTTGACAAGCAAGCAGATGGTGGAGCCTTGAACTCATTGTAATACCCAGAGTTTTACTAAATGTTTAGCTCCAAATCAGATTTTTTAAATCGGTCTTTTGTCCGCGTATCTTGTGATGTGGGTTCGTATGAAATAACTCCTCCAGTTATGAGCAATTTTCATGATACCTACTCATCAGTGCAATAATCCCATTTTACTGTGTGAGTGAGCAGTATCAACATAAATACTCCAGTGTGGACGTAACGACCCCACTTGTATGGAAACAACATATTTTCTATTATATTACGTCTTGGTTATGATAGAATTATGTATTTATTTGAAACTGCTGAAGATGTATGCAGATTCAACTCAGACATAAAAATATAAGTGTCGATAAATCTGAATATATCTGCCATTGCGCTTGTATTGATAAGACTACGTAATATATTTTCGGTCTTATACATAAAAAGTTATGGAACATCTAAAGGCTTGCTAAAGTCTCGTTGTTAAAAATTAAGATTTTAGCACTAAAGTTATGAAACCCAGAACCCTACTATAACAGTACTTTAAGGTAAAAATAGCCGACAAAATGACACTTAAGAGCGTTTACGCCGTACGGCATTTCATACAAACTTTCAAGGTCTTATTTTTCGAAATGTTTTATTTAAAAAAAGATAACTGGAAATCTCTGTTTCTATGGAAAATTTAAAATCGGTCTAATTAGGCTGTAACACTGTTTTTTAAAAATGTTCTCAATTAACTTTTTAGACCTTTGTATCTTGCTTATTGCGTATGAGGTTTCATTAAAATCGATTCATTCATTTCGAAAAATAAGGGCTTGAAAGTTTGTTTGAAATGCCGTACGGCGTAAACGCTCTTAACGTACAAACGTAACATGTGTGAAAAAGTCAGTTTCGTAAACAATCGTACTTCGAGGAGCTGCAGTTATACTTATTTTTATTTTGCACTTCTGTTTAACCAATTTAGTTTATTATTATATACCTGCAATGCAAAATACCTGAAGCGCAGTCTTACCAAGGGGCATCGTATTACCCAGTTACTGGGTTGTGGAGGTCAGATAGGCAGTCGCTCCATGTAAAATACTGGCATTCAGGTGCACCCGGTTAGACTGGAAGCCGACCCCAGCATAGTTGGGGAAAGGCTAGGCAGATGATGAATGCAAAATAGAAGCGAGGAAAAATATAACAAAGCACAATAATTATACCTATAAGAAATACTGTGGGACGCTGCTGCTTTGGAGTGTAGAAACAACGCTTTCAATGCCTTTTACATAGCATGACCTGCAAACTAGGAAATGTGAAAACAACCATAGTGGAGCAGTAGTCTACAATATTGCAGTTGACCATGGAAACAAGCAGTTAGAGGGTAGCAATATCAATGAATATCATACAAACTTAGTTATTTTAGTTTCTACGATTTAGAGTATGTATCAAACAATAATGTTTGTTGTACCCTAACAGGGTCTACAACGGCTCTTAGCTCTAAGCATTTTGTTAACATCTTGTTTTTACTTGTGGAACGCTAATAAATGAATATGAAGTCACCCCAAGAAGTTGCGAGGGGAAATGCAAATGCTATTTTACAAACTTTTAAGGAAACATTCCACCGAAGTAGCTCCGCTTTACCAGGTGTATCCGTGTCGACTGCTCGGACACAGTGTTGTAGAAGAAAAACGACTACGTCAACATTACGAAGGAATTTGTAAAACACTAACAATGAAAGTCGCAAATTCGTAGATCCAATATTCAGAAAGTTATAAAGATTTAACCATAGCCGCGCGGTCGAGTGCGGCTCCTATCCTACCCTCTGTGTCCCAACGTACTGGAAGTGGCAAAGTTTTGGCCAACAAGATCTAAAATACAGTCATGTCCGCGACACGAAGAAGATAAAGAGGAGACATTTTAGCGAGAAGTTCATTAATAAAAAGCTTGTATACAAATATCCCTTTAATTTGTTTTTATAATTCTCTAAACTCTAATTTGGCTTCTAGATCCTGTGATAGCAGAACAACATTTTTAAAATAGTTGCTTTTCATTTCCTATCTGTGCCATCTCTTCTGTAGGCCATTTCAGTTCCCTTTCTGTAGTGAAGCACCGTTCTCCTACTTATAGTGAAGCACCATCCTTACGAGTCCTACTGTCCTGAAATACAAAATTAATGTTATATTCTTTCTCTTCGTTATCCTATTTATACTTACGTAAATAATTAAATCAGTACCGGAATAAAAATTACTAATATTACGAGTCATTGTTAGTTATTCTTATGGCGGCGGTTTTTTTTGGTTACAATCAGTTTTGTTCAGGCAAACGAAGTTGTTGACATGCCTACTCAGGAAATTCGTAACATATAAGTAAATTGGATAGGCACCTAATTCGTAAATCATGCCAGGCCGCCCCTTTTTCGCGTTGATTTTTGTATCAGTGTGTTATTTTCTATTATGACCAATTCTTCCAAAAAAAATCTAAGTAATATAAGCAAGCATAAGTATAAGAAATTGAGAATGTTTACAAAACAAAACCTACTTTGAACACATTTTATGTGTAACAGTACATACCTTATCCTCCTCCAACCAATATTCATTTGTTTGCCCTTTATTGGAAATAGTCTCCGGTCTTAATTCCGATTTATTTTATAACAAAAAAATATTCAAAAGTTTTCGAGCGCTTGACAGTTACAATATCAAACTCAAACCATGACGTTAATATATAAACGTCCATGACGTTAATATATAAACTGTAGGCAATAAATTAGTTTTCCGTACGTAATCACAACACAATCACAATTATTCGGTGCGTAGGCAGATATTCTCGTTTAACGATTCAATGTGTTGGCCAATTTTTGAATGACTTCATTATAATGCCAACTTTTAGATTTATAATGAAGTTAAAGGATATTTGAGTTATAGAACGTTTACGAAGCGTTTATGAATACAAAATTTTATCGAATGTTTTAAACGTTTATTGAGCATTTTAATTAATGATGTCTTAAACCTTCTATAAGCAGTTCTTTTGAATAAGACCGTTTATCTTTTGCTGTGGTCGTGGTGTATCATGTATACCTCATGAGCACTATTTCGCTCAGCCGCTTGCTGCAGGAGGATCGCTCACATATTCACTGCGTCATCGGAGTGACATTCGACGATTTATTGTGCCCGCACAAATCCGCCAGCGCGAATAGATTCTACCAAAAACAAGTAGATAAGATAATTGCTTTGCAATAAAAACATGGTTTTTCAAACGTGCAATATTTGAAAATACTTTATCTATTTAGTTTGTGATACAAAAGCTCCCTTTTTTGTAGAGATAGTAATAAATCATATCAAACTTCGTTCACTAAAATATTAAACTGTAACGATCTGATAAGCAACGAAACAGGTAAGTATCACAAGTTCGTAATAGAGGACGGACACAATGTATCATTCATCCGCGGATAACAAATCCCTGCGGAGACAATACTTTTCAACTAAACTGAAGTTCTTAGTCGTTTAAATGAGAAAGTTGCGTCTTCCGCGAAAACAACCGACAGCTGTAAACAACTAACCATCGCAGGGAAGGCAGACGAAGAAAAAATAACGGTTTGTTATAAACTAGAAACAAATTTATATTTATGACTTAAATAACATTGTTTTGAACTATTGATTTTATACTCATGAAAGCGAGATTTTTGAAAGAAAAAATCCTGCTGCACCGTGCTGCGCCACCACTAATAAATTGGGAAAAAGGCAGGTGGATAATAATTGATTCTTCTACCTTGAGGAAATGGGTATGTGCATACTGAATAGTCAGTTACCTATGAGCATTTCCCGCTTGCGGTCCTCTTCAACGAACAACTCCTCGACAGTGCTCGGCTTCGGCTTTCCCTCATCCCAAGGGAACGCCTCTTTCTGCAACAACAAAACCTATTTCAGCACTTATGTATTTATGATTATGTCGGCGCATCACATATGCGCGTGATTGACCGAGGGGACGGCGCGGGGTGTCGGGGTACAGAACCCTGCGACTCGACGTCCGCTGCTTGCCCTCCACGCCACTCTGCTCACAGACGCGCTCGACCACGGGCATTTCATTGTTTTAATCTTCTATGTAAATTATGGTATTACACCTATTTTAATACAGTCCACTACTTTTATTATAAAGTCCCGATTGAGCCTATTCAGATATAACATAAATCATGTTTTGAGTGCCTATCGGTGGCACATGTTGATCTCTCATTACAATTTCAATCATCTTAGCACCCAAATGTAAACACAGCAACCACTGAATTTACGAACATTGTTACTTCCACTGTAGACAAACATGCGAAAAGTAAAAATTGGTAGGAAATTGGCATGCGTAAAACAATGGATCACCCCGGGATTAATAAAATGCATGTTCCATCGGGACAAGTTGCATAATGACTGTAAATCTAACCCTGATGATCCTGTCTGAAATAAAATATACACTCGATACAGAAACTTTTTTCCAAACTTCTTTCAAGAATCAGATTCGACTATAATAACCAACAGATATTGATAACAAAGACAATTCAAACAACCTAAATAAAATCTATAGGTCACATATCTCTTAAAAATAATGATATCCTGAACGTATCTTTTTTCAAACAAAAACAAAAAAAGAATTATTAAAATCGGTTCTCGTTTAAGTTGGGTTACCACTATGTTCGCTCCAGCAGCGCTCCGCGCTCCTGCAACTGCTCCAATGGATACGTCGCGCGCACTTCTACATGTGCTCTCCTTTGACACACTGCGCTCCCCTTTGTGTTCGCGCTAAAAACCGTCACGAATCGGAGCGCCTGCCGCGGAGCGTGCAATGTTGCACGCTCCGTGTTCGCGCACGTACCCTGTACCGGGAGCAGATGCAGGAGCGCAGAGCGCTGCTGGAGCGCGAACATAATGGATACCCACTTTTAAACTCATAATTGGGAATACTTATTGTGACGGACGGGAAACTACGGAATCCTACACTGAGCGTGGCCCGACAAGCTCTTGGCCGGTTTTTCATTCATAGATTTACTTATTAAACTAAAACTAAAAATATATTGAAATTATTTGCTTAATGCAAATAATTTCAATAGGTACTCCTATTGAAATTACATATTTGCATTAAGCAAATAATTAATTTAATAATTAATAATTAATTAATTTAATCATTAATAGTTACTTTTCACATGTGTGCTGAAAGTTCTTCTCTCATAGATTTACTTATTAAACTAAAACTAAAATATTGAAATTATTTGCTTAATGCAAATAATTTCAATAGGTACTCCTATTGAAATTACATATTTGCATTAAGCAAATAATTTCAATATTTTAGTTTTAGTTTAATAAGTAAATCTATGAGAGAAGAACTTTCAGCACACATGTGAAAAGTAACTCAGCAAACACAGAAGGGTTTGGTCTTAAATCAAAACCAAAATTAATGAGGCTAAGTACGAAAAGTGTTATTACGTCGGTCAGTATTATACAACGTACAAGTAGGGACAGCGGACCCTATTTGGGTGCTCTGAGTGCTCGGACTGCTCAGTGTGCTCACAACCTTGATCCGACCGGAGTGCCACGGAAACCTGCAGTGAACCGCTCTCGAAACCGTAATATACCGCTCCGGTCCGTCCGTCCCTCGAGCTCTGAACAAAAGCCCCGAGAAGATAATTATTACTGTGTATTACGACGAATGTAGATTTCTGTGTAACAATGTCGGCTTTCTATTAACTACAAGCCTAGCCTAATACAGGACCTAGAACCTGAGAATGAAATATTTTGTGTGGATTTACTTGTCATTACTTCAGAATTAATTTCAGAATATTTCAAACATCAAACAGATAACGTTTTACTCGAATTTGAGCACGTTAAAGAACCTAACAGATTTTTAGGGTTCCGTTATCCGTAGCTACTTCAAAAGGAAAAAGGGACCCTTATAGGACCACTTCATTGTTCGTCCGTCCGTCTCTGTCTGTCAAGATCCTTTTTCTCAGGAACGCGTGGAGGTATCATGTTGAAATTAATATCCAATAAGAAGGTCTACGGTCCCTTGGAGCCCTAAAAAATCAAGCTTCTAAGTCAATGCAATAAAAAGTACGACCATTTATGCCTTAAATTATGTTTTAAAAAAATCAAAACGCGCATGTAAATCAAAACCTATATAATATAGGGTATTTTCCGTTGACCTAGAATATGAAATTTGACAAGAAGCAAGATCAGCGCAAGTAAAGAAAGTCCGAAAATCGTCAGTTTATATAAATCCATCCCGACTACGCACCACGTCTCTACCCGACATTGTGCGTGGTTCGACATGCATTGGGTCGTGTGACGTGTCGGACCACGCATGTCATTTATTTAGCGACATTAACTTCATACCTGCGTCCGTGACAGGATGACGAAGGAGTCGGGTTTGAGTCCACCACCCAGAGGCACCTCGCATGAGATCTTCACACCCTGAAACAATTATTATTTAATTTTGTACTCCAGTGTTTTTTTAGTAGCAGTAAGCGTGGTTTTGTGTAGTTCGAGTCTAACTGCTGACATACGGTCTTAATGTCCATATTTCGATCAGGTTTTCCTGATAGTGATAAATAAATGATAAATGATTTTATTTCTGTAAGTAGGTTTGCACAAACACTTTTACACGTCAATCATAAATTTTTTAAACTAGATGAGGTCGGCGTTTCCTATCTGACTACTCTGAGAAGAAAGGCCGAAACAAACTCAGAGGTCATAGTCTCTTTTAAAGTCCAGACATAATCTTGGTCAAGTTATATGAAGACCATGTAGGTCGATGTCTGAGATGGTCTTTTGAGGAAAGAACCATACAGATTGAGAGGACCTGTCCAGTCAGTGCACGCATTTGTCAGAAATCATGCAGCTCAACTCAAGACTTAAGGAGCTCAACGATTCGACGAACAATACCAAAGAAAGGACATTTGGGTAGGCCACATAAATTACTCAAACTGCCAGACCATAGAGAGAATAATAATAAATATAAAATGCCTAAATTAAACGACCCACATCGTCTTCACATTCACAATAATTAAAATAATATAATACTTTAAAAAGTAAGCAAATGTCAGTTAAAAAAAAATAATCATTAGTGTCAATGTGTATACATAAAAAAAAAAAAAAGTGTATTATAAATATATTATGTCGCCGCCAACTAGCTTAATCAGCCATTCAGTTAACTGCCTAGCTTTTTAACTAAACGGCGCCGTTCAACTATCGGCCTGAATAATATTCAGCCTAATACAATATAAAATATTTAATGAACTGTCTGGCTGATGCTTAGGCCATTTATATAATAGGGTGAAAATAGGAACGAAATTTTAACGAGTAATCATTTGGACACCTGTTATATTTAAGAGTTATGGACGTAATAATGATCAGTTGAAAAAAATAACGAGTAGTCATTTTATTTTTCGGCGGTTGTTATTATCCCCCGGTCGCAGTAACGAAGCCAGGCCACCCCGACCAAATGGGTTAGGTTAGGTCTTTGAAACTTGAGCATTACGGACTTGGGAAACTTGCGCTCAGTTTAGTTAGTTCTTATTTAAATGATAGACGACAACAACAAGTTCAAATAAATGGTGCCAATTCACTTGGTTTACTAGTAAAAATTGGTGTGCCACAAGGCTCGATATTGGGTCCTTTCCTCTTTTTAGTGTATATTAATGATCTACTCCATTTATTAAAAAATCAACCACAAATGGTGTTATTTGCTGATAACACTTCCTTAATTTTTAAGGTAAAAATAGACATGCTACAAATTTTGACGACGTAAATAACGCCCTACTGCAGGTCTAAAATTGGTTCACTGCTAATAATTTAGTATTAAATGGAAAAAAAACTAAATGCATAAGATTTTCTTTACCAAATGTCAAGGGTAGTGATTGTGAGATAATATTGAATCAAGAGAAACTAGAATTCGTCGATAAAACTGTTTTCCTAGGGATCACGCTCGACTCAAGGCTACAATGGGGTCCTCATTTAACATCTCTTGCAGGACGGCTAAGTTCAGCAGCTTATGCTGTCAGAAAAATCCGTCAATTTACTGATGTAGATACCGCGAGGCTAGTCTATTTTAGTTACTTTCATAGTATCATGTCTAATGTCTTACGGTATTTTACTTTGGGGACGGACTGCAGACATCGATTCTGGGTGCGCCAAAGTTCACCTAATTTTTTTACTCCGATAATTGGAAATCCGAAAATGTTCTTCCTAACATTTTTCATCCTAACAATCACAATTCCTAACTACTCCGTCTCTAATGTTCATAATTCCGAAGCATTCAACTTCATAATGTCAGTAGCAATAAACATCTATTATACTTTTATTTGTTTTCCTATATTTTCTCAACATAACCATCTTTTACACTATTATTCAAAGTCATATCTTTTTTGTTTAGATTTCTTTTATTCATAATAATCAGTATTATATACATTAATTTTGAGTAACTTTATTTTCACATAACATGTATAACATATAAGAATAATGGGATCCCTTCTTTTCGCATAATATTCTTTTTCCTAATATACTTTGGCATAACGATTTTGGCATAATTAGTTTTGCTATAATAATACTTTGCCATATTTTTTTTGGCATACAGTTTATGTTGGCATAATTATCTTGAAGACTAATTTGTTTTAGCATAAATTTAATTGGCATAACGTTACTAGGCCTAATGATTATTAGTTCGTTTCGTCATCCCCTTCGTGTTAGGTTCCTTTAAACCCTGCAGACAGAAATAGGGGCCCCGCGAAGCGGGGCTCCGTCGACTACGCCTTATTATTATTGTTATGCTTACTAAACTTATGCTTTAGAATGTTATGCTTAAAAAATGTATGCTTTAGAATGTTATGCTTACTTAATCATTATTATGATTAGAGAAATTATGCGTAAAAAAATTATGCGTAAGCTGTTATGCGTAAATAATTTCACCCTCAAATTAAAACTATAAAATCATCTTCTACCCGCATATATTTTTTATTACACTTGGTAATATTTCTTTCCGAGTATGAATGAAAATGTTATGGCAATTATGTTTAGGGATAAAAGCGTTATGATAAAAAAACAGTAGGAGTTTAAATATATTTACATTAATGATATTATTAATTACAATTTTCGGAAACATGAGTGTTATGAACATCGCCGGTAGCACTACAAATAGTATGAATGGAAACTTTAGGATGAAAAATTTTAGGAAGAGTGATCATTCGGATTACAAATCGTTAGGAAGAACAATTTCGGGTAAAGAACTTTAGGTGAGCCAATATGGACCCATCGATTCTATTTTTATTCTGCAGAAAAGAGCCATCAGAGCCATACTTGAATTTTGTCTCTTTCAGTTGAAGAATGTGGGGAGGTATTTTATTATAACATTTTAAACAGTACCCCATAAAAGATGAATCTACTTTAGCCAGTCTGAAACCTGGTTGAACTAATAGGTCCCTATTTCTAGTACTATAATTATGTTGTTATATTATGACAAGGCATCGTCATGATGAACATCATGACGATGCCTTGTCAATATATCTATGAAAACATCATGTAAGTATGTAACGAAAAATTTACATCTTTTTAGTAAAAGAGGTGAAAGACATAATTATAGTACTAGAAATAGGGACCTATTAGTTCAACCAGGTTTCAGACTGGCTAAAGTAGATTCATCTTTTATGGGGTACTGTTTAAAATGTTATAATAAAATACCTCCCCACATTCTTCAACTGAAAGAGACAAAATTCAAGTCTTGTATAAAACGCACACTATGCAGTCAGGCATATTATAAGTTAGGGGATTACATCGCTGATAAAAATGCCTGGCTCAATGCTGGTCCTGCTCCACAACCAGAACTAATTGATTAACACATGGAAATACTGTTGGAGCTGCTGAAGATTGTAAGACTATCTTTGTATTGTATAAAATCAATTTCCTTTGTATTGTATAATTGCATAGCACAGATGTGAGTTCTATGTACCCTATAGCTACCATTTACCGGGTAATAATATGTCTTTCATTGACTTGAATGTGCCCTGGCAGCTGATAGTATGTCATGCTCACTCAAATGTCTCTCTGACGGTGGCGTGTGTGTTAGATCATTTAGCTCCCTTCAAAATGGTTGAGCTGAATGGTGCTGATTTATGTGTCATGTTCGTGAACGGGCGCCGTCAGTTGGGGCCGGTCATCACTTAGCTGCCTCGGCTTATTTGTAATTATTTTATTTTTGGATTGTTGTTTCATAAGTACTATTTGTTGTACTCTGGACGCTTTTAACGCGTATGTCTTACTTATTTTTTTACATCGTTCTCACATTATATAATTTTAATATCAAAAGTAATGATGTAACTAATATTTTTGTAAAATATAATTTAAAAAGAGTGTCCATGGAGTTTCTTGCACGTTCTTCTCCATAGGTACCTACACTTTGGAATGGGCAACTAGCTTCATATTTTCTGACTGACCGACTTCTTGACAATTCAAAAGTGCCTGTAAGTGGTTTAATTGAAATAAATGCTTTGAGTTTGAGTTTGAGAAATATTATTGTAAATAGTCTCGCTTACAGAGGTCTAAAGGAAAAAACTGTCTCTTACAGAGGTCTAGATGTGAAAAATTATTCTCTCTAAAAAAGGTTTCTACACTGTAACTCATAGAGGTATTCGGAATAAAAATGGCGGGACCTAACCATTATTGTCACTCATAGAGTTTTCTCACTTATCCAGTACTCGCTTATCCAGGTTCGACTGTATAAGCTTTTATTTTATAATTTTTTTCATTTTACAATTACCAGATTTAGTATCAAGAAGTAATTTAAAACGTCACTATATAATACCTTTATTATTTTGTTCATAAACAATGAATGAGCTTGCTAGCGCTACTTGTAGTTACGCACACAAGCGCGCGTGTCTATACGCGCTTCAACTACAACTATCATATGGCTCACCCGCGCTCGTGAGATAAAAGAACAGTACGACAATTGTTCCTTCATATGTAGCTGTCAATATTTACGGATTTTCATGAGCGATGACAAACATCAAAAACAAAAAAATAAGTATGGTTACGGTATAAGCTATACAGTAAGACCATTTTAGTCCATTCTACTTATTAAAAACTTATATTCAGGATTTTTGAAATCAGATACTAAAGGGGCACAAAATACCATCGGGCATACGGCTTGTTTAAGTAAACAAGCCGTATTAGACTGCATTGTTTGTCAATGAATTTAAGAATTTGATTAAATGATCAAATTCTTAAATTCTTTGACAAACAATGCAGTCTAAACCGCTGGGTTTAGAAGCATAAAATTTTGCACAAGATATCCTTTTATAACGAACAAAATTAAAACCTTGGTATTTTCTATCAAATTACATTTTGTGTGACTTTTGGGATACCCATTAGTAACGGAACCATAGTAATTCTAAATGTTCACCTTACTACAGCAATTTGTTTATCTACATATAACTAGCTTGTTTATCTACATGTAACTAGCTTCTGCCCGCGACTTCGTTCATAGGGAAATCGTAAGACACTACAATATATTAAAGTAACAGCTGCATTTTATAAAACTTCCCGGTACACTTGTAGTTTTGTTCTTAGCACCCAAAATATATAGAGAGTAAGGACTGGTGAAGCGGTATCAAGCGACATAGACAGTTGTCCACGTGAGAAGCAGCTCGTCCTGAGGTCGAACCCGCAGCCAATAATAATAATAATAATAATATAATAGTAGCAATACTTAATATTATAAATGCGAATTAATGATGTGTGAAAGTAACTCTGTATCTTTGTCTATCTGTTTGTTATATGTACATTTTCAAGTCTTAAAGGCTGAACGGATTTCGATTACATAATTGCACACCATGACCTGGGTTAGGACATAGGATACTTTTATCCCGATAGTATGATCTCGTGGGATCATTTACGACCTCCACGCGGGCGAAGCCACTGGCAAAAAGCTTGTTTCGTGTGAAAATATATTTCTGCTTTATGTCATTAATAAAATTAATTGATTGTTACAAGACACCGAAACGATATCGGCGGTTAGATAATCACCTACGTTTAGTACCTTATATGCTTTTCTATATACATTGTGTTGTTATCGCCACCTACAGACCCGGCGATAAATATTGCACATCGACCTTTGGAAAGAGGCAATCGGCTAATTTCGGGTTCGTAGAGCGTTATCTCTGTCGCACGAAATACAAACAGTCCGGTATCTATTAGGAGCTGTTAAAACAATTATGATTTGCTTCTTCTGATAATTATTTTTATTCTTTGTATAAAATACACCAATTTCCAAAGGTCGATGTGCAATATTTATCGCCGGGTACTGTATATTGTCGCAGACAGCGACGGACACCGATATCGGCACGATATCTACCGACGAGGACACAGTGAACCCAATTTTTCGCGCTGCTGATTTCGAGACGTCGATATTTATTATAAAAGCAGTTTTCTTCAAGATCAAAGGAGTCGGCTTTCTATACTAAGTAGGTTAGTTATTCTGTGGCATCGGCGAAAACTCCAATAAGGTACACAGGACATTTTAAGTAATAATTTTAGTTCACTATACCGTAGGTACCATTAAATTTAAACCTAATGAGAAAATTCGAATCTAAGAAAAACTGATTCAGTTGATCAACTGCAATGTGTTATACTGTGGCATGGATTTTCCGCGAAGTGGTCGGCGGCGCATCGTTAATAAATACGTCGCGCTGCATTTGGGGGAGGCGGAGGTAGCGTTTCAAAGGCCTACAGGCTCGGAAAACCTTGCCTTAAGGCTGCTCTCTCGAAAAAAGCTTTAAAAAAGCATGCAGATGAAGCAAGTTTTTGTCGGCATTTACAGAGAAATTACATCTGAAAAAAATCCTTAGTAATCTTCATGATATAATACCTATGTAATTTGGTTAAGCCATAATTTTTCTACCGGTATCACATAATTTAAAAAAAAATCACCAAATCACTTCCAAATCATTGAGATGAAACCGTTTTACTCCTTCATTTTTTATCAAAAGAGTGTAAAAAAATATATCTACATCTTTGCAATACAAAGGAAAATAATTTGGTTTTGTTACTTTTTTAAAATATGTATTATTTTTATGATAATAAATTAAAAAAGCCTCTGATAAAGGACTGCGTCTACATCTCCCCCGCACTCGTCCATAAATTTAGTGCGGGGCGCATCGTGTTGCTAGGTGGACGCTGGACGTATGTCGCGTTGCGAGAACTCAGCACTACGAAATAAAATCGTAAAATATTACTGCAAAAACAAAAAGTGTACCTATCATAGCAGGGTTTTATGAAACTTATGCTCTGTCCATTTACTCTGTGTATATAGGTACTGTTTATAAAATACCTACCTCATTCAAACGAAAGTCGTAAGTACTAGTAGTGAATGATCACAGAAGGTCCACGTCCACGAAATGATTCAGCCAATATTATAAATTTTACTTTTCGGTGCCTAAGTAAAGTCTATTATTCTGATGCGTTGCGAATATTTGTGACATATTGTGACACAAAACTGAAAATACTCCTAAAGTAGGTATTAATTATGATTATAGGTTTGGTACTTGCTAATAATTTGTCAGTTTATTGATTACCGGCGTAATTATTTTCAAATAAAAAAATCAAATCATTTATTTGCATAAAACAGGTTCAGTGGATGTTAAAAAAGGTCAAATGGTACACTGTTAATAACCATATAAGGTGTGCAAATATAAAACAAGAATGTTAACTGTTAATTTCACTATTCAATAAAGTACGGACGCCAGCACATCAATCTACCCGAAACTGTCAAATTTTCGCAATCAACTTTGAACCTTATGCTTTAGTGATAAAGTTGAAAATCTATTAAAGAAATCTGACAGATTGTAGTAACTTGATGTGCTGGCGTCTGTACAATGCCATTGAAAATAAAATTATCGTAAATACAGATCAGTCAACAAAATAAGGAATTAAAAATAATAATGTCATACAATAGTAAAAAGTAGTAGAAGTAGTAGTTCAATAGTATATATGTATATACAGGCTGGATTTTTTTAACCTCACCTAGAGGGCAAGTACTCTTAACACTGGAGATAGCAAATTTTACTCAAAGGAAAATCCCTTCATTAAAAAAAAAAACAAATCTGCATTCAAAGATTTTCGAAAATTCGCTTGCCGCTCTCGGGAATCGAACCGGCTAAAATCCGAAAAAATAATACCCTGTACTTTTATGGCATCAATCGGTAGGGTCAAGCATAAGGATTAAATCTCTCTATGGCAGATCGAAAGTCGAATACTTTTTACTCGACTTCTATCGCGGGTGACATCAATCAATCAATTAAATCAGCCTATCGCAGACCGCGGGAGGTTAGAAAAACAAATTGCCAGTCATGTTTTTTATTATAATTATCACTTATCATTACTATCCATGTGGGCTAAAGTGGGTCAATAATATTCAACTAATCATAATTTTTTTTAGGAATTATTTGGTGAGTTAAATCAAATAAAAAATTCATTACCTATACGTAGTGAATCAATTAGTTCTACCAGAGAAGTTGAAGGTGATTCTGTTGATTTGGATCTGAATGTATTTTTTTTTACAAATTATGAACCTATATTTTTGTTTTACTTATAAATATATGCATAACTGCATTCATTTTAGGAACAAGATGATTTGGGCATTCAAAAACTACGGTCTCTATCGGATGACATGGTGACTCACAAGCATCTTGTAAGGTCTGTCGAAGAACTTGAAGATTATTCAGCTGAATTTTAGTTATAATCTATTTGTTTATAAAAATTATAACAAATAGGTAATATGACATACACTAGTGATAATTATACTACCTATACCTACCTGCCTACCTATCTACCCTACCCTCCTATCTGCCTTACCCTACCTACCTACCCTACATTCCTACCTAACTATCTACTTACCTGCCTACCTACCCCCTTCTTCTCTTCATAGAAACCTTCCTAAGACTTCAACGAATATTAAAAAAAATCCGAATTGGTCCAGCCATTCTTGAGTTTTGCGCTTAGCAGCACATTTAGCCATTAATTTTAGTTAAAAAGATACATTAAGTTGTTTACCACATGGCAAGCCAGGCTGATTTATACTAAGGGTATAGCTTCTACTCACGGCCTCGAAAGCTTTTAACAATTTTATTCGTAACCATAGCCCGACAAGTACATCCATATCAATAGATAATACCTAAATAAAACCAAAACTGGACCATTGTATATATATGTGGTACACATAATTATTTAACTTTCACAATGACTTGACCTTCTGTGATTTCGATACTCTGTGACGAGACTAGGTGAGGCAACGCGTGGTGGCGGCGCAAACCGCGCCGAACGTTTTCTGTTGCATGCGGGTAGCGGAGTGGCGCGGAGAGGGGTCGTTAGCTCCACCCAAATGCTCAAGGTTATTGGCATTATTGCAGGCCTTAACGGGTTGTCTGAGACCGAACAAAAACTCCTTCTTCCTCCTCGTGCCGTTTATTATGTTATTTCATATGAGAACACAAAATGTTATACCAACCGACCCATTTCATTACTCGTATTTTAATAACTAAACTTCTTCATTACAACAGCAATTTTCGCCATTATACTATTCGATAAATATTTTAATTACTCGCTCAGTGGCGTCCATCTTAGTTCCACAAACAATCCATCGCTCACGGGAAGAATGACGTAACGTCACCCCCCCCCCCTCACCCCGCCACCATTACCACCACCATGCGAAGCCCAAGGTGCCTAACAAGGCCACTTTGGCAAAATCATAAAAGGATAAAATTATGAATCATAATGGACAGTTAACTGTTAAATTAATCGTATCAAATCCCATTGGTGAAGGATTTTTCAGTAATTTTTTTGTCTTTGCTAAAATAGCAATCAATTCAATCCAAATCCAATCCCAATCTCTTTGATTATGCCTACGTAGTGCAGCGAAAAAAAGAAAAAACACGGACTGTCTTCGCCATATTATGATTCATAACGTTATCCTTTTATGATTCTGCCAAAGAGGCCTTTTTAGGCCCCCTAATGTTTTGTTAATATCACTTAGGCATAATTTTTAAGCCTCGGCTTGTTTACTAAGCTAGGTTATCATTTTCCAGGACGACCCCGTCCGCGTCGCATCGTGTCGCCGCCGCCGCCCGGCTGTTACTCTTCAAATACGGATTAAATATCCGAAGGCTTTTAACGGGAATTTTCTGAAGGTTTAAGGATTTAGCTTTAAGTAGGTATGAGTATATCTTTTTATCTACCGATCAATGAGTTATTAATCAGTAAAACTTTCCCGTAGGTAGGTACTCACCACAATGTTGCGTATGTTTTGTTGTCATGCAGCTATGACGTCGATTACGTTCCCCCACTATTTTGAATAAAACCATAACCTATTAGGAACAATATTTGAGTTTCGGTAAGTATATTTAAAACTTCAATGATTAAAGGAAGTTGAAAAGGTCTCAATATTTTAACGAATCGCTTGATAAGTTGCTCTACTAGATTTCTACGTGATATTATTGATAGGCATTCGCAGAATTGGAACCGTTTAATTATATTTAGAAGCACAATCTACTCGGTTCTATTTCCAGAGAGCATTCTTGCGTGATTATCAATCTGCGTCAGACAAAGAGCCGTATGGTGTCTTATTACCATTATTGATATATTATGCGATCACTCTGTAGAATACAATATACGGATCTACTTACGTCTGTCACACAACACAAGGCACTTTATTACTTGTAAGAAAATTAATGAGCAAAAGTAGATGAAATTGACGGAATTTAATACATATTATTATTAGGTTAATTTAATAGACGGAGACATGTTCTGATGAAAATTACTTATGTACTGGGTGGGTGTACCTAGGTATTGTATATAATATAGGTCGACAGAATCTATTCACTATAGTCCGCGCGGAATTAGCTGGCCGCGCCTTTTTTTTTTTTTTTGAGGTTGGGAAATCATTAAATGACCCTCCTGCTCTGGGTGGAGCGGAAGGGTGTCAGACTCTTACTGACTAAAACCCACCCGTGTTCCTTCCTTAGCCCTTTATGTTCCGAGCCAGCGGTAACCCTTTTGGACAATCCCGCTGACCCGGCAGGCTTCGGCCCTGACGGACCCCTCCAAATGATGCTGACATCTCTTTGAGGCGCGCGTGGAACACGTACGCGCCATCCGGCACGGGCCTGGTCCTGATCGGACGGTGAGCTACCCATTACTCACCGCCCGCAGGCCCGCGCCTACGGTGGCCGGGAGTCGTCGCGCGGCTGCCGACGCCCGGAGCGTCTCCCGCGGCGGCTGGGACGGGAGGCTCTCTCCCTCAGCCGTCCCGCCGCCTCCTTCGCTAGCATGACTGCTTCGCAGAAGGAGGTGACTGCCCCTCACTCCCTCTCGCCCTAGACCATGGCTTGAACCAGGCCCGGACGCGAGAGGTCGCTGCCGCTGCCGATCGCCTCAACGAGGACACGGCGGTGCTCCGCCAAAGCGGGGCAGACCTTTACCGTGTGCTCCACCGTGTCCTCTGGGCGATCCTGGCAATGGTGACACCCGGGCGTTTCCTCCCGCCTGATTATGTGCAGGAACCTCCCGAAACTTCCATGTCCAGTGAGGACCTGCGTCAGGCGGTAGGTGAGGGCGCCGTGACGCCTCTCTAGCCACTCCTCAAAGAGGGGTCTTACCGCCGCTATCGTGGCGTGCCTTGCGCTGGGTTGCGACAGTCGCTCTTTCCATGCCGCCATGAGATCGCGCCGGAGGTCCGTCCGCTCCGCCGCAATTTGCTGCGGAAGCGGAGTTTCCCCCGGCATAGTGCCTCCGCGCGCCACTCATACAGGCGCGCGAGGACTATCGCCTCCAGATCCCATTATCGCCTCCAGATCCCATAGCTGGCCGCGCCTTAGGTGGGGACTGGGGTGAGAGCGGCGGGGTTGTGTGTTCGAAACGCACGTACCCCCGCCCTTCCATCCCGCCGCTCACAAACCCAAGGCGCGGCCAACTAGTTCCGCGCGGACTATAGTTGGTTCATAATGAGAGTAGAAGTAGTAGCCACGACTTGCGTCTGATTTAGCGACTCCTCCACAGGATATGGAGCGTCGTGACTCCACGCCTCTTCAAGACGGATGATGACGTATCGAAGGTGTCCCGAGAGTGATCGCGAGCAAATAGCCACGGACTCGAACAAATGGCCGCCATGCGCCTCCTCACCTGATCGTGGGAAAATAGCGTGTTTTTAAGCGCCGACGGCTAACGACGCCCTACGTTACATTAGGGACCGCTTGACTATCAACAAAAGTCGGAGAAATTTTTCTAGGCCGTTAGCCATGTAGCTACGCAACATATATTTTAAACTGGTTCTAAATAAATGGTTATGGCCTAACACTACCACGCCGCGGTATATTACTTTTCTCCTCGCTTGTTTGTAGACACTCGTGCGATAAAGAGTCGGTAGGTAACAATATGCCACGTCTTATTCAAGCCATATTAAATCTTTGTTTGAGCAGTTTGAGTAACAAAATGAAAAGTATTAAGCAGTCAGCACTCGAAATATAAGATCGATTATTTTTACGAAAGTATTTTTTTATGAGGGTTTACTGTTACATTAAAAATAAATACGAGTATAAAGCGAGCAGAAGTAAGAAGCTGATACTCCTTTCAAAGGACTATTGCCAGCGGTGTTGTGAACGGTGTTGAAGTATCAAAAGGCGATAGGATTCACAAAGGGGGAGTTATAATATTTTGCACTGAAAGTTTCCTCCAGAGACAGCTGTTGTTAGAGTTTGGTCGGTTAACTGCATTTCTGTATAAATGTAATTATTAATGTGTCGCAATCAAGTACCTAATGAAGTATATTGTGAGTAGATCTTGCATGATAACATCTAAATGTGATTTAACCTAAATTATTTTTCATGATTAAGAACATAAAGATGTTGTCTCTGGCTCAACTTGTTGTTTGAACTTTTTTTACGAAAACCTAATGTGAGTACAAAGTTCCCAATTAGATAGATAGATACTGTTGATTGATGATTTGTGTGTGCCAAATAAATGACAAAACAGAAGACAAAAAACAAAAAAAAAACAAAACAACAAAAAACAGCAAAACACAGCAAAACAGACAAAAGACAGCAGAACAGACAAAATTACAATTAAATGATAACCAATTAAATACATGAATATAATGTAAAACAAGGTGCCGATATAAAAAACAAAAAGATTTAAACATGTACGACGAAGTAAAAGTGACACTGGCAAATACTTAAAATCAAATTCATGACGAAAACACACACACAAAACAGTGCGGTGTGCGTGTCTAAAGGTTGTACCAAATGGGAGTCCAGCTCAGCATGTGTCAGGCAAATATACCTTTTTTTTGGTTGGGAAATTATCAACTAACTTCCCCCGCTCTGAGCGGAGCGGGAGGGCATGTCAGACTTTTACTGACTAAAACCCACCCATGTTCATACAGTGGCCTGTGCCAGGGACCACGGTATCCCTTTCGAACAACCCGTGACCCTGGCAGGCATCGGCCCTGGCAAACCCCGTCAGTTAGAGCTGACATCTCTTTGAGGCGCGCGTGGAACACAACGCGCCGTCGACCCGAGCCTATTCCTTACTTACGAGCGTTTCCTACCGCCTTATACGGAACAGGAATCGCTCGAGGCAACCGTGTCCGGTGAGAACTTGCGTCAGGCAAATATGCTTGACGCTGATGTTCTGCTGGATCCCTGCAGTGACACACGGACTTAGAGCAGACGAGATAAATTGGTGTTGTGACAGGGTTATGTGCAGAGTGAAATTATGTAAGTATACCCGACACTTTAATTATGTATTCTACAGTAATGTTTTGCATTGGGAAGCATTTCATGTTCGTAGGCGTGTTAATATTATTTTGATTACTTGATTATATTATTCATAAAGCTATAATTAGATATAATGTGAAAATAAATAATAATATATAAATAGTGGAGTAGGTGCGAATAAATAAAACGATTCGACTAGAATAAAATTAACTAGTTAAGACCGGCTAATGAGTCACAATTGATTTTCTATTGTAATGGGCCACCAGTCATGGTACACGCCGGGCCGGAGCGATTAAAATTAAATCGTTTACAATAAATAAATATAGGTAACTAACATGTGCAAGTATTATAACTATTATCCAACAAAAGATCTACAAACTACTCAATTAATAATACCTTTGTTCACTGGTTGTGACCTCGTGATACGCTACATAGACAAATTGACTCGGGAAGGACACGACAGCCAGTTATATAATGGACGTGTTCGAAGCAGTCATCCCTAGATGTGTTTGCGAGGCGATAAGAAACTGCCGTAGTCGAACTCTGAAGGTACCAATTTAATAACTTGTATTTCAGTTCTAACGGTCTCAGATAGGACGAGCCTTACACCGGCATCCTGTTCAGACCATCCATCAGAACCCTTCCCAGAATTGGACAGAACTGCTATAATTTTAGTTTCCCTAAGAGTAACCCTACTAATTGTGAGGTTTCAGGCCCGAAGCATCCCTTTATTATAATTAAATGGACATAGAATACAGGATGGTTCCATCTGATATCAAAGGGATCATTAGCTTCTGTAGGTACCTATTTGATGTGTCTGTGGTTCATTAAGCATAATGTGATTATTCTCTTGATAGATTGTGGACACTACCGGTTGTAGTACAGGTAATATTATATATAGATAGATAGTGGCGCAGCTCTTAAGAGTCACCCGTGGTGGCCCTGCGGCGCGGTGCGATGCGGTGCGGTACGGTGCGGTTCGGTGCGGTGTGGTGCGGCGCGGCGCGGTGCGGTGCGGTGCGGTGCGGTGCGGTGCGTTGCGATGCGGTGCGGTGCGGTGCGGTGCGGTGCGGTGCGGTGCGGTGCGGTGCGGTGCGGTGCGGTGCGGTGCGGTGCGGTGCGGTGCACTGAGGTGTGCTAGTTCCAAGATTATGTTTTAATATGGCGGCTTGAATGGCACCTGACCTCATTTGCGAGCTCGACCACGATAACATCTTAAAATCTCGACTTTTATGAAAAACACGAAACACATTTTCTTGTACTCAATTTGCACAAAACTTTCTGATGTATTCTCCTTATTTAACGCCGGTGAAATAAACTCCGGTTGCCGAGATATTCAATACGATAATGACGAGCGTTCCATTGAAACGAGATACGAGTTCGTTTCTGTTTGTTTGCTGTCGTTTGGTATGAGTCGCGTTTTTCGAACAAGTTTATCGAGTGCCGATGATTACTTGGATAAATACATTAATGTAAAGTGCAAAACTTGTTTCATAGCAACTAACCACTCACTTCACACGCGAACTAATGAGCTGTTCGGGTAATATGTCAACTTTGACATTAAAACGAGACCAAGAGTTAATATGAATATCCTCTCGCATAAACTTGGGCGAACATGAAAGTATATCAGGTTCAGTTTTTTCCATTAATATGTCATCACTCACTATAAATAAAATAATCTTAGCCCCTCATCGACAAGGGCTTATTCCAAAGTTCAAAGCAATAAAATACTTATGTAATTAACGAATTTAAACCAGTCTCGTTGATATTCACTATTAATAAGGAAAACTAATTAATAAATATAAAACCATCAGATTGAACGCGAGTCTAGGCACAAGGCTATTTGATATTCCGTCTGAAGTGGAAGTTTGTGCCGGCGACGGCGACGTCCCGGACGCGGATTAATTTAAGTTAGTAAACTGTCATCAAGTTCTTTCAGCGGTTATGATATAAAACTTGCCCCGCGCGCCCCGTCGGCGTCGCGATAGTTATGTCGTCTCACAACCACTCGCAGCGCCAAGCAATGGTTGCTCCCGAAGGATCGATCTCATATTTTCTACAACGCCATTATGAATTCTTGTAAAAGTTTTACTGATCGACAAACTTGGCACATATTTTTGATTGCAATGGCTCGCGCCATGAGTTCCGATGTAAGCCTTTCATAATACCTAAAAGTTGTCTGTAGTCCTGGAGGACCGCCCGACAAGTTTGGTGGCGTATATTGAAGTGTTTGTAACTTGGGCGTTTTGCAACTTTTATCCTTTGTTGGCAAACTCACTTTTATATTCAGTTCTTATTTCTTCAATAAATTCTAAGACTTCCTTCGTTATCACTACAATTACCTACGTCACTGTTATCAGTACTGAGTCCGCCTCTCTGATACGCTATCTTTTCTTCAATATTATCTGATCCTCATGTCAGTGATACCTGAAAGGGTCTGCTATATGATAAGCGTCTTTATTCCTGTTCATTGATGACGAGCTATGTACTATGCTGTACAAGTACTGTGTCAACTCCAGCTACTTACCTCGATGGCGGCGTCGACGACCAGGTACACGGGCTTGTAGGCGCGCTCCACGACACCGCGGTACACGAACAGTCGGCGCCCACATACCTTGCGCGCCTCCAGCACCATCTGCGACAAGAGCATAGTTACTTCAGCGCTACAAGGCTCTTTTGGCGCGTGGCCAAAATCGAAACTAACGCAGCCATCTTGTTTTTTAAATACATTTCACAAAAAAATAGTTGCAGAAATGATTACTAGCCCCCCCTTTTAATGTCACTCGAGCGCCAGCAGATCCCTGTAGTAATATGCCCTGCATTGTCACACGTTGAGGTAGACTGTGACACAGTTGTGAGTGGCAGAGACGACCGACGTCAGACAAAGCCAAAGTTTTCCTCAAAGTCGATGCGCCATATTAAAGGCGAAAACCCTAGTGAATATTTATCACCGGGTTTTTATTTTTATTTAGGCGTTAGAAATAATTAATGTGTAAAAAGACCTTTGTAAAATTATGTGCTGTAAAAGCTGCTAAAGATCCAAAAATCAATTTTTTGCTAATATTTCGTTAGGTACTAGTTTTACGTCATGTATGTAACGACTAAGTGTCTTTTGCAATCTGTATCGTTCTGTTTCAAATATAATTGATTCTCTTATACCTACTTCTGAACAACAAAGATGAACCGCTTGCAAATTCATAACTCCACAAAACATGAGGCATTGTTGTTCTCAACCCCGCAAAAACCAAATCATAACAAGATAATTTGTGTACGTATACAGGATAAGACGTAATTCCATCAAAAACATTATATGTAAAAACTCAAGCCAAGTCTCACGACTGTTACTTCTTGTAAAAATGAAAAAGAGAGATCTTATAGGTGTTAATATGTATTATGCCAAGCCAAGTCCAACCTTTATAAATTTATGATTTCCTCTCAACTAAATAATATGAAAAAAATAACTTGTTTCTGCAAAAACGATGTTTTCATAGTGGATTAGAAGTGAATAACTTGTAATTCATAGAAATTATAAGTTAATTGAAGGTATCAAACTTTGTAAGTTTTATCTTGATAAAGAACAAAATGTATGGGGGCTCAAGAGTTGACTACCATAGCAATGGCGTGTAGATTTGGACGTTTGGGTTAGACTTGGCTCACTTTGCCATGCCCCCAGATTTACCTTAACGTGGAATCTTTTCATATCGCAAGACGGTCCACTAGCTCAAGATTACACTAAACAGAAGGTGGATTCAGCGGGCTTGATTATTAAACTCGAGCGACGCCACGGGGCAAGAAGATACAGAAGCCTTATTGGGCATTAATAAAGGGCACAAAAACTAATAGGTATTACTGTGAGGGGCACATGGCGTGTTACTAATCCCAGTAATATGATACTCTTACCATACGAAAATTACCTTTTGGAATGGGCGACTAGAATCAATTCTATTTTGTTATAATTTTTGTCGTTCAAAAGTGCCTTTTATGTGCCTATTTGAAATAAATGCTTTGACTTTGACTTACAATCAAGAAGTGGCACGCTATTCAACTCTTGGTTTTGTTCATGTCGTTCGTGTTCGTCTGTGTGAGTGCGCTGTTCTTCTAAGCTATGCAGCGGATTTTGATTTTGTTTTCATCATCATTTAGATAAGTTATTCCGAAAAGTTTATAATAAATGATGTAATATTAAACTTCAAATAATAAAAAATCTTAATGTTTTGTCAAGTCGTAAAAACTGTGTGTGTGAAGTATGGGCGGGTCGCTAGTGTTTTATATTGTATTATTATATTCCGATTTACAGTCAACCGCATGTTCATGGAAACAACGACTTTGACACTACCTCTGTTTCGTAGCATTAGGCGATCTTCGCAGTAGTTCAAGTGTTACTTCCTGCGGTTGACCGTTTGATCTCCAGCGAGTCATAGCGTAACACCAGAGTTTACTGTAAGCGTTGTGAACTCTGTGTAGACAAGTAACAAGTTGCTATTTCAAAGTCAAAACAAGGCACAACACAGATTGCGCACTGCACGTAAACTGTTACCTGTTATCCCATAAAATTCACTAGATTTTCTGTATCTCTCTGTTTTATGGTGATAAAGTTAACAAAGGACCTGGTTTCTGCATCAAAGCGAAGCGCATGTGACGCTGGCGGCGCGCGGCGGCACGTGATCACGTGACACCGAAATATGGAACTGTCGCCGAGGGGGCTCGGTTATGCAAATGACAGTGTGTGCATAGATATCTATATCCACAGGACCACGGTCTTTGTAGACCCAATACACACATACTAGAATAGATTTGATTTCAAAAAGGTTTTTCAGAGTCAAAGTCAGTGATTCAAGAGCCCACATTTTCTTGAAATTTGATACGTCTGTCTGTGTGCTTTATTAAAATCTTGGTTTTCATTTCGTGACTTAAGAATAATCTGAGAAAATGAGAATTATAATGTTCTGGGTATTGCGAAGAACTGTATAAAACAAAATACTACCAACCTAATTAATTCTACGGGATGTCGGAATGGGAATAATAACATTGTATGAGAGAAAGATACCTATTGTTGGTAACTGTATATACAGATGTATTGTAGCTGTTTTCGTAAAGCTGCACATTGCACATTACGATTGATAAAATTTCAAAGTGACCTTTACAGAACTCACTAGTAAATACAGCAATTCGAAATATTTCAACAAATAGTTATGCTCACATAAAGGAAACGATAAAAGTGGGAGGTAGAAATAAATGATATGTGCAGTTGGCAGTCGAGATGTTTGTCTCGGTGGCACAGAGCAGAGCTCTCTCAGAGATACCCCCACGTGGACGCAAACTAAATGCAAAACGTGTAATATGACGTTTAAACTATTATGTCGTGATGGTTTGTATCTTTATATTTTCGTATAATATTAAAGTAGTAGTTATTATCAAATGCATTTCCGATGCCGTCCGCACGACCTACTTTTATGAAACGTTCGACAGTCTGGCTCGCTGCCTAATTCCAGCGCACTTCATTATTGTCACATTTCCTGGACCAGTTTAACTTCAATTTACTGTAATTTTATTTATTTATAATTATTGCATTTGGCTTACAAAATTGGTAGCTTAAATCACTTTTTTACGTAAAGGAAAAAGACCTAATAGTATTCACCTAGTTATGAAGAGAACGGAAAAGAAACGGAAAATATTATATTCCTATTATTTTTCAACAATAATCATTATGTAAATTGGGAACCGTAAAGGCACTAAAACTTGGTAGATACGCATTTAGAAATTTAGAACTCGGTTTGGGCACGGCGGCGGTGGTTCCGACGGGCTCTGCCTTTACTCTTCTCCTAATAAAAAACCGCGTTTTTGAAGCCTCGAAATAATACAGAATAACAGATCCTCGAGGAATAAACTCGCATTTGACAAAAGTAATGGTATTGCCCGCATTTCATAATTTAGGAATTAAAATAGGTGTACAAATTGTTGCGTATGTTTGCGCGGACTCCGGTCATAACGTAGGACCCTGAGAGACGTCACAGATTTTCATTAGTCATCTGACCTCATAGTACCTAATTTTATTCACGGTTCAAGCTTCTGAGTAAAGTAAAGGGTTAACTCAGAATTATTTGCGTAGACAGTATAATGTTAATGATAGCTGCCTTGTAAAGGGATGTCAAATGGCTCTAACGGCTTGTTCAATTCAAAATGTTATTTTGAAATTCTGAAGCATGGTCGAGGAATCATCAACAAGTGTGATAGTGATTGGCAAGAAATGATAATAATATCTAAATGCTGATAGCACGTATTTACTTTTTTTAATATTTTTTTTTCTCGTTAAGAAGTAGATTATTAATATTAAACCAGTTAACTACTTTATCTAGGGCGTTATTTACATGGTCAGTAATCAGCTGCTGACGTTTGAATTTAAATAAAAGTGATGTGTCATCTGCAAACAACACTATAAGACGATTATCCTTTATGAGGTAAGGCAAGTCATTAATATATACATAAGAAACAAAAAAGGACCAAGAATTGCATTGTTACTACAGATCCGGGTGATGTTTTTCCGTTAACATCAACTCTCTTAATCCTATTACCGAAGTATGAAGTAAGAAGATCTAAGAAGATGTAATTTACTCTCAATAGTTTTATTTATTTACGTTTTCGACGAAATATAGGAAAGGATGATACAATGCCAAGGAGGCATTTGCACTAAATTGTGTAATTAACAGCAGTGGTGGCCAAGTGGTAACGGCCGCGACTTACGAGTTGTAGGTCGTAGGTTCGAACCCAGACAGGCGCTTTACTTTGTGTAAATTATTTCATCACCACTGCTCACAAAACGGTGAAGGAAAACATCGTGAGGAAACCGGCATGTCCTAGAACCAAAAATTCGAAGACATGTGACATCTACCAACCCGCACTGGGCCCGCGTGGTGGATTACGGCCCACTCCCTCTCACTGAGAGGAGGCCTGTGTCCCAGCAGTGGGAACAATTATAGGCTGATGATGATGATGATGATGATGTGTAATTAAAAAAAAACTGTTTTCTTTACCCATTTTCTGCACGAGTGGTTTTATTACTACAAACTCAGTTTCAAAACTTACGAGTACCAGAAACATGTAAATTAAAATGTCTGTGAGCAGGTTGGAAGATTTGCATTTTCTTTGCGATGCTGAGCATTCCCGACCGACCCGACCGCTGTCTACGACAGCCCAGTGCCATTATGTTTAACGCTGAACTACGAAGTAATTAAAACATACCAAATGATGTGCCACACATTAAATGAAGTTGAAATTAGCTAAAAGCTCATATACGTAAGTACGTGAAACTCGTTGCCTACGTAAGTAAACACTTAGCTGACCCGGCGAACTTCATACCGTCTCAGAATCAATAAGAACGATGTATGAGAAAATGAATTATAATTTTTTCTATTCGGGGCAGAGACAAATTCAACAAATCAAAGATCATAAAAATCGGCCGTTGTTGAGTTATACTTATAACTGGTAACCTAATCTTTTTTTTTATCGTGGATAAATGCTCTTGCATTCTGCACTACCACGGGGAGATAGTGCAGTTATGTGGGACTCTAACCCACTAAAACTCCACGGTGTCCTCCTCTGCCGCTTACAGCAGGAGTACGGGTACGCGTTAGCGCTCATCCGTGAACCCGCCACGGCTGTCCGTCACCGGACCCTCCTCTGGGGAGTACTCCCCATCACCGGCGCACCAGAACACATAGCACGCCGTGACCATTCCAGGGACTGAACCAGCACATGGGCACCCTTAGCCCCCCCTGCGACGGATCAGGTCATTGGCCTCGCCGTCTGCCAGTTTTCGGCCGCAGAGGATAGGGAGAGCGGCCAACGTAATACCAACACTCCTCCTCCCTTGCAGCCCCACCGCTTCCGCCATCAGACGGTGGCGACCCCGTCAAGGCCGTGGCAGGTAGGGAGAGCGGCGCACCGCAATATCAGCACTCCACTCCCGCCGCTGCCTCCAACCCTCAGCCGCGATGCCTCCCATACGACATCGCGGCCCGCCTCAGTTGCGATGTCGCCCAAGCGGCACCGCAACCTACTTGTTGACCGCTACGGCGTCGGCTTATCGGCAAAAGCCCTGACGAGCGACCCCTCTTCGGTTCGTCTTGCTTCACCGTGGGTGACCAAGCCACGGCTACTGGGCCCCCCCGCCTCGACAATGCGGGAACCCACCGGAGGGGAAACCTTTTTTTTTAACGTGGAGAAATGCTCATGCATATTGCACTACCACGGGGAGATAGTGTAGTTATGTGGGACTCTAACCCATTAACCTCACCAATCACCTGGCGTTGGGCTGAGTCTCAACAGATTGCAGCACGACGCCGCTCTACCGAGCACAACACCCCGCCAGGAACGGAAGTCGTCTACAGACTATTCCGAGCCCCGACATCGAACTGAGGTAAATTCGGACCTTTGGAGCCGTGATGCACGCGTTAAACGGACAGCATCGATCTCCGCGATCCAAATGGGCTTCGACGTCGCGCCTCACGGGGTTGTGTGAAGCGCGACTAGTAAATGTTTATATGCAGCCTGTTCTAAAATCCGATATTATTTTAGTCACAAAGTCGCTTAAAAATACTAGTACTGTAGGTATGTATGGTGTATCTACAAAAATGAAAATACGTAATTGAGCTTATAGCACCTGCCCTAGCACATATCATTAATATAGGTATTACAGAGGGCATCTATTCCAGCTTAAAAAAAGTCATAATTAAACCGATCCACAAAAAGGAAGACAAGACGAATATAAAAAATTACCGGCCAATAGCCAAAATTCCTATTTTTTCCAAAATCTTTGAAAAAGTTATTTATAACTCGCTATACCAATATCTTCACAAATATAATATTTAAAGAACAAAACGGTTTCCGGAGAAATAAAACAATTAACATGGCTATTTTCGACCTTTTAAATAATGTTATGTATGGCGTTGATAAAAAGACTCGCATCTGCGCTATTTACACAGACATGACTAAAGCCTTTGATTATGTTGATCACAAAATCCTTCTAGACAAATTGTATTGCTATGGCATCAGAGGGAACATTTTAAAATTACTAGAATCATATCTAAGTAATAGATTGCAATGTACTGAAATCACAAGAGTGTGCGCAAAAACCAAAACGGAACGAACGTATGTGTCGCATTTCAGGAGTATAAAATATGGAGTGCCTCAAGGTAGCGTGCTTGGGCCACCTTTATTTCTCATTTACATAAATGATTTGCCAAAAGTAACACAACAACAAATGATTTTGTTTGCAGACGATAGCACTGCCATAGTAAAATGTAAGGACCTAAATACTTATCAATTTTACATTAATAATACTCTTACTGGCATAATTAATTGGCTTAATATGAATAATCTAATAATCAACCTCAAGAAAACCAAAGTAATACATTTCCACCAAAGAATTGAAGCTCCAAAAATTTGTGTCAATTACAATGGCAGCGAAATAGAAGAAGTAAAAGTAAGTGTGTTTTTAGGAATCCATATTGACAGTAGCCTTAATTGGAAAGCTCATATAGAACAGCTATGTAAAAGAATAAATAAATCTGCCTATGCACTTTTTCAATTGGCTAGAAAAGTAAATATAGATGCGTTACTTGTTGCCTATCATGGTCTAGTAGCCTCACTTCTACGATACGGAATTATTTTTTGGGGTAATTCCCCGGATAAGGGATTACTATTCAAGGCACAAAAAAGGTGCATTAGAGCCATGTGTGGTCTGAAAACAGATGACAGCTGTGCACCGTATTTTAAATCATTAAAAATACTTACGTTACCGGCGATATACATATTAGAAATTAGTATCTTCGTCAAAACATATTCCAACCTTTTTGAAAAAATGACAAAATGGTACGAAATGTTCCAATTCGTAGTCAGTACAAAAATGCTTTGAGCAATTATAAAATATGTAAAACTGCATTAGTAAAAAAAGTGTCCTGGGTATGGCTTCACACATTTATAATAAAATTCCAGACCCCATAAAAGAATTAAATTTTACACAATTTAAGAAAAAAAAAATCGGTTGTCTGTAAAGTCGGTTTACTGACGATAGTTGAACGTGACAACGTCATAAGAAAATACTGATGGAATAGTTGCATTGCATTTGTTAATATTCGCTTGCACTTCAAGCCACCATGGAACGTTACAGAGCGAGGCCGCGAGGTAACGCTACATGAGTCATGTTTTTTCGTGAGTGCAGCCAGCTTCATCGATTTATTAGACGTTGTCACGTCAAAATGAAATTGTTCTTGATTGATAAAGGTTATTATACTATTGATGAATACTTAAATTACGAATTAATTTAGAATTACAATTATAAATATTGACATTTTAATTATTTTGACATAGATCTTTGACATTTTAATAATTCCTCATTTGGGTTTGACATAATTGGAGTATGAAATAATATGTGATCGTTCAATTTATTTTCTAATTTAATACCATAACTATGCATGATTTTCAAATATTTTTAGTAAATTTTAATTTGTAATCCTCGGTTAGATTTGCACACCATATTTGTACGCCTCCTGGCATAACATAGCGCTCTGATCATCAAACATAAGATCTGTATTTCTTTACCTATGCTAACAAATAAATAAATTATTATTATTAAAGTCACATTGTTTAGAGCCTCCCGACTCTCGGGGCTCCACAGTGAGCATATCCTTGCCGGATTCGGCTAGGCTGGCTTACAAACCTGGCTGGCAAACCTACAGCGATTTGGGTATTTTTTAAAGTACCTTGAGCATTTGCATTCGGAAATCATCATTTGGTAAAGTGGAGCTGATGATGAAGACCACACATGGCCATCGGAACTATTCAATGACAAATATTTCACGGGTTCCAATTCGATTACTTTAATATGGTTGCTAAGCAATTTATGCTCGTTACAATGCGTATGGTGAGTGGTTTTTGAGGAGTTCTCCTAGTTCTTACCAGGAGAACTCCTCAACAATTAACGTCCCAGCATCGGGAAAAGCAATATTTTGTAACATGTGATGAGCAGTTGACATTAGGGTTTGAAAGAGTATGCTCTCGAGGTGGTCCCATTGTCACCAAGTCAGAATCGGATGGGTAGGTACAACTAAAAAGTGATAAATAAAAACATTTTCACAAAAAAAAACAACCGACTTCCAAAAAAACACTACAAATTGAAAAATAACTTAAATTTCGGAAATCGGTGTCAATAAACGAAAATGCGGAACCAAAGACACCGACTTCCGAAATTAAAGTTATTTTTCAATTTGTAGTGTTTTTTTTGGTTGGATTTTTTTTTTTTGTAAATAGTTTTTATATCTTTTGTATAGAAAATGATAGATGAGGATAGGATCGAGAATCTTATTATTATCTTAAATTAAATCTCTGTTGATTATTATGTCGCCTGAAGAGTATCATGTTTGAATTGAGAATATATGGCTTACCCTAACTTCTGCTTCTCCATAAGGCCGCAACCTGAAATCGTTGGGGCTGAACTTCACTTTCAAGACATCCACAGCATCTGTAATAAACAAAACAACATTAAAATACTTTACGTTGACGTTTAGAACCATCGCGAGATTAGATTGATGCGGTGTGGAGCCCCAATATTTTAGTTTAATGTAACGGTTATTACTATAATAGTCAAAAAGCCATCACAATAGAATATAATAGAATACTCTTTATTATGTACACCATATAAATTACAGACATAATATAGAAACTGTACAAAGGGCACTGTACTGCACAATATCAATTAAAACATTTTTGTCTTCATTTAGTAGAACGTAGCCCAAGTTTTGAACAGGGGGCCTAAAAAGGCCTCTTTGGCAGAATCATAAAAGGATAATATTGTGAATCAAAATGGACAGTTGACTGTTAAGTTAATCGTATCAAATTATTCAAATCCCATTGGTGAAGGATTTTCAGTTATTTTTTTTTTTGGTCTGTGCTAAAATACCAATCCAAATCCAATCGATTATACCTACGTAGTGCAGCGAAAAAAAGAAAAACACGGACTGTCTTCGCCATTATTGTGATTCATAATGTTATCTTTTTATTATTTTGCCAATGTGGCATTTTTAGGTCCCCAGATCAACAGACGGACGGAGGCGGCTGTTTGGTAAGTAATAAAATTTTATTCCTCAAAAGTATCCGTAGCCAGCAATACAGGCCCCGGGCGATCCTCTCGAGAGACTCTCTGGGATGAGAAATATAATTTTTTTTAAAGAGAACTGCTCCAAGCAGTGAAGTGCTAAAAGTGCAATTTGCTATATATAACATGTTATAAAGTACTGGGGGCTGTGACGTCACAGCGGGCAAGCTCAGCGGATATCTAACCGACAGATATGATTTAACTTTTGTTTCGGTTCTTTTCACGTATACTTACCTACCTTCTTAAGTGTGAAATCAATAAATGTAGAAAAGGCGGTAAAAAGAGCAATGTGCTGTGATGCGTCAGGTAGACAATGTGCTATGAGCGTCAGGTAGACAATGTGCTGTGAGCGTCAGGTAGACAATGTGCTGTGAGCGTCAGGTAGACAATGTGCTGTGAGCGTCAGGTAGACAATGTGCTGTGAGCGTCAGGTAGACAATGTGCTGTGAGCGTCAGGTAGACAATGTGCTGTGAGGTAGACACTTTATTTGATTTTCCACCTGGTAGCCTACCCTGATATAGTTAAAAACGATTCAAAAGCAAGACATTTCAGTTTAGGTTCCTAAACTACATCGTATCAAAGTCTTACCATGGCGTCCAATACGCTCAGCGGCATTTGGATCGTTAAAAGTGAATGAAATATCGCAATTTGTGGCTGAACCGCGTTTGAAACGTTTTTGATGAAAAAGAGACAACGCTATTATTATCAAATAAGTTTGTTCACACGTTCAGAAGCAAGTAACATTTTATTTGTTCTTAACTCAGTATCATTACTTTAAAGTAAATAAAAAGACATTCAACAATTGTTTCTAAGATTGCACGTTAATACGGTAACTATTGTTAAAATAATTCTTAGTCAAAGTAGATATTTATTTAGATACCTTTTGCTATTTATTATACAATTTTTTTGTTTCGACGTAATAAAACAAATCATGTTTATGTTTCGAACGTACCAAGTAAAACAAATGCGGTTAAAAAAAGCATGTAAAATAGATATTTTAGACTTTAAAAGAATGATTAAAGTACTACGTTGGTTTTTGTAAAATTCCACTAAAATAGCACTAAAACACTTTATTTTCGTCAATAATTCACCAAACGTTTCAGTTTACGTTAGAGAAATAGTAACTTTTATTGAATCGCTTATATGTCAATATAAGCGATTCAATAAAAGTTACTAGTTGAGCGTTTCAGTTGAGCTGCTCTATAAACGTCATGGTACCAAACAAGTACAAAATTGAATGAACGAAACCAAAATTTGCGACTCAGTTTGGGACAATCGCTGTCAGATGACGTGGCCTAAATTGAATCGTTAAACTGATGTCATGGTACGAATTAGAAGAACAGTTCAGTTTAGATCCTAAAATGGGTCGCGTTAAGAGCTCGTGGTAGGCCTCCTAATAGGTGTTTCAATTTTATCAGCGTAATTTCAAGAAAAACCTTATCTATTTTTTTCAAAACTTATTCAGTGTTGTTGCTTCAACATAATTCTTTGTTTAGTTCAAACTAAATAACTTGTACACCCACACATATTAAATAAATACACGTGCATGTATCTTATCAAAGATTCGAAAAAAAGGAGGCATTTTGTTTAACCCAACATGTCAGAACTAGTTTAACAAGAACTAGGTACCTACCTTCAGGAACCGGGACCACCCCTATGTGCTGAAGGTGATCACCGGGGCGGTTTTAGTGAGGTAAAAATCCCACACTCCCTGACCTCCCCTCCCCGGAGGTCGGGTGCCTTTTGAAGGTTTCCCCCCGACAACAAAAAAAAAAAAAAAGGTACCTACCTACCTTCACAAATAAAATAGAACCCACGGAATATTAGAACGCAGAAGTACCAACAATGATACTGAGGAAGATAATGTGGGTGTGAACTTAATATTATAAAGAGGTAAACATTGTGAGTTTGTATGGAAGGGATAATTTTCGAAACTGCCGTTCCCATTCCGAAAATTCTTTCACTAATGGAAAGTTACAGTATTGCCGAGTGTCATAGGATACATTTTATGTTAAAACAAGAAATTTTACATGGACGAAGTCGCGGGCAGAAGCTAGTAGTTTATATAGCGATGTATATTAGAGAACAATCATGGAATGCTTGAAGTTGAAACTGCTCGACGTAAGTAAATTAATGTTCAAGTCATGCGTATGTAGAATGTGTATTATAATAATGTGTTTTCTACAAGCAGTCGTAATTTACTTACACTAATAAATGTTGGTGGGACTGGGATTTTTGATAACTTTTATGTTGTGGCACAGCCCAGGCAATCCACCGCTATTGTACGCCAAACAATCTAAACGCGCCCATTTTGCGCACAACGTGGACACGAGCAGTCGCTTTCTTCCAAGCTTCATGAAGAACCGGAATTATTCGTCATAACTCGGTCGCTTTTTATTAAAATTGGTTTTTATTGAAACGTCGCTGGCATCCGATAAAAACAAGCAATGTGATGTTATTGCGAGACACAAAGCTTTCGTTAAATAACAGCCATTTTCTTAATTAACTACATATAGGCAAAAAGAGTTCGCAATCTTTGAAATTAAAGTCAATGTCTAAGGAACATTCATGAATGATTTATGTTTTAAGTTCAAATTAACTTTTTGTCAGCAGTGAAATATATTTTTTACACGAGGAATGAAAGTAAATAATGTTGTCATCACATTAAAGCATTATAATGTAGGATCTCTCTCCGAGTGTTTCAGTAAAAACATTTTGAACAAGTAACAGCGACAGTTTTATAAAAAGCCTCAGGGAATTAGGGTCCCTACTAAACATGGCGGAGTGTGAACCCTTACTGAACGGCTGAGACTGCATACAGACACACAGACACGCGGGTATAGGACCGCCTATGCAGTACGCCTAGCTAGATGATTACCTACGGCTCCTATTGCCAGGAGAAGGGTAAATGTGCATGAACAACAAATATTTGCACCGACTCCTAATGCTTGTGAAGTAAATTTTAGAATAGATCCAGATGGACTGAATTTCTACTTGAATGTGCATTTTAACTGATAAAAAGTTTTGGTTTGCGCATTAGGAAAATGTTAATGTTGTGGTAATTTTTATCATTTCGGTAGACACTTTTCATTTCAGTGGACTCTCAAAATTCATCCTTAAATATTTATGTAAGTTTTGATGAAATTTGATGTCCACTCAAAAACAATGTTATAAAATAGGCCAAAGTTTTATTTGTCACTAAAAATATGTAGATAGCATTGAAATTAAAAAATCTCACCGAAATGACACATAAAAATCTCTTGTTGAAATTCACCCAGTACATTAATTTGATCTATCTCGTAAGGTTTAGCCAGCGTTTGCAATGTAAGCGCACAAAAATATGTTTGTTACGACATCACATTACAAATCTTTGAATTTATTGGCTTTTATCTACTATAATATGCATGTATTATACATATAAACCTTCCTGTTGAATCACTCTATCTATTGCTAAAACTGCATTAAAATCCGTTGCGGAGTTTAAAAGAGCGGGAGCGACTTTATTTTATACTATGTAAAGATAAAGATGTGTGTAGGACTGCAGGTTTCAACTGGATTGTCCGAAAAGGTTACCGCTGGCCCGGAACATAAAGGGCTAAGGAACGAACACGGGTGGGTTTTAGTCAGTAACGAGTCTGATACTCCCTTCCGCTCCACCCAGAGCGGGAGGGGTCATTTGATGATATCCCATCCTGAAAAAAAAGGGACTGTAAGTTAAGCTTATTATAAACAAAAATGAAAAATTAAGATAATTAGTAGTAACTTATAGCGTGTTCTTTAGTCTGATTAAACCCTTCGTAGTGTAAAGACGTTCCGTTTTATTTACATTATAGACCACTTCTGTCATGCGCATGACGTTCTCGTTCATAGACTGAGTCCATCTCATGCGCTGCACACAACCAGCGGTAGTGGGGACCCGGATCGGGGCCGGATGGCCCCTAAGTCCCAAGCTCCTCGGTGGCCGGTCTCTCTCTTGCCGACGTATGGATGTTGGCGACCACGACGGCGGGGAAAAATATTCGTCGCTCGAGCTCGACGCAACTGCTACGGCCGGTGTCACAGCACTCGCGATGGGGCTGGGTTCCGGCGGCGTGAGCGACGAGTCCGGAGGTGGTAGGTGTGCACGGCGAACTGCTGATCTCGGCAACATTATATTATTATCTTTTTCATTATTTTCACAAATTTGTCGGAGGCCAAAGACAGCCGTCATTTTTATTTTTTGTTTGTATATTTAATATGTTTTATTCCAAAAGGATTTTCATGATATTGCTACTTCAAAAACAGGAAATTAATAAAAACAGGAAATAATAAGATATGAGAAAAAAATGTACACACAAAAAAATGTACAAATGCACTTTATGAATACAGGAACCGGCCAAGAGCGAGTTGACCTTACACAATTATGCCCGCCTTCCAATGCGAGCGGAGCGGGCTCCGTACGGACTCCGTTTAACTCGCAACGGCTTTTTTCATAGAAGTGCTTCCACTGTGAATGAGCGGATTGAGCGGATCAAAAGAGTACAAAGAGTTACAAAAGTGGTTAAAGAGTTGAGCGGATTTCCAACAGACTCTGTATGGACTCAGTTCAACTCGCAACGCAAAATTTCATACAAATGTTTCCACTGCAAGCGAGCAAGCGGAACGGATTGAGCGAGTTAAAATGGGTCCGCCTCCGCTACGTCACGGCGTCGCACGCGAGTTTTGAACGGACTCAGCTCACCTCCCCCCCCCCCGGCCTCCCCGCCCGTTATTATGGTAGAGTAGCAAGCAACCTCTTCACTGGAATCGTCAGACATCGTTATCGCAAAATTTACCGCGGGACTTGCTTGCTCTGTGGATCGCCTGGCACTGAGATATTTCTGCGCCTCTTCGCTCATCGCCTCGCGCCACTGGCAGTGGAAGGTAAACAACTCGCTCATCAGACCCCGCTCATTTCCCGCCTTACTCGCTCCGCAAAGCCCTCTGGCAGTGGAAGGCAAAGTCTGAAACTATTTTTTAGTGGAAGTGTACAACTATTTTTACTCCGGTGTGCACCGATCATCAGCTCAGTTTCCGCTCATTACCCTTTTTTAGTGGAAGGCGGGCATTAAGGTTCCAAACCAAACTACACTGAGCAGTCTGTGGAATGGCCGCTGGTTTGCCGTAATTACTGTATTGCGCGTAATTAATAAACCTGTGCTATAATAGCTCCTAAACTAACATCTAAATGTTAGTCACCGAGATCTAAACATTATGTCAAAATTCAAATTCCAACGTTGGATAGATCTCGAGAATAACCTCTGTGATACACGGACAAAAAACTGATGTTATAAAGGTTCAGTTATTTTTTTTTTTAGTGCGGAACTTCAATCAGCACTCGGCGTACGAGTCACAAGGCACTCGTCTCCGCTCATCGCTATGTCCTAAGTGTTACAGGCGGACAGTCGCGCAAGAGAGCAATAACACGCGCCTCAGAAGAAAAGCAAGTACTCGAGTTGTCGCGAACTCGCGCCGCCTGCCAAACATTGGCTACTCGTGCAAACACTGAGGTGCTAAGTCGATAACTACAGAAGGTCGGCTCCACACGACGAGCACGCACGCATGCGCGTACACATAGGCGCACATTGGGGGTTTTTATTAATGTTGTAAAGTTGTTCACAACGATGAGTGGGTACAATGACCGCTTTTTAGGTTTTCAGTTATTTCAATGACGCTGTGTGTGTGTCCGTGCGCCTGTATTCACTCGTTACATACTTTTTATTGTGTGACTGAAGGACCCGTAGAGAATAACATAAACACAATGTTTTCATTAATATTCAGCTTTTTACATCTTTGAGTGCTCCGCGTGTTGAGTTTACAAATACTCAGTATAATAATTATCCTTGCTTCTGACTCTGTTTGTCTGCAAATTAGCTGCACGAGTAGCTTTTATTTAATTTCCTGTTGTGCTAACATCTGAGGGAGATTATGTAAGAATATTCCTTGCGAGTGAACATTCAAGTTTGGAATCAAATTAAGAGGCGCGTGTACCTGCCATATTTTTATTCTTATATATTATGATGTAGAAACATTTTTAACCGACGAAAAAACGGAGGAGGTTCTCAAGTCGACGCATATTTTTTTATGTATGACCACGCATAACTTCTTACAGAGTAATCCGATTTTGATAATTCTTTTTTTATTAGAAAGGGTATAGGTACCACGAAGCTGTCTGATATAAATTTGAAAAAAAAAATCTAACCCTGAGGGTAGGAAAACAGGGGATGATTGATTGTTCACTCACTGATTGTAATGTATGACCACGCATAACTTTTCACAGAGTAGTCCGATTTTGATAATTTTTAACCTAAGTAATTTTGAGTCGGCGCCAAACAATCAATGAACAAAGATCACTAAATTACCTTAAATTCAAAGGAATAACCAAATCAAATTAACAATGCAACGTGAAATCTCCAGCGATAAACATTAACATTCTAAAAAATGCGCTCTCCACACGACCACTCGTAACGACGTGTACCCTCACGTGTGTGCCCGTTCGGGTTGCTGTCTCGCTGACATTAACTTCGTGAACGCTCGGCATTTTCCAGCGAAGAGGCGTATCGTGCCGGGCCGCATCACGCCATAAGGAATTAATAAATTTGCTTCTTTGCGACTCAAAATTACTTAGGTATACTTATATTAGTTTAAGAACTTAGTTGTTAATAAAAAATGTTTATTATTTTTTGCGTTTCAAGTTTTTCGGCGGTTTAATTTTTTTGTTAAAAAGTTTTTATTATACCTATAAATCTTTTTTGTATTATATTTGAAAACAACCGAAAAGAGAGAAACTTAAAGCCACAGCGATGCGGTTGATCTGACTACAGATTTGAATAGAAAAGAGAGAAAAGCCACAGCGATGCGGTTGATCTGACTACAGATTTGAATAGAAAAGAGAGAAACTTATAGACGGGTGTAGTGTCTGGTGGGCTATTGCCCGACCAGTCGGGACGTAGAATATTTATAGTCGCGTTGTAAACTGTGCTTGCGTGATGCAAGATTTTGCGTGACTTTACGTTCGTATGTGGCGATGTAGATCACCATATAGACATAAAAGGCACGCAGTTCTTTGTGACGAATATACTAACTGGACTGAATTGTTAGCCTTGTTAAGACTTTGAAGTAGCTTATTGTAGTTGTAGCTCTGGGTACTAACTTTACAGACTACTTGAAACAATCACAGAACCGATGCTAATAGTCTGGAGTGAGTTGTTTCTCTCTACTTACTTTGTACTCACTTATGTAGTCAGAGAAATTAACTGAGTAGCAAATTGACTACCAACTTAATTTGCCCGTATATCGAAATCACTACAGTCTTTGACAGTTGTTTGAAAGGGCTACAACACGGCAAATTGATGTAGGTACTGTGTTCATTTTTTTATAAAATATTTATTTCTCTGTATGTACAGACTATTTTACAAAATCACTTAGAATAGATTTGTTGAAAAACAAAAGTTCCAAGAACATAGCAAATAATTTCGATCATGGTTACAAGTTTCAGGTCTGGCGGCTAGTTTCCAAAAGTCAACCCAAGATTGAAGTTCGCTTTAATATTGACCTGATGGATATCCTATTAATGGCACAACTAGCTCGTCTGAGTGATAACCATTCGTTTGTTTAGGAAATTGCCTCAAACAAGGCTTGCACGAATTTAATGGGTTGAAATATTTTTAAGTCAAGATGAATCTGAGTAGGTACGGGCTAAATGATAACAGCCGCACAGGTCGATCGAAGGTTAAGCTATGCTTGCCGCGGTTAGTTCGTGGATGGGTGAGCTCCGGCACACGGAAGGTTGTTGCTGCCTAATGGATGATCTATTATACATATTACAAATCGACACCCCTCCGTGCCTCGTCCCGGCTGAAATTCTTTGACAGTAGTTACAGATAGTCAGAAACCCGAAAGTCTGACAACCAGTCTTACCAAGGGGTATCGCGTACCCAGTAACTGGTTTGTGGAGGTCAGGTAGGCTGTCGCTCCAGGTACGAGACTGGACGCCGACTCCAATATAGTTGGGAATCGGCTAGGCAGGTTGATGAATCTGAGTAGGTCACTTCGTTTCATTAGTTAGTTAATTAGGTGCTAATCGTGTAAGTAGTAGTCTAAAACGTGTATATCCAAAACATACATTAGCTTAAAAATAAAAATAATAAAATAAATTTAATTCAAGGATCACTGACTCATAATATAAATACATAATACATTCACACAGTCACATTACATACACAACATTGAATTCGATCCAATTAATAACAATTTCATTTACTTAATTCAATTACATTTCAATAATAAGTCAAAAACAATAAAAATAAATTAAAGCCGTGTCTCCTGCGCGTGTTTTTCGAAACATTAAACAAAAACGTCGAAACAAAGAGGCGTGGCCAAACACATTTGTGAATGCAAACACGATGTTTTTGTTTTCCAAACTTCATGGAAAATCTAGAAACACGAAAGAAATTGCCCAATCCAAATCGGTCATCAATCTGTACTCATAACTCTTGGTGAATGTCAAAATTTCGAAGTCGTAAATACGGTCTGACTTAAATCTGTCTTCTCCTTAATATTGAGTCTATATATACATAATTGCTAAAACTGATAACAGGTCTTCCTCGTCGCAACTCATTACGACATGTATACAAAATGTTTTATTAATCCATACTAATATTATAAATTCGAAAGTAAATCTGTCTGTCTGTATGTTACCTTTTCACGCTTAAACTGATGAACCGATTTAGATGAAATTTGGTACAGAGATAGTTTGAGTCCCGGGGAAGGACATTATGATAGTTTTTATCCCGATATTCCCACTGGATCGACACGTATACGGGTGAAACCACAAGGCACTGCTAGTCTAAAATATTTTAATGCGCAGGAGATAGCTTGTGTATGAAAAAAAATGTCTATGTGTAACCGCAGGTTGTGTAATGTTTCGAAAAAACACGCGCAGGTGATACGGCTTAAAATATACCTACATTAAACAAACAAAGACACTTTTCTTTTTGGACGTATGACTCCATATATCTTTTAAGCTAGGTACACAATGGATCTTGATGCGGTTACAACCATCATTTAAACCATTTATTTTGGAAGGTTTATGTGTAAAAAACATGTATATTTATAACATATACAAAATTCAATGCTTTCAATATCTGTATTGCACCCGTGCGACATAGGAATAGGTCGCTAGGTAATCTATAATTTTGAAATCATCGTAATACAATATGGGCAAGTATTTCCATGGTTGGAATAGATCCATGTTAGATCTTATTTTAGCGCATTTGTATTTCCGAAGATAATTGCCGAAGTGCAGTTCTCTTGGGATATCTGTAGTATGTCAGTACCCAATTACTATATGAAACATATTGAAAGCAGTGCTTACCATGGTCCCTATCGAAGTGCACGGCAGTCGGCAGCGGCGTGACGTTGGTGAGGCGCAGGCGGTAGCACGTGCGGCGGCCGAGCGTGAGCGCCTGCCGCGGCCGCAGCGTGGCCGTACCGCGCTGGCTGTCCAGCGCGCCCTCGTCCACCTTGCACCCCGAGCCTGCAGACATAGGCATCTTTATTATAAATAAAGTTGGTTCCAAATATAAAAATAATTTATTTACATTAGGCTGAGAATCAGCATTGAACTTCAAAAGGACATAGGTAAGGCAGTCCCCATAACTCACGCCCTTCACCGGTTCCTAGTGCTAGTAGCTTTACCTGGGAAAAAGAAGTGGCGGTTTTTCTTCATGTCAAATAAGTTCCAATAAAAATCGTATAAGTCACTATTTTTAAAAGAGTAAATGTAGAGTTTCTTGCCGGCTCCATTGGGAACGACCAATTAGAACCGAGCTTCATGTAGGTTTAAGAGGCTTACATGATTTAAAGCGCGGCCACTGACGGACTGCATAGAAAATAAAGAGAAGCGCGATGACACAACGCTGGTAATTTATTGCAAAATATGAAGCTATAGAGGTATGAGGAACAGGGTGTAAAGTTCACTCATACTCCATAGAAAAGGGAGGATCCTCCGACCAGACGGGTGTTGTGTCTGGCGGGCAACTGCCCGTTGATTTATGTCGGGCCGTTGTATCTATGCTAGTTGCGCGTTAAACTCTGTTTGCGCGATGCAGGGTTTTGCGTGACGTCAGTATGACGCGTTGTTTGCATGTGGTGTTGTAGATACCGCTACAAAGCAATTATTTAATTACAAAAAATCTATTGTTTAGACGAAAAAATTAAAACACTAGTATTTTAGTATGTTACTTGTAGAATAATCTGACAAATGTATATTAGTATGGTTTTTATTGTAAAAAGAAAGTTTTTAAAGGTATCTTCATGATTTTTTTTCTATCGTATCAAATTAGTTGTTGTATTACGTATGTTTTCAACACACTATCTACCTAGCATATATCCTAAAGAATATCATATATTTTTCTGATTTTGTTTACTGTAGTCGATCATAATACTTTTATTGTTCCTAAAACTTGCGTTTTTTGTGTTTAGGTCTTGAAAGCCCCTTAAGTGGGTACGTGAAACAAAATATTTTAAATTGAATTTGAATTGACTGCGACTGCGCCGCGTTCGTGCAGTTCTCGTGCGGAAGATTAACATTGAATTTAAATGGGTAGTATTTAAAGGAGTGACTGTAAATATAAGTTTTAAGTGACAAAAATAATTGATTTACGTTATAGTATTACTAAGTGAGCGACTGACTGCGAGTGACGAGAAATCAACAGAACAGCAACTTACAAACATTAATTTGAGTTAGGTACTTAAAATACAAAATGAGAAGCTTCATAATATTTGAGCGACCTAATATTTGTTTGAGTGTCAACGTTACGTCCTGCATTTTTTTCAATATTTGGCAAATGATTTATTTATACTGAGCGGCATTTTATCTTAAATATCATTTTATAATACATAATACATTTTATTATTTATTTATTTAATACTTCAAGCACATAAATGTACAGAGGCGGACTACGGCGGGCGGCGGTATTTTCGTTCTTGCATCCTATGGAGACGGAGCCCCGCTTCGTGAGGCCCCCTAATTCTGTGTAAAGGGTTTAAAGTAACCTAAGGAAACCTAACCCTGGGGTGCCCTTTGCTTAAAGTGAACTTTGTAGTAATTCGTTATGTAAAACCTCAATTGGAAAAATCGTCCTTATCTTCATATTGAAGTTGCCCTCTCTGTATTTCTAGTCGCTCACTTAGTAATTTAATCGCACGGCTAGAATTTTAATGTCTGAAATGGATTAATCACAACCAACTTCTTGTAAGCTCATTCTGAATTTTATTATCAATCAATATACGTCGTTAGTTTAGTAAATTTTTTGTTTTCTCAAATTCATATCACTCAAGTTATTAAAACAGTATCTCATCATCAGTCGCTAAGTTCTTTTTATACGATCATTTTCTATTTCTCCAATTTAAATCAGCGCGAACTTATTATGATGATGCAGTTCAAGCTAAAACTGAGTCCTTCTTCCTCAACGCGTTGATTTATTAAAATTTGGATTATAAAATTCTTCGCCTCCACTAAAAGTCATTCAATGAGGCATGTTCACAAGTTTTCTTTGGATGTTGTTGATTGCATTTAAAATACTTTATTCAAGAAAAGCACTGGATACAAACTTGTACAAACTTCTGTCGTTACAAACATGAACAACACGTCTTAATTTTTAAGTGAATAAATTGGGAAGTAATCTCAAGATTCCTATGCTTAGTGGATCAATATACCTATTAGTCAATTGTTATTTTTGTTCCTGTAGACAATATCGTTCGCTAAATTTAGAGCATTTCTTGATCAAAACCAGATTCACTTATCAAAATGTTATTTCAATTCTGTACCATAATAGTATTGAAATGGTTGGAGAGAGACTCAGTGCTCGCTCGGTTCACTTCAATATTCTAGAAATAAATTGTAACTGTTACGAGTGATTTACTTACTGGTAGTTTGTTAGTAGTATTCGTAACTAAGTATTTAAATGGAGTAGTTAAGTAATATTGGTGAAATCTGTTCTTTGTCTAGCGAATGCTTTTATAACCCGAAATCGTCCCTAAGACTCGATTTACATTTACATTAGTTAATTAAGTAATGAGTTGAGATTAGTTCAAGACTTCAAGTAGCAATTTACTTGTATCGAAACGTCAGTACAAAACAGTACAATTTTCATGGTGAAGTACCTTTGTCACGTATAGAGTACCTACCTGTGTGTCAAGGGACTTTTAACCTGTATTGTGTACTTATTTTACTTTTTCAAATGCTTTTAGGTGCCTAAGTATCTCTTTTTATGCTGCACCGGGTGACGTCATCATCTTAAGGTGTATAGATGGCTCACTGACCTTGTGCATGTGGGCGGAGCTAAGCGTCCTACGTAAAACGCGTGCGGTGGCGCGCTACACTAAAACGAAATTCAAAGAATATGCAGAGGCGCAGACATGCCGCACGTAGGTCGCCATTTTTGCCTACGATTCCAGAAGGGAATGGCGGATGCAAGACTGATATATTTTAGTACAAAATATATCAGTCTTGCATCCGCCATTCCCTTCTGTTACCCGCGACTTTTCGTCCGCGTGGAATTTAAGAAAAAAGTTATTGTTGAGTTCGCAGAGTTTACGATAACTTATTAATTCTGTATTCCGCGTAAAGAAATACCTATGCATGTTTAATGAAATTCTTCTAATATTTCTCCATTTAGTTCTTTTTGATCGTTTTTGCATTTTTAGTTTAATTATTATTTATATTTAGTTTTTCGTATTAGCCTTTTTATGTACAATATTTGGTGTACAATTTTCTTGGGCTAAAACAAAAACACTATATTATTATATTATTTATTCAATCAATTTCTATGGAGATTAAGGAATCTTCACGTATAGGATCCACTTATAAACATAACTATACTCCGTTTCTTTATTATGATTTGTTTACATTTGGAAGTACCTAATTAAACGGAGTATAATACAACTTCCCTATTTGAATCGGATATTATTCAATATTTCATTTCATTGGTTTTAATTTTTTTCGTAGGAACCTATTTTCTTTTTTTTCTAAAATAAAAGTAGCCTAAGAAAGAAAAGAAAGAAAGAAAGAAAAAGTATTTATTGCGACTCGTACAGGAAGATCACAAACTAAATACAGCAAAATAAAAAACCAAGTTATATATAAAAAAAAGTAACAAAACAAACAGTTACTCCTTATTCACCTATCTGCTAGTGAAAGTCCCGTCTTAATCGGTCCAGCCGTTTCAGAGATTAGCGGGAACAAACAGACAGACAGACGGACAGACAGACAAAAATTGTAAAAAAAAATATTTTGGTATATTACAAAAACAGTCCGAAGTCGACTAGCAATCTCACAAAACTATGGCATAGCAATATTAGTACTAATGACCTTCTTCTATAAGAACGTTTGACAACACTACAAATTGGCCACATGATTGTTATTAGAAATTTCAATAAGGTTCGTAAGCGTTACGGTGGCCAAAGTGGCTAACACTGTACCTCGTATGGCGAACGTTCGGGTTCGAGCCTCACATCAAACATGAAAGATATTTTTTAAGTATTACACGTGAAATAAGAATGCCGAGTTGCTAACCAATAATTATGTAAAATATTCCACAAATAAACGAAGATTCTTTTGTTTTACAATTATTATTTTCAATCTTAGTTGGAAGTAAAAATACTTGCATAGGAAATTGACCCGTTACCTTCTATGAATAAGGAGCATAATCGCGTTTACAATTAATATTTTCACAAACCATTAAAGTAAAAATACTTTCATACGAAATTGTTCCGTAGACTCTAATTGATAAGGAGAATGATCGCATTTGCGAAAACTGACGCGTTGGGTACCTATGTAGTTGAGCGAGTAGCCGTATAAAACACTTTGAAGTCTTGCAATTATTTCGAGTCGGTACCTAGTGTAGGTACGTACTTTGGTATCTGTTTGTTGATGAAAGCTGTTTATTATATTTTATTTTTTGATTAGTTTTTTCTAAGTTATGTTGTTGGTGTAAATATTTGTACTATCAGTATATAAAAAATGGTCAACAAGAAAATAAACGGAAGGCAATAAAGAGATCTTATTCGACGAAACAAATTGTAAAGTAAGTACCTTATTTTTTTGTACACACCATATTTTGTTTGTACAGATTATGACGCGTAATTTCGACGTACATTACAACAGCTCGATTGGTCTAGTGGTCTCGTGCGTCACGTCACTATAGTTTAGTCACTAACGCCCGGCTTCAAATCCAAACTTTTCCATATTTGGTTTTTTTTTATTTTCTTATTTGATATGTTTTTTAAATTATTATTTTACTTTTTGCCGATTTTCTTGTTTGAAAATTTTCAGACTATATTATTATTGCTTACACTCTTTTGTAAAACACTGTAGGTATATAATTTTTTCCGAATCAAGCTTGGTGGACGTTTTTATTTTATTTTTATTATATTACTCTAGATTCTGAAGAAAAATAACTATAGGAATAAAAATGATTGTTTTTATTAAAATAACAATTACTTATTGAATTATTTTAAAAATAAGAAAATAAAAATATGCGCATTATAATTAAAAAATAACAAAACAAAAGATAAGTACATTATAATTAAAAAATAACAAAACTAAAGATTATGCCGTCCACTGAGATTCGAACCTGGTGATTACGCAGTGAGAATCCGGACAGTAGAGCGCGGAGGCAATCGTGCATCTTATTCGAGTCGCGAAATTACGCTTCTAAATATAATGGAAGTCGCTCATCGACGAAATCCGCGCGGTGCACCCCGCCGAAGGCGGGGACAATTCATATCCCACTTCATCTGCTTCACCCCCTCAAATACATAAAAGTCGTCTATTCACCGCCACGTAAAGAAATACCTATGCTAATTTTATTGAAATTCTTCTAATATTTCTCCATTTAGTTCTTTTTGATCGTTTTTGCATTTTAGTTTAATTATTATTTATTTTCAGTTTTTCGTATTAGCATTTTTATATACAATATTTGGTGAACGATTTCCTTGGGCTAAAACAAAAGCACTATATTATTTTATTATTTATCCAATCAATTTCATTGGAAATTAAGGAATCTTCACGTATAGGATCCACTTATAAAAAATAAAAAAAAACTATACTCCGTTTCTTTATTATATGATTTATTTACATTTGGTTAAGTACCTAAATAAACGTAGTATACAACCTCCCTATTTGAATCGGATATTATTCAATATTTCATTTCATAGGTTTTAATTTTTTTTTCGTGGGAACCTATTTTCTTTTTTTTTTCTAAAATAAAAGTAGCCTAAGAAGTTACTCCTTATTCACCTATCTGCTAGTGAAAGTCCCAGTCACAGAAATAAATCCGCACAAGAATATGAGAAGGTAGTAATCAATAAACTCAGTAATGCAAATACCTACTCGTAGATTGACAACTAAGAATGCTCAATTTTTATAAATAATTAAGGTATTTGAAAACATTTTTTTTTTATTGTGAGTAAGTATGTAGTTATTTTCTAAACAGTCAAAATAAAATGGCCTGAAGCGGTTGTTTTAATATTACAAACAGACACTCCAATTTTATTTAATTTTATTAGATAAAGTTTTAAAGTTTGTTATTTATAAGATTAAGTATAGATAGATAGATACTTATTAGTCCACTCAACGAATAAACCAAAAAGAGGTGTAGAGTGCGTGAGCTGGGCCCTGAGCGATTTCTTCAGAAAGTTGCTCAGAGTGCTTAGGGAGTAAACATACTAAAAGTCCCCGCGTCTAGGAGGTGAGCCGGAGTGGGGGGTATAAAAATTCCCACTTTTGAGTTTTTCGCTAATATCTATAAAACGGTGCGTCGTCGTAGAGAAAACGTATTTTTCTTGACTTGCTTTGCTTTAGCATTTTTATTTATTTACAAATTATCTTATACATATTTACAAAATAAACAATATAAAAAAAAACAGTATTTAGAAATGGCACCACTAATAAAGCGTCCATGCGGACAATAGAAATGGGCCCTCTGCAGCGAGCTAATCTATAAACGCATACTGATACAATTCGTTCATAAATATTTGCACTAACACAGCCAAACGCGCGTAGTCGATCGATAGCCGGGCGGAGCAGCGAGCGACACAGCCACCCCGTCTCAGTGCTAACGCACGACTGCCGCCCGCGCCCGCGCAGAGCACCTCTGAACCTATATCTCAAAATGGGGCATTGTCTTTGCAACTGTTGATTGATTTAAAAACGCTATTTCAAATATGTAGTACCTCTTACCACCAATTTTTCAGTGTAAAAATATTTCCAAACATCAAAGCCGTTTAGAAGTTATAAGCAAATGTTAGCGAAAATAGCGTTTTGGTAAATATTTTTTTAAGGCAAAAGTATTAGCCTTATGAAAAAACCCTGTTTCAAAAATGCTGTACATGAATCTATAGCAAACATATATTTTTTACAGACCTTCTAACCAAACCGTTAATGAGTTATAAGCTTCATAAAGTGACCGAGTTACGGTACTAAACGAGAGTAAGGCCCTTAATACCGGCTGTCGCTGAATACTAGCGCTGTGGCTCTGTTTTGCTTAGTGTCATCAGCATTATGCTGAGCAATTGTCGTTTTGCGAGGATGTGGCACATATTTTTCCTAAACTTGTTTCTTCTTTATGCCTCGCGTTTTTGCGTTTAGTGGTGCAACTACTTGCACCACTAATGCAAAAATGTAAATCAGTCTTAATTACTGAACAGTATGAAGAGTGACCTACATTCGTTGGTGTCGTGCAGACAGGGCAGCAGGCGCAGGTAGAGGCGCGGCGCGAGCACGCGGTAGGCTACCAGCGCCGCGCGCGCCTCCGAGCCGGGCGCGCCGTGCACCTGCGCCACGTCCGCGCCCGTGCGCCGCACGCGCACCAGTGTCGCCACGCACCCGTCACACTGCACCACAAACACTCCAAGATAGACAGCGAAAGGAGAGGTCAAAAGTGGTACAATATTACGAAGATTTTTAAACGCTAATGTGTTGTACCTTGTTAGAAAGCTTATTTATTAAGCTACTCGATTATAGTTAGATATGATTTTTTCAGGCGCCCGTTTTTGTAAAAAACTGAAAAATGTGTCAGTACAAACAAAACGCACATAGCCTTTATTTATTCATTTCTATGCAATGTAATTATTTTAAATGTGGCTAAAGTTTCCGTTTCTATTAAATACTTTGAGATTTTATTATAATTTTAGCTGCAGCTCCATGAAATTGAAACAAAAAATATTGATTATCATGATAATGCAATATCAAAACGTATCAATAAATGTGAAATCTGTAAATGTCACAGAATAACGTCGAAATGAAAAAAAGTAAAGAACACCCAACCCATTGATATATAATTATATATCAATGACCCAACCACTGGCTGGCTACTGGCCTACATAGAGCATGTAACCTTTTAAGAGACGGAACTTAGAACATTCAGTTTGTGAGAAATTGTTAACCTTCTTTAGCCAACCGCATAAAGAAAACATAGCTACCAACATGAAAATTCTAAGTAGCACTGACAATGACAATCATGACGTTGACGGGAAGAACTGTCATAAATAGGGATGCGCAACGCATCGTATAGAAATCAAAAATCTTATCGATATTTAGAGTTCATCGATATCGATGAAATGCATACTACGCAAATAATAGTGAGGTTCCAAAACGAATTTATTTTATTATAAAAATTGGTAAAATAAAACACTGATTTAAATGATTTCTGTATTTATTTATTTATGTAAATTACTAGCGACCCGCCCCGGTTTCGCACGGGTAGCCTGATCGCTACCAAAATTCACAGGATCACCCGCTGGGTTAATCTGATGATTGCCTGAAGATTTCATAAAAATCGCTCCAGCCGTTGCTGCTCATGTAGTTTCTCTATTGGTAGATGCACCAGTTCTTCATTACCAACTGTTTTTAGCCACTCTCGACATCTGGAAGGTACAAAATATAAAAGGTTACTTCTAACTGACTATGTTTGCCTGATGTGAATTTATTTAGTGTGATTTATAGCTAAGAAAACACCGAATTTACACAATCAGATAACTAAATGGAATTGACTATTATACTTAGAATAGAAATTCTAGATTTATTTACATACATAATGGTGTCACAGGTAGATTAGATAATGTCTTAGACTGTCCGACCCATTTCTTTAGCAGTCAACCTACTTAGACTAAATTAAATTACAATTTACGATCAGTACATTAGACAAATAGGTAGGTATTACTGAAGGCACAAATGTTTTAAAACATTTCTTTATTAGAGTTTCAGCTAATCTTGATTGATGGCTTGAGGGTCGTATTACGGAATTTGAATGATGCTATTAATTTACAATGAGGTAGTGCTATGTGAGCATAAGATCACATTAACACTATGTAGGTAAAACTCACCGGTTTGGATCCAGTGGAAACTTGGAAAAAAACAAATTATTTCCAATATGCCAGGCCTCCTTGATGCCGCAAACATCACATTTTCTGTGACCCTTACTCATGATGGTTCACAAACTAGAGTCACTGTCTCGTTATTATAATTATAGTAATAATAACAATAAAATCATTTACACTAATAGTCAATATCTCAATAAAACTGTGTGAGGATGACACGGAGAAGCAGATCGCCCCTAAGACGACCCACTGACCAGATGCTAGACTCAACGTTAACACAATCACAGAAATTATTCGGATTTAATAAGTTGTATTCCCAAATCTTACAGAAAAAGGAAAAAAAAACAGAAAAATCACAACACGAAGCAAAGTGACGCGAAGGCAGACATGTTTGTTTCACTTCGTAGTGTAATGTTGGTCATCCTGAGATTCTGCGTTTGTTTCTGAATGTTGCATAAAGAAGGTTACAAATTCCATATAAAAATAATTTGTTCGGAGTTTCACAGGACTGCTGGCCTACTGGCTATTATAATTATTGTACACTGTGACTGGCTGGTACCAGGTACAAGTCCAGAAATGTACTGATGTACTTAATTATAAAGTACAAGTATGTACATAGCTACTCATTTCTATGATAATTTCTCTCTTTTAAAATAAAAACTCAATGAAGAGGTGTAGACTGTAGGTGTGTCATTCTTGACATTGTCATTGTCACGTCATTTGCCACAGGGCTGCCAATCCTAAAATAAAAATAATTCTTGTAGTTAGTGTTGCAAGCATTTTATTTTTCAACACTTGTTTTAAAAAAAACGGGGGGCTGTAAAAAAAAATTAAAAGTCCAAAAACATAAAAATAATTACCTTCTTTCAGCCTATATAGCTTAGAAGGCTGTTTAAATTTTCAATTATTTTTATACCAAGCCCCATACATTTATTGAACGTCTCCTTTATGTTTGTCATGTATAAACAAATAGTCTTCAAATAATAATAACAATATTATGTACTATGTATAAAAAGGGCGAGGAAGGAATCCAGAAATTCGTCCGCATCGCTGTAAATGGGAAAAATGCCTTTAAGGGGCTTACATGACCTAAAGCGCGGTCACTGTCGCACTGCATAGAAAAGAAAGAGAAGCGCGATGACACAACGCTGGTAATTTATTGCAAAATATGAAGCAACTATTTAATTACAAAAAATCTATTGTTTCGACAAAAAAATTAAAACACTAGTATTTTAGTATGTTGCTTGACTGCTTGTAGAATAATCTGACAAAATTCAGAATTATTGGATGTATGTTAGTATGGTTTTTATTGTAAAAAGAAAGTTTTTAGAGGTACCTTCATGATTTTTTTCTATCGTATCAAATTACATAGTTGTATTATGTTTTCAACACACTATCTACCTAGCATATATCCTGAAGAATATCACATATTTTTCTGATTTTGTTTACTGTAGTCTATCATAATTATACTTTTATTGTTTCTAAAAGTTGCGTTTTTTGAGTTTAGGTCCTGTAAGCCCCTTAAGGGGGAAGCGCTAAGGTAGCCCGCGAAATTCAAATATATATATATTTCGCGGCCGTAACAAATCGACTGCCGCAACAAACACTATCGAAACTTCAAATCGCGTACTTCAGAGGAGAGCAATTCAAAGTTGTAATTCGATGCAAAAGATTTGGTATTATTAACTTCACTAAAGTTATGTATGGAATAAATAGTAAATTTTATGCAGTTTTTTTTTCCTTGATAACAAATTTCATATTTCATATACTTTTCTAAATATTTCACTTTCGATAATGTTTTACGCTTATGATAGTCAGAATTTCATCGAAAGTGCCAAATTCGATGGTATTCTACGTGGTTCTAACACATGTGAGTATCGAATATGGTACTTTCGTTACTGTTCTAAGAAAGTTATTAGGTATACAGCAAAAAAATTTGCACTTTCGATATCTAGCTTGGCACTAACTTAGGTCTGTTTTCATCCGATTTAATAAATAAAAATGCATTTTTCATTTATTAAAAAATATAATTATATTAAAACAAAACAAAACTATAGTGTAACAAAAAACTTAAAATCGAATCATTTCAGACTTCTTCATTGCACTTAATTGGAATAAGATCAAACGTACCTATAATGTCTATTAAAAACTAATCACAGCCCATTGGGTCTATAAAAATCAAAAACATATTTTCTTATTCAAAATAATAACTAAACCAATGAGATCAGTAGAAATAATATAACTGCTTATCTTGTAACAGTTATAAAGAAAAAATACTAGTTAGATAAAATAAAATGTCATTCTGAACCATAATAACAATTTAAATATAATGAAAATTTAAAAAAAATTGATATTGAGGTCAAATTGAGTACATAAAAAAACAGACTTCGCTACCTACAGATAAGTGATGATGATGATTAGTTATCTAATCATCATCACTTTCTGGCAAATTCTCATTTACTCCCTCTTTATCTCTTTATATTATTTACTCCGCGGCTGAGAAGGTTTTTTTTTATTTATTAACTTCATTATTTTTTTTTTAGTTTCTTTAGTAGGTGATTTTCGTTTATTATTATTAAGAAATCAAATGGAGGTTTGTAATAAAAGCTAGGTATTTTGCATAAACAATATTCGTTTATTTTTCTAATTACATTTCTAGGACTTCATGGAATCCACTTCCTGGTTGAATATACAGATTCCTGTCTGTGTTAAATTGGGGTTATTTACTTAGAATATTAACTAAACACAAAATAGATACCTTAGTTTGGTTTAGAACGTAGAACATTAGATAACGGTTCGTTTATAGATATTTCTAGAACCATAACTACAATAATATTTATTTATTTAAAGTTGTGAAAACATAAATTTTTTATACTCTGTATGATCTTATCGAAAAAAGCCTGGTTAAAAAATGAAATGTTGTCATTTGTGCCTGTGAATTACAGAGGAAGAACCAACATGCTAAACTATAACAGTATAGCAATATACATCTTTCCCTTTTATCACATTTTCTGATAACCCTTATTTAACACAATATTAGAAAAATATGTGAGGTCAGATATGAATCGTTAACACATTAATAAACAAAAGTAAAAATAAAGTTACTAAGTTAGTTAGTTGCAGTTACTCTTGTAAACAAGAGTAACTGGATTGATAATAATAAAGGTTGTTTATTTTTGATTAACTACGAGATAATGATCCCACTGATTATGGAATGATATTGGGAATTATTAACACTTGCTCATATTATGTTCCAATGTAATTTTATCAAATAAGTTACACAGTCAATCTGCCGAGTTGCCTATTCATAACGGATAGGATGGCCGTCACTGTCTATCATTTCTTGAAGTCAGCATTTGAACGCGTAGTTTTGAAGGGTGCCACTGAGTGAACTTTCACAATATAACGTATATTGTGAAAGTTCACTCAGTGGCACCCTCCGATTCATTAGTGTAAGCAATCGGGCGAGGGCCTTGGTGATCACATTTTACATCACCCGTCGCTTGATAACTTTGTATCCAACTACGGACTGTTTTTCTCTGTAATGAAAATAATAATATTAGAAATACATAAAAAAAATCCAACTTGTAAGTAATAATGCAACATGATTGCAACAATAAATAGGTATGTGTAAGAATAACGTAAATCTTACCGTTATGCTTATATCTCGTGCTATTTTCTTTATGTTTTGTTCCTTTTCCCACAGAACTACAATTTTTAACTGAGTCGTCCACCACGTCACCATCGAGCAAATTATTAAGAACCCTCCATTCCTCATCATTAATTTCGTTAGGTGGCACAGGTGATTCTAAAATAAAAACGAATAAAAAACATTATAAAAAGCAATAATATTTGAAAAAAAAAAACACTACTAATCGTATCTACCAACCAATTTCATATATAAACGTAATACAACATCGAATGTGGTAGATTCAATATATTAACTAACCAAAAAAAACATCGAAATTGACAGTTTCGATAGTTACAAAACTGTAAATTATATCCAAATTTTACGGATATTATCGAAACTACCACTTTCGATAATTATGCAGATGTTATTTATCATCACAATAATTGAACATTATCGAAACTACCACTTTCAATAATGTTACATGTTAACCCCGAATTACGGCCACGTGTCCTAATAATGCAGTAAAAGCACTATTATTTCAAGTCAAACAAAACAGTATTCTAACAAGCACATAAAAGTACGCAAGAGACAGTTTTATTACCTACTTGAACTACCATTATTTAGAAAATTTGCACAACTTACCAGGATAATAATTATCGTAGTTTGTTTCATTTGTTGCAACTTCAATGGGTTTTTCATTTGTTTGAATCAAATTAACGAGTTGTCTACCCCGACTAACCATTTAAACAAAATCTTAAGAATAATAATAACAAAAACTTAACACAAAACGTTACAAACAGAACTAAACAAAACTAACGCAAACACACTCCGTCACATCGCGGCGAACACTGACGGTTCTGGTAGGTTCGGGACGCTCGCGCAACACGCTCGCACGGAACATCATTGTAAGTACCACTTCCAAAGATGTTTGTCGCGCAACATGTCCTGTATCGATTTTGTTCAATTAAAAACTTCTTTAATAATTACTTTTTAATTATTATTTTTGATGTATCCGATATAGTTTTAAATTCTCTTTTCAATTATGTAAAAAAGCAAAAATCGTATTTTTGCAGTTTCGATAGTGTTTGTTGCGACAGTCGAAATATGTATTTACAGAATTATAATCATTAAAGTCATCAACACAACTCTCTTTGTTACGGCCGCGAATCATAATATATTAATCAACGTACAACTTAATACTGACCAGCAAATTGCAAAAAACGTAATAAAAATGAATTTCGCGGGCTACCCTGGCGCTTTCGCCTCTAAAGTGCAATCGAGCTCTGAATAAAGCTCGAGGCACTTTCTTCTTCTTTTTTTTCACAGACAACGGAAATACAAACAACTTTCTTTGAGGTGACAAGATGGTTTTCAAACTCTTCACGGTTCAAAGTCAAGTGATTTTTCTTTTGGTGCTTAAAAAATAAAAATCCGCTTGTGGACACAGACGAGTGTATCAAACCCCTCTTGTGGACTATAATTCTATATCTGTCTACATACCAATAATAAAGCTGAAGAGTTTGTTTTCCTTTTGTTTGTTTGAACACGCTAATCTCTGGAATTACCAGTCGGATTTGAAACATTATTTTTGCATTTGATAGACCAATTCTTGAGGAAGGCTATTTAACATTACCCTAGGATCCTTAGGAGCCCAGCAAAAGGAAAAAAAAGGAAGAAAAAAACACTAAGCGAAAACGAAGTAATAGCACGGACAGGCGATGCGATGCGACGGGTCGGTCGGGGAGACAGGCGATCCGATGCGACGGGTCGGTCTGGGAGACAGGCGATGCGATGCGACGGGTCGGTCGGGGAGACAGGCTATGCAATGCGACGGGTCGGTCGTGGAGACAGGCGATGCGATGCGACGGGTCGGTCGGGCGACAGGCGATGCGATGCGACGGGTCGGTCGGAGAGACAGGCGATGCGATGCGACGGGTCGGTTGGGGAGACAAGCAATGTCACGCGGACAAAGTCGCGGGCTAGTAATAATAATAAGTTTGAGTCCACTTTGGTTCTGCTTAGCGTTGAATCATGTTAGCACGCTGTTGGAGGATTCAGGTCTAGGCTATCGGTTGAAGAGAGGTGGTCAGGTTATATCTCACCTCCTTTACATGGATGACCTGAAACTCTTTGCCCCCAACGATTTGCAACTGTTGGAGCTATTGAAGGTCACTGAAACTTTCAGTAGCGCCATCAGGATGGAATTCGGTGTGGACAAATGTGCGATCATGCATGTAAAGCGAGGGGGGATTGTGGAATCTGTGGGAACCCAGCTCACAGATTCCATAAATCTTAGATCTCTCTCAGCAACCGAAACTTATAAGTATTTGGGTATGTCGGAAGCACTGAGCATCAACGTTACCGACATGAAACAATCGCTAAAGGAGCGCTCCTTTGGCCGCCTGAGAAAAGTACTTAATAGTCTTTTATCAGGCGGAAATAAAGTGCGTGCCTTCAATGGTTGGGTCATGCCGGTTTTGATGTATTCTTTCGACATACTCAAATGGACTCAACTAGAGTTAGACGCCCTGGATAGGCAGGTCCGTACATTTTTGACGGCATATCGAATGCATCACCCACGTTCTTCGGTTATGAGACTGTGTATCCCACAGAAGTGTGGAGGTCGAGGCTTTTTAAATGCTAAGACTCTTCACAATCGTGAGATATGCAATCTCAGGGAATATTTCCTAGAAGCCGACGTGGGGATGCATCGAGATGTTATAGCAGTGGACAAGGGCCTTACCGCGCTCTCCTTGGCTAAAGAGAACTGGCGCAAACCTGTAGTGCTTGACACTAACGACCGCATGGAGGTATGGCAGAGTAAGGAGCTTCACGGACGCTTTTTCCGGGCCCTACACGGTCCCGATGTAGACTTCCTAGTGTCCGTAGCCTGGCTACATTCCGGGGAACTCTTCGGAGAAACCGAAGGGTTTGTCTGTGCCAATATGGACGAAGTTATGATGACGAATAACTACCGGAGATTTATTGTGAAGGACGGTACGGTTGACATATGTCGGGCATGCCACCGTCCGGGCGAATCAATCCGTCACATTATCTCCGGGTGTTCTCGTCTTGCTAACGGAGAATATTTGCATAGACACAACCTTGTACCCAGGATTATCCATCAGCAACTTGCTCTGCAATACAACCTTGTGAAATTGGAGGTGCCGTACCTACTACAGGTATGCGCCCGACCCAGTTCTCGAAAATGGCCATATCACACTGTACTAGGATCAATCCATCATCACTGACAGGACTAACTATTATAGCTAATAAGCCTGATATAGTAGTGGTAGATCGATCAGAGCGGCGCGCAATGATTGTTGACATAACCATCCCGCATGACGAGAACCTCGTGAAAGCCGAGAAAGATAAACAAATCAAGTATCATGACTTGGCTCGCGAGGTTGTCGACATGTGGGATGTGGACTCAGCGATCATTGTGCCAATAGTCGTGACAGCCAATGGTTTAATAGCCAAGAGCCTCGACCAACACCTAAGGAGGCTCTCGTTGGGCAGCTGGATCAAGGGCTTGATTCAGAAAGCGGTACTTTTGGACACGGCCCGCATTGTTAGGAGGTTCCTCTCTCTCTGGAGCCCTGACCGCCGGTAGCTTGGACCCTGTTCCCGATACCGGTGGGCTACTATTTTTTATATTTTTAAATGTTTTTATATTTCTTTTTATGTTAATATTTAAAAATATAATTTATATATATTTAGTCGAATAAAGAATTACGGAAACGTATGCTGAAAAAGTTTTCTAGAGTAAACACTTAATTTTTACTGAAATAATCGGAGCGCCGCCGGTGTGTTTCAATTTCAACAACACGCTCCACTCCGCTCTAGTTGCGAACCATTTCTCCAGAGGGACGTAATCTTGTGCAAGTAAGGTGGTCCCGCCCGGGGCACTTATTTGCAAGCGCGGACCGTTATAAATCTTCTTATAAACGTGAATTTTTAAACTTTTAAGTAAAATGTGCTCAGCACCTGATTTTCCCGGCGACTGGATATCTGGCGTTTTAGCATTATCCAAATGAGAATTTAAGTCACGCCCACAAGCTTCGAAGCTCTGAACTCGGGTGTATCTGAGTATTTTTTAACCGACTTCAAAAAAACGAGGAGGTTCTCAATTCGGTTGTATTTTTTTATGTTTTTTACCTCAGTACGCCGTCATTTCTATTTTTTATTTTTTTTAATATATAAATCGTTGCCCCACACTAGGAATTACTCCTGTATCGTGGGTGCGTTTACAAACATTTAAATTCACATACACAAAAAGCTAGACCCGGAACAACTACCTGTAGGCAATACAAATATTTGTTCCGTGCGGGAATTGAACCCGCGACTCGCAGCGCAGCAGTCGATCGCTCAGCCACTGCGCCAACCGTGTCTTCAATTTATAAACCGATTTGGAAAATTATTTTTTCATTTGAAAGGATATATTTCCAGATGGTTCTATTTTTATCAAAATCCAGTTCTGATGATAGGATCCATAAGGAATTTAAACTCCTCAAATATTATAGGCACACCTATAGCGATTTGAGTATTTTTTACAGTAACTCGTGCATTTGCTCTCGGTAACCACCATTTGGTGAAGTGGAGATGGCCACCGGAACTACTCAGTAATAAGTGTTTCACGGATTGCGATTCGATTACTTTAATATGGTTGCTAAGCAATTTATACTCGTCACAATGCGAATGGTGAAATGGAGCTGATGGTGGAATACTATAAGAACTCCTCAAGAATTAACGTCCCTGCATCGGGAAAAACAATATTTTGTAAAAAGCGATGGGCAAGTTGACATTAGGCTATTGTAACTTAGATACATCATAAACAGACCCACTAAATAATTTTACAAACCCCATAATTTTACAAACCATATTTGTGCGCCGGAAACTGCAGAATATTATGATCGTATCACATAGATAATGCAGGCTCAATGCACATAACAACTTTGTACAATATTCTGACAAATAAATGCATTGTATTATATTGTATAAAAAGCAAGAAATAAAAACATTTTAACAAAAAAAATCGACTTCCAAAAAAAAAAACACTACAAAGTGAAAAAAACTTAAATTTCAGAAGTCGGTGGTTTTTTTGGAAGTCGGCTTTTTTTTTATCAATTTCCCGAAAAGGTAATATCAGGATTTAGCTTAAAACATTTTTCCCCTCCGCTCTTGAATGATTAATGCACCAAAACCATTAAGGCTTTTGTCGGTATTAAATAGTATGAGATTTTTCTCACTGTAGTAACTCCAAATCAAGGAATGGAAGTAATTTGTTTTGTAGGTAATTTTTACCCGGTGGAGAGGAACATTTAAGAGTCGTCGTAAAAAACGGTCCCGCTGTTTCTATTGGTTCTGACTTATATTAGGATTTTATTGCGATTACGCCCGAATTGCTTCCAAGTAAATTACTTTGGATTCAATTTCCTTCTTGACATTTGAACTAACGTAAACAAAACACAATTCCGCCCGCTTTTTCTTGACCTCAGAGAACAACCATTTGGAACAACAGTTCAGTATCTGTAATAGGAACTCTGTAGTGAAAGTAATTATATTAGCGTTAATGGATTTATGAGAATAATTACCAGGTTTAGCTAAAAAATCAAGTTTTCAGGAGTCACAAACCTCAGGCGCGTTGACGTTGTAGCAGATATCGGCGCGCGCGCGGTGGGGCAGCGCGCCGCGCGCGGGCCGCAGCAGGCCGCACGAGCACGCGCGCTCGTGGCACGTGGCGCACGGCATGCGGCCCACGCACGCCGGCGACGGCTGGTTCTCGCCCCACCAACGGAACGGCTCCGCCCACCAGCAGATCTGCCACAGTTAACACTCCTTCAACATTATACAGACTGACGCAAATAATTTGAATTGGCTGCCATTTTGTTAGAAGTCTGTTTAGCGGTTAGGTTAGTGTTTTTTTTTGAAGTCGGTTTTCTTTTGTTAAAAAGTTTTTTCATGAAAGATTATTTCAAAGTGTAAAATTTGTTAAAAATGATATCGCTCAAATGGCCACCTCTTGAGTTGATGCACAATATTGTGCTCGTTTTACGTTTTGCATCGTTTTACGGCATTTTGAATTGTTGCTCGCAATACATCTGGTTCCAAATTGGCCACTTCTTGCTAGATCTGTAGTGGACCCAGTAGCACGACGCGCTCGGCCAAACGCTTAATTGTTTGAGCACATGGAACACGACGACGAGGAAAACAACGACGGAATTCACGTTGCGTTAAAACAGATTGAAAATTTGTCAAATAAGCAGTAACAAAAATTCCCCGTTGTTGAACTGTGTATCGCTCCATGGTTTGTTGACAACTGTAATTCTCTATATGTCTACAAAATAAATGTCAAAGCGCAATAACATTTGGCGCCATCTGCAAAAATTAAGTCAAATTAACATTATGACATTACTTTTGCGCCACCCGTTATAAGCTTTTCGAGACTCGCCAACTCTCAATAACCCACGAACAATAGGTACTTACATAAAATAGTTCCATCAGATGTGAACGCATCTTAGACGTCATATCCACGGGCGACAGATACGCTGTTTCATCAGATTATCGCCGCGTGGAGACTGATTCTCAACAATACAAATCTGTTTTTTTCCTCGCAAGTGTGTTGAAAAACGTCTTATGAAACGCGTGTGCATTGATCATTATACGCTCGGTTTCCTTATCGCGCTCGCCATGTATCACAATACACTATTAACACTGCTTATCGTACAAATTTAAAACGAGTTCACGAACAAATTCGATTCCCACTGATTAAAAATTTTATATTAAAATCAACCCGAAAATTTTATGTAAAAGACCCAAACATTATAATCCGTTAATTTCATCCATAGGCAAAAGTAAATCTAATAATTTATTGTATTTAACAACATAATAACTATTAGGATTCCGTACCAATATGGTAAAAAGGAACCCTTATGGTGCGACTCAGTCTGTCTGTCCGTCTGTCACAGCTGGATATCTCAAGAACTACTTATGCTCATCATCATCATTTCAGCCGAAAGACGTCCACTGCTGGACATAGGCCTCCCCCAAGCACTTCCACTTCGACCGGTTCTGTGCTTCTCGCATCCAACGGATGTTCCCCCGGTCTTCACAAGGTCATCGGACCAGCTTGTGGGAGGCGTTCCAACGCTTCGTCTTCCGGTACGCGGTCACCACTCCAGAACCTTTCAGCCCCATTGGCAATCTGTTCTGCGAGCAATGTCCCCTGCCCACTGCCACTTAAATTTGGCAATTCTTCGGGCTATGTCGGTTACCTTGGTTCTCCTGCGGATCTCCTCATTCCTGATTCGATTACGCAGGAAAACTCCAAGCATAGCCCTCTCCATTGCCCTTTGGGTGACTTTTAGCCTTCTTATAAGGTCCATTGTGAGCGACCACGTTTCAGTGCCATATGCCAGGGGTGGCGAACCTTTATGGATCAACGTGCCATTTTTTGTAAAGAAATGTTTGATGAGGTCATAGATGTGCCATTTTTTTTGTGATTACAGGGAAAATTATAAAACAATACTATCGATTCCGCGCTTCCCGCCTGCTGCTCCTTACACCGCGCCTACTCACTCCGTAAAGTAGGCTCAAACGCGTTCGTTTGTTAAATTTCAGTGTATTACGTAGGTACTTTTTCGATCGAAGGCGTGCGCAAAATAATTTGTCGCGTGCCATCAATGGCACGCGTGCCACTGGTTCGCCATCCCTGCCATATGCCATCACTGAAACTAATAACACTAATAACTACTAAATCCATCAACTAGAAATTTAGAATAGTTTTAGATGATTTTGCCTATTTTACCTATAAGAAAGAATTTTTTTTTTTTCTGAAACGGGGACTGAAAGCGGGTCTTAAAAATTCGCAGTGGGGCTACCAGGGCATGTGGGGTATCATATGAAAGAGCGCTGTTGACACATTCTCAACATGTTTTTTAAGGGCATCATTGTTTTCGACTTTAGATGAAATACATATGTGAAAAAAATACCGTTCCCCCCTTATCTCCGAAGTTTGCATGGAGAATAATCTGAAATTATTCTCTGTGATAGAAGTTTATGTAAAGATTACAGGAAAATAAAACGAAGCCTCTAAGCAGCACAATTTTCCAGAAATCATCAACAAAAATTACAATAATTCCACTATCGGTCAAGAGATGGCGCTGGACCGACCGTGCTGCCCTCACCCGGTCGCAGTAAACATACTCAGCGCTGATTACCCTCAGTTTAGAATGATCATTTCTTTGATGTAACTAATCGAAGATTAAACTTTAAGTCATATTATACTGCTAGCTCCTGCCCGCGACTTCGTCCGCGTGAAATTTCTTGTTCTCCGACCCACCCCGTCGCATCGCATCGTCTGCCCGCGCTATTACTTCGTTTTTGCTTAGCGTTCTTTCTGATTTTTTTCTTTTTGCTCGGCTCCTAAAGGTCATAGCGTGATGTTAAATAGCCTATAGCCTTCCTCAAGAATTGGGTTATCAAATGCAAAAAGAATTTTTCAAATCCGACTGGTAGTTCCAGAGATTAGCGCGTTCAACCAAATAAACAAACAAACTCTTCAGCTTCATAATATTATAATATATATTTATTTATTTGCGTAAAACATGGTATAAAATGGTCTTACAGTACAAAAATAGAGCAGACATGTTTTGCCATGATTAAACATAGCATGCAAATATTTGTATTTCCTTAACCAAATTACATATTATTATAAAAGCATATCTCGAGTTTAACATTTTCAGATTACTAGGTAATTTGTTATAAATTCGTACGCACATAGTTATGCAGCTTTTATTGTACTTTGCAAGCCTGGGAGCACTGCTAAGTACGAGTCTGTGAGGATCTCGTCGGCTTCGAGGATTTACATCGTTTGCTATTTATATATAATATATATAAATATATATTAGTATTAGTATAGATTGTAATATTTTATCCTGTGCTTCAAATACAATATACAATGTATTTGAAGCACAGGATTGTTGTAGTTGAGCACATTAACTGTAATAGATAAATAGTAGTACCTATGCGTTTAATGTCAGTGCTAAGACTTTTGTGCTTTTAAATAGTAATGTTTTCTAATGGATTTATAATAGAAATGTTAATAGAAAATCAACAGCTAACTCAGTGTGAAAAGTTTGTAAAGGTAAGGTAGCCTAAGAACTTGTTGCTTATATGGTTGTACACAATTAGAATAAGATCTTATTGTATGTACTTCGTAATATTACGTTAATAATAAAGATAAAAAAAAAACAATCAATGTCAAGGATCACCTCGCAGGTCTCTCACCCGACAGGAAAAGCGTAATTCAACTTCATCAAGTTTTTATTGTTATTCTTACTGACTGTTGTGGACTCAAGACTAAGGAGTATTTACATAAAACGTTGTGACCAGAGTCCTGAAATAAAACCTTCGAAAAATAATTGAAGTTAAACGAATAAATTACATGAAGTCATCATGAAAATGTAAGCCAAGTCACAGTCACAGCGCTATGCTAGTAACACTAATCCCGCGTCGGGAACAAAAATGCGGACTAATAAAATGCGTAAAAAATTAATTGTGTGTGCCATGCCGTGTGTACACTCGACGACTACACGTATTGACTAATAAAATGCGTAAAAAATTAATTGTATGTGCCATGCCGTGTGTACACTCGACGACTACACGTATTGACTAATAAAATGCGTAAAAAATTAATTGTATGTGCCATGCCGTGTGTACACTCGACGACTACACGTATTGACTAATAAAATGCGTAAAAAATTACATAATTGTATGTGCCATGCCGTGTGTACACTCGACGACTACACATATTGGACACAAGTTTAGTAGCATGACGAATTATGGAACACAATATCAACCATCATCTCAGCTCAGCTGGAAGTACCACTGCTGGGCGTAGGTCTTGAGCTATAAATGGAAATAATAATTAATTCAACTAAAAAAAAACATCTCCGATTTTGTCATGGTTTTGCAGACCTTCCTGCCCTTGTCCCATGTTATTGTGGCCGGCGCAATACGTTTCCTTCTTCTATTCTCCCCTGTCAATAATGTCCTGTCTTATAATACCTCACACAATCCATCCATAAAACACCAATAAAAGGTAAATCTTTGTAAATAATGAAAGGTTTACGTGTTGATATGTCTCGTTGAAGAGCTGGAAGGTGGTTTGCATGTGCGTGGCGGGCGCGACCACGCCGAGCCAGGCGCGCTCCGGCAGCAGGCCGGGGTGGCGCGTGGCGCATTGCCGTGTGATCGCGCACTGCGACCGCCACTCCTCATTCGCAGCCACCATCCTATTGCGACAAAATGATTGAATCGCTTGTTGATAACCCTGAGTAGGATCTAAGTTTAATATTACAAGGTCAAATTAAATTCGCTGGTGAAACTTTGCAGATCAATGACCTCTGGTAGTTCAGTTACTTGAAGTGTAAAATCTATTTTTTTGTTTTAACATATCGATTAAATGTACAATACGAGTTTACAACAAAAATGTATTTTTTTAAGGTCCTAGACCCTGATACAAAAAATCTTCAATTATTTTATCATGTTTAGAATCTATAGGTTTAGGATCAACCCATCACGTATGCAGAGCTTCGCAAGTTAATTTAATTTGACATTTTTATATTATATAGAGCAAGGAATAATCATGTTTTACCACTGATACCAGATTGGTGGTACGGAAGCAAGCAACCCTTAAAATATACCTCCAAGAAGTTACTTCATTTAAGCTGCACGGTCGAAGAAAGTTGCGTTAACATCTAAAAAGATTTGCCAACAGAACAGGAAATTCTGTTCGCGGCAGTTAATTAAAGTTATTTGCGGTGCACTGGCTTTAAGTATAACTTACTAAAGCTGCAAACTAACCGAAACATGCAGGAAGTAAGTAATCTTCATCTAGTTTTTGCTGGCTAAGGCCTTAAGGTGTTTGCCAAAATCGGACGAGTTGAAAATATTAAGGTTGATATTGGAACCGCTTTTAATTTAGAAAAGTTGGTTAGAAAATTGCTCAAGTTTTGACCGAAACTGACGGACAAAGTTTTGATACTAGAAGGCTGTTACGATTTTTTTTTATCTTTAGGTATTTATTTATAGAGGGTTTGATCTATATGACCAATATGATCATGTCACCCTCATAGGGGCATTCTATGTCTATGTACGCTTAATATTTTTTTATATAATTTTTTGGCTGTCGTGGACAAGGGAACAGCCAAGATTCTATTAAACATATATTACAAGCTTGGGGTTTGTGACGATAAAAACTGCCGATATAAATTGTCAAAAATGACACTTAAATAAACAACCCTAATAACACTTCAAACACACTAATTATAAAACACAATTGTTTTTGTTTTGTTTTTTTTTTTTTGCGCTACTGATCGCTCTAGGTCTCACTTTAAGATCGCTTTCGATGTGTTCGCTTGTATCGCTTATCCAACTGTGTCGGGTCGTGGCCCAGACTGGCCTTATATAGTGCCTCAGAATTGGCTCAGATAGTTCTAGAACCTTCTACTGTAGAAACACCTAGAATGTTCGAGTACATAGACTGACCAGATGTCGATAGTTCTAGAAAGTTCTAGCATCGAAACTTCTAGAACGATCTTGACTCTTCTAGTTCTGCTTCTCGATACTAGATGGCGCCAGTGATAACTAATGTCACCATGTACCAGGCATTAATTGTGGCGCGCAACAGAATTAAAACCGTTTTCCATGAAATAGTGTTACTCTTCTCAATCTTGTTCCGAACACATTCCGCTAAAATATGAGTGGTATCCTCTACCTTATCATACTCAGAACAATTGGGCGACTCACCATTTCTCATTAAAAAGTCGAAACTATTCAACGGAACATGTCGAACGTAGTCTAAAAGCAGTCACAAACCAAGAAAGGCGGAAAGGCTATGTTGAAAGGTTCTATACCAAATTCCCTTACTGAATGACCTCTCATCAAAATATTATTTCCATAATTCTAAACACTGGCCGCGAACTCAATACAAGAGGTAATTAAATAAGGGAAAACATTCAACAGATATTCCGTGCCTTTTTTGCGAAACGATCTACTTTCTCATTTCCATATAATCCAATATGGGATGGTACCCATTGCAGAACAATTTTCTTTTTGCCTTGGACCTTACTAATAGAATCTAAAATTTTATAGGCTATCGGTGCATCTCGACAATAATTGTAGGTGCATCGAGCCAGGTGTAGCAGAGCTCTCCTAGAATCAGTCAGTATTAAATAGTTTCCTGATTCGAATGACTCAATGTATGAAATAAGGATAGAGTACCTACTAATAGAAATTTTAACACATGATCAAAATTTTATAGATGCCTTCGTTTGCGAATCAAAAACAGCCCATCCCGACTTGTTATTTACCTTCCTGTGACCCATCAGTAGACTGAGTAAAAATGTAATTAATAAACATTTAGATACTGATCACAAACATGTATGTTGCTACATCTATACAGATGGTTCGGTTTGACTGTGCCATCTACACAAGGTTTTACTACATTGGATAGGTCTACACTGCTAACTCACGTGTTAAAAGAAAATATTCCAATTTCTGCGATGAAATAAGAAACTCATGTATCGTCACTAATAGTGTTTTTTTTTACGCCTCCAATATAAACTCTGACATGACTCGGCAAAATTGTTTAACAAGACAAATATTTTACTGCCTCGGAACGACGAATCCACCTCAACCAATATTTGCTGGCTAAGAGGTACCTGCTTACATATAAAGGTTGAAAGTGAAGCTCACACTCCATCACGTAAATTGGAGTAGTCCTCACAAAACCACCAACAACGCGCATACACTGATTTTGTATTCTATCCAATTTCCCTAAATTGCTCTTGTACCCGCTATCATATAAAAAGTCACCATAGTCCAGTCGCGAACGTATAATAGAAACACAAAATTATTTTGTTCGTTTAAATATCCTATTTTTTGGGTGCTGTATATTTTTAGTATTCTTGGCGAAGACGTAATTTTTTATTTAAATTACTGCACAGAATCAAGGAATTATTCCATGGAATCCAATTATCAGATAACCAGGCTGCATTTAAAAACGTGCCAGTGACTTTTACATCAATGTTCCATTCCTCTTTTCAGTGCAAACATCCCGCAGGTCCCACAAACATCGTACCTATGTACCTATTTCAATTCGACACACTAAATTGATTTTTCATGTTTTGGTGCAGAGTGTTCCTTACAATTCCGTAGACCTACAGGAACTTTTTAGTTTAACGTAACTTTAGTAGCACCTACGTGATAACATCAGTCTCTGGGAAGTGGTTGGGCAGGCTGGGTAGCGGGTAGTGCAGCGTGGTGGTGCGGGTGTGCGCGGGTGCGAGGCTCAGCGGCGCGGGAGCCGGCACGCGCGGCGGCGCGGCCCACGTCACGCGCGCGCCCTCGCACCCGAACAGTTGCGTCGCCTTTATGTCCACCAGCAGAGAGTCCAATCTACAACATCACAATTCTCCCCTTTTTTTTGTTTCCGTGGTGCAAAATCCTCATGGATGTCCGCCGCCCTGGGACGGGTGGCGGGGTTTGTCAGACTCTTATTGACTAAAAACTACCCCGGTGTTCCGTCTCACACCTACAGGTCGCAGGAACGTACGATCCTTCCGCAACTACCTCCTGACTTCCCCCGCGACGCCTAAGAGGGGCGTGCGTGGAACACTACGCGCCGTCACCTCGGGTCCTAATATGTGTGGGAGGCGACGGACGTCACCGAGTCCGTCGCCCCTGGACCCATTTAAGGGGGCTGGAAGAGGGCGTTATCCGCCCTCCGCCGACGCCCGGTGCACCTGCTGCAGACCGGGTGAGTGGAAGAGATCTCCCTCTCCCTTTACGCAGCCTTGCAGGTCGGCAGCGAAGAGTCCTGGGACGCGGTGGTTTCCTTCTGCGAAACAGTAGTCTCGCAAAAAAACCGTTGGCAACACCGACGATATGTACATGATCCGCGTATTTAAAATTAATTAATTAATTGAAATAATTAACCAAGTTAAATAAAAAGTTGTGAAAGTGCATGTGTGGACAACAATCTCCAAGATATATTGTTTGTGACATCCGTCGTTCAGTGAAATCACCAATTCGATAAAGTTCCCGTAGAAACTTATTTTAGTAATAAACATTAATAAAAACTAAACAGTGCTCTCAAGAATTCTGCCAACAACATTGGATTGAAAACAGCAAAACCAGTAAAAACTAGTTTTTTGGTCAATGTTTAAGTTTGGTAGTAACTTTGAACCCTCTTTAGAAAACGTTGCGAAAAAATATTCAAAAATTGGACTTTGAACTTTCTGCGACAATTAGCGCCACTCATACATGTGACGAGCAGACGAACTACGCAATTACTACTGGCGCCATTGTTAACTCTAGTGGAGAATAGAGGAAACGGCTTTTGTATGACAATTAGCGCCAATTGTGCCTCTATTGAAGAGTAGTAGAAGCAGTAGTGTTGCCACTTAAAATATTTATTTTCCATTTGGTAGAAAATCGAAAATCTACCATCACCTACATTTTTAATCATTTTAAGTAGTGAATATTGTTTGTACATAGATTATTGAGGACTAAGTCTTGCTAGACTAAGGTTGAAGAATTGAACTTTTTGCATTTTTTGAATCTTTTGCTAATTATTACCGACATCATGAACAAGACTGAATCGGAAAATATTACTTTTCGCAAACCGCAGAGGGCGAGTTCAATGGACAGCGTATTTAACGTTAACTTAAGCACAAACTCCACACTATTAGATACAACCTTGTTGAGCCTTCCAAATACGTCATTAAATGACAGCGATGCTGTTCTACATTTTAAAGAAACAATTAATAGGCTAAATATGGAGCTAAAAAGCGCACATACCGAAATTGAAAATTTAAATAGTGAGAATTTCCGCCTTAAAATGGATATTGGGCAGTACCAGAGACTTATAGAAACGTATAAGAAAGTAAATATATTGGACAAAAGGAGCTTTTCACCGAGGTCCGCAAGTAAGCGAAATAAACTACGAACGGACAGCTCCTCCACACCAACTAAACTGTGTCTCTCGCCTATGGTGACTCACCTGCCAGACTCTGTCGTACAAACCCAATCCACAGGCAATTTAGATGACGACTCTTTCAACTCGGCTCTGTCAATCGGCAGCTCGGGGGCAATTACACTCACCAAGTCGCCACCGAAATTAGAACGAAGCGTAAATTCGTGCAAGGGTACAATTCAACACGACTCTCAAAATAAAGAGGAGTCCAAATCTGCCTCGGATACTAAGTTGAAAAACGGAGGTAGTCAAGCAAAATATCCAATAAATACATGCCAAACCAGGCCCGAAAACCAACTAGTCCCCAATGTAGCAGACACTTTGAATGATAAAAGGGATAGTCGCTCGAAACTTAAGCAATGCCCTCAACAGACTAAGAATCAACAAAGAAACATCACTGAAAAGCACAAGCTGTGTATCTTAAGTAGTAATAAGAACAACAAGATACTATCAATTGCAGAAGACTCATTCCCTAATTATGCAATTTGCCACTACCTAACCCCTAACTGTGGAATAAAGAAACTCCTCGATAATATTGAACAAAAGTTAAAAAACTATACAATGTACGACTACTGCCTAATTTTAATTGGCGAAGAGGATTTTCGACGAACCAACAACTATGTCGAATTAACAATCTACATACGCGAAACCCTTTTAAAAATACAGAACACAAATGTTATAATTTGCGCCCCTACATTTAAATTGGACGACTATTCAACGATGTTTAACGGAAGAATAGAGACATTTAACAGCCTTATGTACCTAGATGCATGTACTCATAACTTTGCATACTTGTTCGATTCAAACTTTTATCTTTGCTATGATTTCGAAATGTTTTGGAAGAAAAGTGGGTCAGTTAATAATCACGGAATGTCAAATATATTTGTAAATCTTAGTTTAATGATTAACGAATTTATATATTGTGATAACGGGAATGTAAACCACTTAATTGACGCGGAACTTGGAGGGTCTACACTCAAAGGCACTACAGTTCATGCGAATGGGTTTTTTCTTTTATAACCAAATGCATCTGTTGCATCAAAACATAGCGGGGCTTCTTAATAAATCGGACTCATTAACAGTACATATCCAAGAATTGCTAGAAAAAAATATAGATGTAGATGTGATCTGTATAACGGAACATTTTGTAATGGCTGGTCACGAAAACTTAATAAATGTACCTAACTATAAGATGGCTGCGTGTTTCGCAAGAAAATCACAGAAACGTGGAGGTTCCTGCATTCTTATTAAGAATAGCTTTGAATACAAGGAACTAAAGAACACATCAAAGTTTTCCGTTACGGGGGCTATAGAATGTTGCGCTCTAGAACTAATTAAGCAAAAAATTATAATTATATGCGTATATCGTCCACCCAGTATGTCTAACATAGGCCTCTTCTATGATAACCTGGATGCTCTCCTAAAGACATTGTGTACTAATACTAATAAAAAGGTGATTTTGTGTGGGGACTTTAACATAGACATAATTAAAAGAAATAGATTTACTTTGGACTTTGAATCCCTACTTCTCAATTATAATCTTAAATTGGAAATACATCAACCTACACGACTAATGAGCAAAACTTGCCTAGACAATATAGCTCATAACTCTAAGCAAAAATGCAACAGCGAGATTCTCGATTTTGCTTTATCTGACCATACAGCTCAACTATTGAAAATCCCAGTCAAAAAAACATGTATTCTTAATTCTTGGCGGGTACAAAAACGTAATATTACAAAGGAAAATTTAATCAAATTTAAAAAATATCTTCAGTGCCTTACTTTTTCAGACGTATTTGGTACTGAAAACGCTAATGAAGCCTATGATAATTTTACAGACATTTTTTGTTTATTGTACGATCTTTGCTTTCCGACAAAATGGGTTACCGTTAAACCAGACACAAAAATTAAGTGGATATCTCGGGGTATAAGAATTTGTAGTCGGAAACAAAGAAGTTTATTGTGGAAATACAGACAATCTCCTACGCGTAAAAATAAATATATTTTCAAAACTTATTCACAGAAACTCAAAAAAATTATAAGACTAACCCAAAAATCTCAAAATAACTATATTATAAATAATTCTGAGAACAAGACCAAAGCAGCGTGGCAAATTATTAACAAAACTAAATTTACGAAAGATCCGATTTTACAAATCAAAATACAAAATTCTATGATTAAGGACCCTCAAGAAATTGCGGAATCTTTCAATAATTTCTTTGTTGACCAGGTTCAAGATGTATCCGACAGAAACCCAAAAACAGTTAAAACCAATAGGATGGGTAATAACCCGAACTCAATGTTCATGCCGCCAGTTGTTCCACAAGATATAGTTAGAGCAATAAGATCATTAAAAAATAAAAAAAGTCATGGCTATGACGGCGTAACAACCTCTGTGGTCAAATATGTGTCTGATATAATTGCTTTTCCTCTAAGTCACATTATGAATACAAGTATTAGCTCAGGTACTTTCCCCGACAGTCTTAAAAAAGTAATCATAAAACCACTCCATAAAAAAAATTGCAAAGAAGACATGAGTAATTATAGGCCAGTTGCCTTAATTCCAGTGTTTTCCAAAGTTCTTGAAAAAATTATGTATGAGACAGTTTATAAATTCCTAACAAATCATGAAATACTGTGTGACGAACAAAAGGGGTTCAGAAAAAATAAAAATATAAATATGGCAATATATGATTTATTGAAAAACGTAATGCCAAGTGTGGATCATAAAATGCCTGTATGCGCCATATATACTGATATGACGAAAGCATTCGATTACGTAAACCATGAAACTCTAATAAATAAACTTTACACTTACGGGATAAGAGGAAATGTCCTCGGCCTAATAAAGTCTTACCTCTCTAATCGAATGCAATACACTGAAATATCCAGGATATGTGTGAAAACAAAAAGAGAACACAAATATCTATCCGGCTTCAGAGAAGTTAAATATGGCGTACCACAGGGCAGTGTGCTTGGACCGCTGTTGTTTCTTTTATATATCAACGACTTGCCTCGCCATATTCAACAACCTGTGGTATTATTTGCGGATGACAGTACGGCAATAGTAAAATGCGACAATAAAAATTATTACGAAAATGACATTAATAATACATTAAAAAGTATAATAAATTGGCTTAATGAAAATAATCTCATCATAAATATTCAAAAAACAAAAGTTATGCATTTTCATCAGCGTGTAAGAGCTGAAAATTATGTGGTTGAATTTAATGGACAAAGAGTAGACTCGACAAACGATACAAAATTCCTTGGTATACAAATTGACAATAAATTGACCTGGAAACCGCATGCAGAGGATGTATGTAAGAAGCTAAGCAAGTCAGCGTACGTTCTTTATAACTTAGCAAAAAAAGTAAGCCTTCGCACCGTGCTGGAAGCTTATCATGGTCTGGCTGCGTCAGTTTTGAGATTTGGCGTTATATTCTGGGGTAACTGTTCTGAGAGGGAGAGGATATTCAAGGTTCAAAAACGTTGCATAAGATCAATGACTAGTACTAAAAATACCGACAGTTGTGCACCTGTGTTCAGGTCTCTAAAGTTACTCACCTTTCCGTCTCTGTATATCCTTGAAGTAGCTATATTTGTTAGAACAAACTTACACCTTTTTACCCTTATGGACGATATTAGAACACGTCCGGGATCTGTTAGATCGCAATACAAAAATCTAATGTATACAGGCAGGTACAAAACAGCTTTATTAAGAAAAAGCATACTTTCAATGGGGCCAGTCATCTATAATAAAATACCGCATATCTACAAAGAAGAGTCATTTAGCTTATTTAAAAAAAGGCTTACATCCTTACTTATAGATAAATGTTACTATTCAATACAAGATTTTTTGAATGATAAGAGTTTATAATGTTATTTTGATTTATTCTATTTTATTTGAATGCTAGGAATTTATTATGTTTTCTATTTTATTTGAATGATGGGGAGTCTAGGACGTTTTATTGATTTAATATGTTTTGTTTTGAATCTATTAATGTAATTGTTTTTTTTAATGCAATCAATTTTATTCAATCTATTTATTTTTTAATTGAGAAGTGATTATTGTTTATTATATGTATGTTCACGTGAGCGATATGTGCCTGTACTTTTTTTTTTTTTTAATCATTATTTAATTTTATTTCTTTGTTTATAATTGATTAGGTATATAATAATTATTTCTTCGCTTTTTGCATGCCGTAAGGTAGAGTGTGTTGAAACTTTTTTTTAAAATGCTAACATCTTATTTTGTACACATATTCTTTGCAAAATAAATAATTTCATTTCATTTCATTTCATTTCATTTCAGAAGGAAACTACCGTGTCCCAGGACTCTTCGCTGCCGACCATCGACTCAACTACAGCTGGCAACGAGAGGTCACTGCCTACTTCCAAGATGAGGGCACGGTGCGGCACACTCTGCCAGCGTACGCCACGCCGTGTCCTCCCGGCAGTCGACGCAGTGGTGACACCGGGCGTCCGGCTCCCTGTTTATGCGACACAGGTACTTCTCGAAGCAACCATACCCCGAGAGCACCTGCATCACCCGAAACGACAGAGAGCCGTGCCTCCTCCCGAGCTAGCGTTCGAGTACCGGCCGGATCACCTCGATGGTGACGAGGCTGGCAGTAGAGCGTGAAAGCCTGTCCCGCCATTCCGCCACCAGGACCTCGCGAAGCCGAAACCGACACAGCTCCATGTGTCGCTGCATCGGTCGTTGGCCTGCGCCCGCGCTTCTTCGCATCATAACTCTCCCTAGTTGTACCGTGTCGATGCAAATAATGTGAAAGATTTCCCTAATGCGAAGGTAGGTTAGGTAGGTACTTTACTGACACATTTTACTAGCCAAGTTGAACCGCAAAACGTTATCACTTACTCAGAGAGACATAATGGAATACATACTGCCAAAGACCGGCAAAGTCTTGCACCACGATGATGTCACTCATTACTCTTAGTTAAACATCAAACCTGCTGAGTGTTATAGCAATCAGTTCGTTTCTATGAGAGCTCCTGTTTCACAGCAGCACGCGTAGCGTAGCCACTGTAGAAACGGAGAAAATGGAAGACAAAACGACAGGCTGTAAAATGATTTCTACAGCGCGGTGTCAAAATAAAGAAAACATATTACGTCACTTTGTAAAAAAAGATAGAGAGCTGCCGATCTATTCGGTAACAATCTCACCGTGGAAACTTGGGTGAAGTGAGCTGTCAATCCACCCGATGCTAGGGAATGACACTATCGACAGCTCGCTTAAAGCTCACTACGCCTTAGTTTTCAAGGTTAGATTTTACATAATTGCTTGGCTGTACCTTCTAGAATGGTGGAGCGAGAGAGCGGGCGGGTCGAGCACGAAGCGCACGGGCACCACGTCCCACCACACCTCCATCTGCGCGCACACAATCTCGCACACTTCGTGGATCGATCCCTGAACACAACACACTTACTAGACTCATGGGTATCATCCTTTGTCAGACTTGCATGGCTATAGGAGTAGGAGGTGACCAAAGAAATGAATTATTGTCTGTGTGAAAGATGACATGGCTAGAAACGGAAGACATGTTGCGCCGACTGCCGAACCCACATAAATTGGATTGAGGGCAAGAGAATGCTGAATTTTTTCAGATAAATAAGCCGTAACAGCTTAGACAGTTATTGAAAACCTGATTATTGAAAGCGTGAGGGAGAACCCAGACGTGACCCTTTTTTCTCCGTGACCGAACGTTCTTTGTATGATCGACTCTTGTGGTACGTGTATGTTGAACTTCGCGTTATATTCTATTCCGACGGCCTTTTTACAAACCGTGCATATACGGTCTTTTCCTTTCTCTCTTATCGTAAAGTTAGATCTAAAAGGTATTTTCTTATATATTTAAGTGAACAAAGGTTTTATCTACGACATAATAACAATAACGCCAATTCAGCACGTTCTATACAAAAAAAAAGTTATAAGCTTACACGACTTTGCCAAATTTTCGGAAAGTAAAGAAAATGCAGCACTATTCGAGGTTTTCCTCAATACTTAATAATTATGTAACCGTCTATTGAGAAAAACCTCGAATCCTTTTAACCGATTGCGTCGTATATCGCTCCCATGGCGGCGCTCGTTAAATCTACCATTTTATGGTGCTGTATGTCTGTAATGGTGCACATATCGTCGCAATCACAGCGTTTGTATCGAACGCGAGGAAACTGGTAATGTCCTTTATTTATGAGAGCTCCGTGTTGTTACAGTGTTGTCTTGACTGCTAATACTTCTTCAAAAATAAATCTCTTCTTACTTCACTTCTACTGGACCCTTAGTTTCAAGTGATAATAGGAAGTATGGACAAAAGTATTGCTCTTGTTCAGTAATCCTCGTAAGTACTTAAATATTTTTGAATACTTAGGTCTTTTACCTTATTAGGATAGTTAGTGTGTAGTGTCAGTCGTACTCTAAAGGCTCCTGGAAGCCAGGACAACATTACCGCGACTCCTGGTATCGGATCCGACACGATCTCCATCGAGCTGACGATCATTGGCTCGTAGTCCGGAGGGAAGCTCTCCTTAGGGATGTCCCTCAGAATCAACCTGGAACATCTTTTGTTTTAACACCTTGTATAAATAAAAAAAAGATAAATAACAAATATTTTTTCACGCCCGCATTCTCCATAGCGGATAGCACAGGTTTAATTCAAGTACGCTTACATATTGCCATAGAATGCCCCGAATATAAGGATTATTTATATGAAATTCTATAATCCTAAATCCTCACACACTAATCTACGACGAATCGTCAGAAGAATTCGGAAGAGACCCAAATCTCAGACGAATTCGGATGACGCCAGCTTCGGCGCGGACAAATCGACCGATTTGGACGAAATCTGAGTCCACCTTAACAGAGGATAAAGCTAAGGGTACTGACATGAGCACGGCGCGCTGCACGCCTAGGCGTGCGCCCACGTCGGGCACGTGCACGTGCAGCGGGCACGTCGAGCGTGGCATCACCTGCCCGCGCGCTGGCTCCACGCGCACCAGCTGCGCGTTCTCGCCGCGCCTCGCGTACTGCTCTGGATCCTGCGCAGAAGATGTCAATGTAATGGAAGTTCTTGCACATGATGACATATAATAAAGATTGCTGAAATGATTTTTCCCATTTGAATTTGAAAATAAAATAAAAATGGTATGGGTCCCGCCTGCTTCCAACTTTAATTTAATTCAAAATGGGCTTGTTTTTAGCTATTCAGTTGTTTTTATTAACTTAAGTTTTTTACACAGTCACAGTTATTTTTATTTTTTTAAATTACTTTTTTTTATTTCCAGCTTTTTAGTTTACAAAATAATGTGATTTTAATAAATATTGTAATATCGCAAACGATTTAGTTCTTGGTACGTGTTTTTTTATGATTTGTGACTTCGAATTACTTTTAACCATATAAGTTGTATATATTTTTGTAATCACCTTTTAAAACCCTTTATTTGGATACCCCAATCGATAGGTTTTGAGGAAAAAAAATTTGAAGACAACATAATATTAATGTGAGTGAACTTAGCAGATCATTGTCCAGCAGATCAAAAATAAAAAAGAGTTCGCATGCAGCTGAGTTCTACAGTTCCTAAAAAGTATCAGGAACTGTAGAACTCAGCTGCATGCGAAAAGAACTCATTTTTATTTTTGATCTGCTGGACAATGATCTGCTAAGTTCACTCACATATAATATTAATGGCGCCAAAAATCGGCCATTTTTTTTTCAAGTTATATACCCAGTGTCACTTTCACAATTAAGACGAATCTATCAGCACCTCTCAAGCTGAAATCGATCAAGGCGTTTAGGCTACAGAGCATGCCAAAGAAACATAGGTACATACATACCTACATACATACACTCGAAAAACATAACCCTCCTTCTGGCGCAGTCGGGTAATTATTTTTTGTTTTTCGGGATAAAGCTATTTTTAATCGATCAAGTGCAAGATGGTCAATACTTGAGGTAGGTCTTGATATACCGTGTCACTCTTACAGTAAATACGAATCTAACGACACCTCTCAAGCTAAAATCCATCGAGCCGTTCAGGCTGCAGAGCGTGCCAAATAATTATACATACTAGTATACTCTCGAAAAACATAACCTCATTCTGGCGCAGTCGGGTGATAAAAATACGGCCGTTTATGCTACAAACAAACTTTTGGTTGACCTAGGATCATGTTATTTGGCAAGAAGCAAGGTCTCATCGCACAAGTAAAGGAAAAAGTCTGAAAGTTGTTAATTTATAACCTTATAACTTAATTATTATTTTACGATTACAAACATACATTTGCGATTGACCGTGACGTATATCGATGTATACGAGAACGTTTTTTGAACTACAAAGCATCATCATTAATCCCAACTACGGAATCCTACATTGTGCGTGGTTCAAATCGCACTTGGTCGATTTTATTACATAGATGTAGGTACATCTACATATTGTGTTTTAAATAATTATCTGATACAATATTAATAATGGTTGACAACCTCAATATTGTACGCAGCTCCCGTCTAATTTTGCATTAATTTCTTTTTGAAGTCTAATTATTTTTGCGGTTAAATTATTTTTAATTACTTTTTTGTATATTTGAACCCTATTTATTATTTTCCAGTGATAGTCTAGAATTTACAATTTTTTTAGTTTTAAGTTAAAACTGGAATATTTGTTTGTACTAGGTAGTAATAGTTTTTTTGTAAATGTTGCACTAGAATATGACCAAGGTTCTGAAATGTTTTCCGTTTGACACTACACCCGAACTCGTATCAACAAGTCAGGCCGTCACATTTACACGTATAGTCCATATCTTGAAATTACTGAATCGATTTTGATGAAACTTGCATTCTGTAAGTTGAAGTAAATGTAAGCCAATAAAAAAAATGGTCCCGATCCGATTAATATTTGCGGAGAAATGCCTGGACAAACATACATGCATACATACATCTATAAAATTTTGTATATTTGTTTGGGAACCCTAATAGATTGTCATTTATGTGAATATAATGCAGTTCCAATAATATTACATACATACGTGTCGAATTGATAACCTCCTTTTTTTTGAAGTCGGTAAAAAGAAGTAGGTACAAGTTACATGTAAAGCGGTACCTACCTTGTACAAAATGTATACTACTGTGTTACCGGTCTCTGTTATTCCAATAATGGCGGCATTTACAGTAATTAAAAATAAAGTTCGGGGGCAAGTATCTTTGAAGTAAATTAGCCTTCATTATTTCAGTGACTTCCCTTGAAGTTCTTTAATTATTATAACATTACAAAAGAAATTTAATTTGTCAAGTGCGTATTAATATGTTGACGATTTAGATAATCGTCGAACAAGCTTCAATAGTGAAACTTAACGCAGTCTTATCTTAGGAATAAAACTCGTCTGCTTCAGATTTTCGGTCACGTTTCAAGTTTACTTGGAACTTAAGAATGTCTTAATCCGTTCCATTCCGAAAGGCTATTTAGATCTTCAGACTTATAAGTAGACTTTAGGCAGTTTAAATCTTTCTTGGAAGGATGCTTAGTTATCTGTGTGTAATTAGTTTCAAATAGTGTCCGACCGAAACAGGTTTTTCAGCCGAAACCGAAACCGAACTTTCGGCCTTGCTCTTAGTTTCGGCCGAAACCGAAACCGAAACCGAAACTTACTTAAACATATTTAAAATTTCTATCGTCTACAGAAATCTGGTGTGTTTTTTACACATTTATTTGAATATACAATGTATATTATACATACAGACAGTTGAATACTTACCTAATAATTTACGAGGTCGGTCCCATAATGAATTGGCCTGATATAGTTCTATGCGACATGTCGCTACATGTTGTGTTGCATTAAATAGTACGTTTATCGTGCACTTAATATAAGAAACACGCATCGACATGAAATGCTTAGTCTTAGTTTAGCAGGCATTAGCATAACGAGAGTCGCGTATTTTTTCAAAATGTCGAATACTGAGTATCGAAGTGTCATAAAGTTTTTGTTTAAAGAAGGTTTATACCCTGCCCAAATAAAAGAACGATTGGATGACGTGTATAAGGAGTCTGCCCCCTCCTATAGCACAGTGAAAAATTGGGTGAAAGAGTTTCGCCTCGGGAGAGAAACCGTCGAAGACATTTGCCACGATGGTCGACCTGTGGAAGTGCTCACTCCCGAAACGATTGCTCTTATCGAAGAGAAGGTTCTGAGTGACCGCCGTTTGAAGATTAGAGAAATTGCAGCTAGGCTTGGGCTCTCTAAAAGTACGTCATCGTGCGATCCATGAACATCTTCACATGAAAAAAGTGAGTGCAAGATGGGTACCGAAACTTCTTTCAGCGGTACAGAGACAGGAAAGAGTGCGCTGCGCTTCGGAGTTTTTGGATCTTTGTGGCGAAAATTCAAAGACTGTGATCGAGCGGCTAGTGACTGGTGATGAAACTATGATCTTGTATTATGACCCACAAAGCAAGCGCGAATCAATGGGATGGCGTTATAAGGGTGAAAAGCCCCCTAGAAAGGCAAAGGTGCAACAGTCGGCTAAAAAACTGATGTGCACAATCTTTTGGGATTTTCAAGGCATTTTGATGGTGGATTTTAAAGAACGTAATGCAGTCGTGAACGGATAATATTATGCTTCTTTAATATATAAATTACGAGACAAGATAAAGGAAAAACGAAGAGGCAAGCTGTCTAAAGGTGTCCTGTTGCTCCATGACAACGCCCCTGTTCATACCGCTGGTGTTTCGAAGGATGCAGTTCGTCAATGCGGGTTCACAGAAGTTGAACATCCACCTCACAGTCCAGACATGGCCCCGTCTGACTATTATTTATTTCCAAATTTAAAGCGAGACTTAAGAGGAAGAAAATTTTCAAGCGACGAAGAGTTGCAGGCGGCCGTCTTCGGTCATTTTGAGGCTAAAAACTGTGATTATTTTTATAAAGGTTTAGAGAACACACACACAGATGGTTCACAGATGTCAGAAGTGTGTTAGTAGTATTCATGGTGATTATATTGAAAAATAAAATTGGTTTCGTTTCATTTCCTTCATTAGTTCATAGTTAGGCCAATTCATTATGGGACCGCCCTCGTATGTGCAAAACACAACCTCAACTCCATGCGATTAACGATGGACGGCGGCGAACTGGGCCGGCGACGCGACGAGCGAGCACGAGCTAGCCGCGAAGTTCGCCGAACGATGGACGATAATTCATGAACACTCGAGTTTCGGCGCGGCCGAAAGTTTCGGCCATTTCCTGGCCGAAACCGAAACTAAGGCCGAGACTAGATTATTTGGCCGAAACTGGCCGAAACCGAAACCGAAACCGAACTTTCGGTCGGTCACTAATGCAAACAAGAACCAACCCGCATGGTTCTACTTATTTGATTACAAAATAAAAAATGCAAGGGACCATGTGGCATGAGTCTTATTAAAAAAAAACAATTTCAATGATTTTTTAGGTTTATTGGGTGACTATGGGGCATGGGTCTTGTTAGTTTATTGAACAACTGGTGATATGTTGGTTGATAACCTTGTCATAAAAATGTTTTGTTCTGTCAAAATTGTCAGATCATTTTGATATTTACAGGGTCGATAGAAGGTTCATTTTTGAAAGCTTCTGTGTCCTTATCTCGATTCTGGCATGTGTGTGGATTGGTTCCTGTTTGCATAACTAGGTCCGTATGTCTGATAGTTTCACCCGGACGGTTGCATGCCCGACACACGTAGTCGTCATAATATGTTTTCGGTACTTATTCGTTAAGATTACTTCGTCCATAATTGCACAGACGAAACCTTCAGTTTCCACGAAAAGTCACCAAAACGTACCCAGGATATGGACGCTACGAAATCTACGCCGGGCTCATGAAGAGCCCGATAGACGCGCCCGTGAAGCTCCTTGCTTTGCCATACCTTATTATTTATTTGTTATGTGATATTACTTATTTTGTGTTTGCTAATGCCAAAAAACGCGTAATTGTTTAATACTAAGATTAGACATACAAGTCAATTTAGATTGATTGTAGTTTTATAGGACTTAGTTGTCGGTGTGGTGTGAAGCTCAAAAGGCATGGCAAAGCAAGGAGCATGGCCAAAAAGCATGTACGCCATTGGTCTTGCACTTGATCTCTGCCCGGTCGTGTCGGATTGTCGTCCATCGGAATATCAGAATAAAGGAACCGTGTTTACGCACGCACCTGTGCACTATGTTTCGTGCGTACCTGGCTGATCTCTGTTGAGATTGGGCGCTGTAACTGAAATTCGATGAGGAGTACATTATTATAGAACTTACATCTTGCGCCATGGCCCGCGCCTCCTTAGCGCCGATGCACAGCCGGTTACTGTCGTCCTCGGGCCCCAGCGAGCCCACAGAACTCTCGTCCTCTAAGCACGAGCACACGCCCCACGTACGCACGCTCCAATAGTATGAATAAACCACAGGACTGAAAATACAAATATTAAACAAATCTAGATACTTCTGCATAGCGTGTCGATGGCAATCTAATTGAAGTCAGCCCAGAATTCGGCTACACGTTTGGCGCCATCAGTAGCGTCCATTTATACACTGCTACAACTTTCAGTATTATGGGCCACAGCAGACACAGCGGTTGAACGCTCCACTCCGCACACATTCGGATGCCAGTCGCATCGATTTGGCATCTGCGGAACAAGACTCAGTATTGCACTAGATTTTGACAAAGCTACACCCTTACCATGGATTCTAATAAAGCTGCATTGCTGCTTGCTTAATTGATAAAGCGAAAATATCAGTCGCGCCGAAGACGGTATTGATATTGGGTATGTTTTAACAGCAATGTAATTAAACGAAGACTATTCAGTTAGACCAGTATATTTTTTTTATATTGCTACCGACCTGTGTTACTGCTACTGTACAGTTTTAAAAGAATAAAGAAAGAAATCATTTTGAAATTTATCATTTGTAAACAATAGATACCATTGCAAATCGGCAAACTATCGATAGTCGACTATCGATCGGCAACACATAGCCGACCCGGTTCAGCATCGGAGCAGTCGCTAAAACGCGCGATTCTGATACCGCGTCCGAACGCAGGAAATCGCGAAATCGCGATGCACCATCTATAGAATCTCTAAAACGCGCGATTTTAATACTGCGACGGAACGCAGAGAATCGCCAAAACACGATGCAACATCGATACAGTCGCAAAATCGCAGATCGCCGATGCTAAAAGTAGTGTGTGTGCTTTGGCCCTAGGACTTGCAATTCTCCTCGTAATTGACGGAAATTTAAACTGTCTAGTTTAAGGTCAGCATTATGCTGAGCGATGGCCGTTTTGCACGGATGTGACGCATGTTCTCTGCCAAATTGTTATTTTTTTTGTGTTTGTGATTTTGAATGCGTCATGTTTGCCGTAAATAAACGTATTTTCTTTATTTCTTTCAATTTATTATATCGTTACTATTGTGATAAATCTACACATTAAATGTTCCATTGCCTGTATTAAAACTGCAATGAATCAAAGCTAAGTGGTTTATTTGTTTGTAATCATTAGCTCTCAACTATACACGAATATTGTATTTTGCCTTTCATGGGTTTTGAATAATTATGAAAACTAATTGCGAATATTGAAATATTTGTTAATTAACAACGCAGATTCAAGTGAAGCATTCATCGGAGCTAATAATTGCTTTAATGTGTGATTCGATGAAATGGAATGTTGGGTTCAAGTTCAATATTGTATAATAAAGGTAAAATCTATTCAAATCAAAAATTTTCAATTGACGTTATTTCCAAATAAATAAACGTTACATTAGTGAACGTTAATTTGAATAATTACTAATAAATCAGGATGGTAAAGAAAGAAAGGAAGAAAATACGTTCATTTGCGGCAAACATGACTCATAAAAGTAAAAAAACACAAAGAAAGGTAGGTAGTAGGTACTCATAAGTTACTATTAAAAATATTTAGAAGTAGGTATAAAACTTGAACAATCAAAACATGTGTGGTTAAAAAGTTTTTTTGTATCGAGAAGAGGCCCAATAAGGAATATGCATGATTTTTTTTTATTTAAAAAATTAATCTTCATTCATGTAATAAACAGTATAGTAAAACTGTTTTTCGGATAACTATGAAATTAAAAAAGATATGAGCCATCGAAGATTTGTTTCTATCTCTTTCTCGCAAAACGAAATTTAACACGGAGTTTATATGGCCGTAGTGACATGTGACGTCACAGTCTATGTCGGATCTCTCTGTCTAATTGGTGTGTAATCAATAGTTTTAAATGCTCATATCGGCCGTGTTTCTTGGCCGATTTTAATTTTAATTTCACTTTTTGTCATCTCTACTCATAGAATTATAACGCCTAGAAACCGAGTACGCGCGATTTCAGTGAGGCACTTTCAAGTGAGTCTAAAAGACTCACTACGTTCCGAACGTCCGCCAGTTGTCAAGGTCAAACGCTAGAGCAAACATCTCCGAGCTTTCCGAGACAATTTCATTAATAATGACTTATTGTGTAGTGAATGGGTGTCACAATGCATCAGAAAAGAATAAAAAACCTACCAACATATCATTTCATAGGTAAGTACTACAATTCGACTTGTATTTTGCTACAATAATGAATACAAAAATTAAATACGACAACAAAATTTTAGGCCGCCATGTTATGAAGGTGTTACCAGTTGCAATGAATTACCCTATTGTTCAACGAAAAATAAATACACACCCGTATTTTTTTTTTACAATGAACCCGAGATTTTTACACAACTGCCCAAAAATTTTTTAGAGAAAATTCAATATGGCGGCTTTGTAGCGCCATTTTGAGATTTGAAAAGAAACTATTTATTTTAAATTATTACAAAATGGGTATCAAAATTAAGGTCTTGGTGAGCTCAATTCAAATATAAATAAATAATATACGGATATTTAATATAGATAAGTAGAGTGTACATGCAAAAAAAATCATCTTTATCAGCTGCAAACAATTTAGTTAGACTTTAGCGAAAAAAACTTGCTATTCTTTAGACCAGTAAAAATATAGAAATCGTGCGCTTCTAGTGTAAAGAAACTTTCACGCTAAATGAAATCTAATTTAATAAGGGATTTTCTCACAGATTGAAATTAAGAAAAAAAAACTGGTTTCATAAATGGTACTAGCTAAGCAAAGACGGCGCTAACAAATAATGAAGTTTTTTTTTATTTTCTTGCTCTATGGTTGCTCTGTGATTTCCATACATACAAATACCATAACACATAACCATGATGATTTTAATTGATTAGTTGTTCATGACGTATTTTCTCATAATTTATCAGTAACATCGATACATTTTCTTCTCCCTTTTGCGTTTTTCCTTAAAATGATTAAAACCATTAATGCTGCTCATTCATGTACCTATTGAATGTTAACTTATAATAAATATAGATTTTAATTACAAATATTCGTTTTAATGTAAATTAACATGTTATTTTTATAACAAGCTTTAAATAGAACTAGTACGTTACCAAGTACAAGATAAATAATCCGATTTTACGTAAGTATAAAATTTCCCCACTTTCGGGGAAACACTACTGCACTGTACACACTCCACAACATCAGAGTTTTGTTTGTGTGCGTGTCGGCGATCGTAAATACGCAATGCTCACGCATACATCAATAGATTGATGTGTGCGTTTTTGCCTCACTTGAGACGAAGCGCTTGTATGAAGACTATCGATCTAGGCGTTATTAATCTAAGTCTCTACTACGGTATTTTCATATTTTGTTAATAAATGCCATGAAAAAAATTCATGCATATTCCCTATTGCGGCAGCATTATTGGCTGATTATAAGAGCGCATGAGTGAGTATGTGCGTGAGTAGGCACCTGTGGTTGATGAGCTGCACGGTGGCGGAGAGCGAGCGGTGCGGGAACGCGGTGCCGAGGTGCACGTAGTACTCGCACGCCGGCTCGCCGTCGCCACAGATGTCGTAGTCTTTCTCTTGAGCCTAGAGTTATAATAGCACCAGTGAGTACATTCGTTAAAATCATTACGACAAAACACTGCTAAGGAGTAGAACACAGATGCAACACATTTTCCGGGACGACAATACGCTCGTCTTAAGCTTCCTTCCAAAATCGTACTTCATATTCAACTCACTACTAAAAAGTCTATTAATGAATTATTTTTCAAACTACATAGATGACGTAAATACTGGAATAAATCATGATATACCGGAATTAAATAATGCATATTGAGAGACAGTGGCAGTCTACAATGGATAACACGATGACAAGTTCCAGTTTAATTCCGATAGATATTTGAAAATCTTACACTTTCCAATAAGGTCTATAACGCCTTAGCCAGTTTGAAATTAGGTCTACCTAGGTCGACCTAGTGCGTGCAGTGTCGGGCACACTGTAACCCATGGAACTTTCGTCTTACGACTCCGCAGAGTGCTATAACGCGGGATAATATTATTACTCGTGTCGTATGATTTATTCGTGCTGTCGATATTTAAAATTCACCACATGCGGCAGTTGGTAAGTGTTGCGGATTGCCGCATTGTAAACGGTGTCTATAGTAACCAGTTTATCTTGGCAGGCGGTGACATACTGAACTAAATTTCAAAGTACTAAAACTCCAAAGTCAAAGCATTTATTTCAAATAGGCACATAAAAGGCACTTTTGAGCGTCAACAATTACAACAAAATAGAATTGATTCTAGTCACCAATTCCAAAGGGTAGTTTGCATACATTTTATACATATAATAATCATATTTGAAGACGATGTCACGCACCTAAAATAAAATTACGTACTATACCACAATTAAATAGGTGAAAGAATTAAAAATTAAACCATGACATATAAATTAATTATCTAATAGATACATGGTGCTCACATATTTACAAACATGGTAAAAGTAAACGATTTTCATTTAAATTAAAAAAAAAATTACAAGTAATAAGTCTGGGTGTATTTACAGAATTTAAATCAATGTCAAAAAAAAAGAATAAATTTTACAATTAAATTAGCAACCAGTTTGATTTTGTCTAGACTCGTAGATTGTCCTATGGAGCAGGACCAGCATGTTTCCAAGCGTTCTTATCTTGGATTTTTCTTTGCAAGCAGAGCCACAATGTGCTGCCAACATAAATGGCCACCTGGTTCAGGCGGGTTTTCTTTTTAGAGATGATGTGATACAGTCAGCTTCACAGAAACGGTACCCCCTTGGTAATAACATCAAACCTATCTAAGTTTTTTGTAATGTAACGTAAATGGCATGTTGGTCTAGTGGTTAACACAGCGGCTTAGCAATGCGATGGTCACGAGTTCAAATCCGCGGTTTAGAAGTTATTTTTCTTTATTTTATTTATTTACCTTTATTATTTTTTTTAGTTTCTTTTATAGGTGATTTACGTTAATTATTATTTAAGAAATCAAATGTTAACGTAGGTATGAGGTTTGTAATAAAAGCTAGGCATTTTGCATAAACAATATTCATTTATTTTTCTAATTACATTTCTAGGACTTCATGGAATCCACTTCCTGATTGAATATACAGTTTTCTATTTGTATTAAATTGGGGTTATTTACTTAGAATATTAACTTAACACAAAATAGATACCCTGGATGAGGCTTAGAACGTTTAACATTAGATAACGGTTCGTTTATAGATATTTCTAGAAACATAACTACAATAATATTTATTTATTTAAAGTTGTGAAAACAACTTTTTTTATGCTCTGATCTTATCGGAAAAAAACTCTGGTTAAAAAATTAAATGTTGTCATTTGTGCCTGTGAATTACAGAGGAAGAACCAACATGCTAAACTATAACAGTATAGCAATATACATCTTTCTCTTTTATCACATTTTCATATAATCCTTATTTAACACAACATTAGAAAAATATGTGAGGTCAAATGGTGCATCGTTAACACATTACAAGACTACTTGTAAACAAGAGTAACTGGATTGATAATAATAAAGGTTGTTTATTTTTGATTAACTAAGATATAATGATCCCACAAATATTGGGAAAACACTTGCTCATATATGTTCCAATGCAATTTTATCAGATAAGTTACACAATCAATCTGCCGAGTAAATTGCTTATTACCAACGGAGAGGATGGCCATCACTGTCTATCACTTCTTGAAGTCAGTACTTGAACGCGTAGTTTTGAAGGGTGCCACTCAGTGAACTTTCACAATATTACGTTGTCGCTCCGATTCATTTATGTAAGCAATTGGGCGAGGGCATTGGCGATCACATTTCACATCACCCGTCGCTTGATACCTTTATATCCATCTACGAACTGTAATGAAAATAATAATATTGGAAATACATAAAAACATCCAACTTGTAAGTAATAATGCAACATGATTGCAACAATAAATAGATATATGTGTAAGTGTAACGTAAATCTTACCGTTATGCCTTTGGGCATAACGAAAATAGAACAAAACAAAACATAAAGAAAATAGCACGAGATCTGTCTCGTGCTATTTTCTTCATGTTTTGTTCCTTTTCCCAGAGAACAACTATTTATGCCTTCAACAAAGTTGTTAATCGAACGATACCATCGGTTAATAGAATCAACTGGTCAAAAACTTAATAAATTGGATAATATTACGACGAAGATAACAGGTCTGCAAAAAATTTTTTTTTGTCAGCTGCATGACATATTTTTGCTAAATCATATGTATTACAATGCGCTGATTTCAGAAGTGATGGTCATTTTTTTCTATCACGTAAGAGTTTTTTGCAAATTGAACATAAGAATTTGGTGAAAGCACTCGTTTGTTAAAAATCACAGGTCGACAAAATTTGACGAACACTCTTTCCGAGAAACCAGACTATACTTTTCCGAAGGATTTTGATGCGCTGAATTCAAATCTGTCAAAAGACTAGTCTTCTTCTTTAAAATGACGTTGACTTTACTCAAATATCTTTTTTTTTTTTTCGCCGAGATGTCGCATTTAGAAATTTTCGTGTACGTAGATTGTTTTATGTTTGATAATTCATACACATACAGTCTATACGAAAATTTCTAAATGCGATATCTCGGCGAAAAAAAAAAGATATTTGAGTAACCTCAACGTCATTTGAAAGAGGAAGACTAGTCCTTTGAGATGCTATTAATAATTTTTGAAAGAAAATGGGATCGGCCGTGCTACATAACCTCAAAAACGAGAAAAAACGGTGTTTTTTGCACTTTTAGGTTAGGATATCTCAAAACTCTGACGTGATAGAGCAATTTTGAGCCAGATTTGAATTCAGCGCGTCAAAATCCTTCGAAAAAGTATAGTCTGGTTTCTGGGAAAAAAAATTGTTGACCTGTAATTAAGCACACGAAAACAAAACTATTTGAAAAGTAATTATACCCTTTTTTTTTTTTCAGGATGGGAAATCATCAAATGACTCCTCCCGCTCTGGGTGGAGCGGAAGGGAGTGTCAGACTCTTACTGACTGAAACCCACCCGTGTTCCTTCCTTTGCCCTTTATGTTCCGGGCCAGCGGTAACCCTTTCAGACAATCCCGTAATTATACCCTCAATCACAGTTTAGTAAATAAGGCGAAGAAGTATTCTAAATTCAACCTTAACACGCAGTTCATACAGCAGTTAAGTTTCTGAAGTAAAATTAGGGTAGTGCAACAATCGGATTCAACATATTCTAGTCAACCAAACAAGAAATCTATGCTAATTTCAACCTTATCTTTTAGTTAATTGAGGAGTTGCGTATTGCATTTTGTAAAACAAGACGGTAAGGTGCCAATATTAAATATAACAGGGAAGTTGAAATTTAAACCTATTTAGAACATTAGACCGTTTATAACCTTGTTTGATAAAAGGAGTAATGCTATTCCAATTTTCGTAGAGATTGATAACTGAGCCAATAGCCTAGTGGTATAAGACACGGCCTAGATGATCGGCTGGCGCCTGGTGATGCGGGTTCGTATCTTTATCGCACGCAAAGTGTCTTATTGTAAGTTATTCTTGGTATACGGTTCGGCCAGAAGGAAGCCGAAAAAATACTATATAAAATTATTAAAAACTTGCAAATTATATTTGAGGCGGATAGGTGGATGCGCTCAAGCAGAGATAGGTGCGGCGGCGGGGGAGGGAGCTGCTCAAAGCTCACGTGACACACACGGGCCCGAGCGTGCTCGGGCGATAATCTTTAAGTCTTAGGGGGGTACCTTTTCTGTGACGCTGTCTGTACTCTAAACTATTGTAGTCCATCTGTGTCACGTAATGCCTGCAAACCACTGACCTGTATTATACAAGTACGCTGGACTTCATACTATCGATGACAAAATGAAGACAAAGATTTTCGCCATTTTGGCGGTGACACCAACGTGAAGGTACCGTGGAACTAATATTAGAGATGGGATACATCCTTCGATAAAAACATACTTTTACTACTGAACTATATCGATAGTTATAACCACTGAGAGTAATAAAATTTATATTATTACTTAATAGAAAAATATCGAATCACTCCCAGTTATTTTTTAGCTTCATTTTTAACTAATAGAATAATTGCTCTGCAAAGGTTAACTGATAATTCATTAAGGCGCGGTCAGCTCGCAAGCTATAAACTAGTGGATAGTGTCCTAGTAATGTTATAGCGCATGACGGTCAGATCTTTAAATATGAGGATAGGCTTAAAAGTTAGCCTAAAACCTACTATCGTTGAGCTAACATCTCCTGGTTCAACTACACTAGTTTTACAAGATGAGCTGGGGTCACATTAGTTCGCAATGTGAAATAAAAACTATTAAGCTATTATGTTGCCATTGCGCTCTAACCTAGTAAATCAAATGGCAGTTGTATTCTTTGTGAGCTATATTGCATTACATTTATATAATAGCCATTACTTAAATAATAGTCACTGTTCAATTTGGAAGAATTGAACCAAGTAAACAAAAAAGTTAACCATTCAACAAACAGCGTCCATACAAATTCAATCGAATGCACTTAAATTGAATGCCAAAAGTGAATCGTGTAACATTACCTTACCATGTAGTCATTACTAGCGGAAAGGAGAGGATTCGATTTTCATTATTGGGCATTTGAATAGCGTGCATACTAATGGATAAAAATAACAAAGTCAAAGTCAAAATCATTTATTTCAGGCACTCTTGAACGTCAAAAATTACAATAAAATATAATTGATTCTAGTCAGCCCTTCCAAAAGGTAGTGTTCGTATGGAGAAGAGCGTACGTGTATCGTGTTTAACGAAACAGTCCGCAGTGAAATGTTTACAAAGATGATAATTAGATTTAGGACTCCAATTTTCCATTTTCATGTTTTTCAGCCATATCTGCTTAGTTTAGTTGATGGGAAATCTGAAATTAAGTATTTAATTAAAGTAAAAATGATTGAAGTATACTGACACTACTGACAGTACTTTGGAAACAAGTACAAATTACATAATAATATTTATCTTTTGAAAACGAGTAGGTATTTACTCATTTGTTTTAGCTAATCAAATTGCAGAAATTTCTGGCGACAGTTTTCTATTTGAAAGACGTAAATTTTTTTTTTTTTAATTACGTGAAAAATCAAATAAAAAATTACTAAAATATTATTAAAATTCTCCACGTACTATTCGTAGGACTGAAAACCGCAGCCATAACGACTGCGCTTATAATGCAATTTTAAATAAAGGAGTGGTAAAGCTCCGGAATCTCAACTGCACGGTTGGAATTAATAATTTATCACGCATATTCTACCTGCCACGTTGCCGTATGCCTACAACTTTAAAGAGGAGGAATTCATAAGTTATGCGATCACATCGCACATTACTCATGCATGTAGAGAACAGTTAAGTACAGTCGGCAATGCTAATTAGTTTACATCACGCACACATCGGTAACTGTCATTATTATTGTGTGCGTATACGTATTATACATTCACGGTTAGAGATAAAATAAACGGGTTCACAATGGAGGAATTTGACCCAAAATTTTAGAGTAGTATAACATAGTTCCGATAGCTAATTGGTGTAATCGGCTGCGTTTGCTACTGATGTAAGCTCGACGACGTGAGTTCGATCCCAGCTGAGGAATTTTGTTTTGCTGTTTTTTACTTTTTGTTTTTTATTAAATTAATTTTATGGAAAATAATATCACTCAAGCAAAAAAGTAGAAAGGCAAATTATTAAAAGCATTAAAATAATTTGATTTTTTACTAGGTAAACATATTAATATTATTTGGTAATGGTTGGAATGAGCGAACTTAACGCTTGCTAGCAAATTATCCCTCTATTTTCTTCTAATATGTTCCTTCCTTACAATGGTTATTTTAAGGTTCAATTTGGAGTGGGCTGTGAAAATAAAAACTGTAATACATTTGATGATAATAGTATTATATTATTATTTAACTATGTTAGGTATTGCATATAAGTTACATTAATTTATTCCTAGGTAAACATTGAAAGGTGAGTTGAGCTAGTTAAGTTGAAGTAGGTATAATATCAACATAATATCTAACTGATACTCACCGATATCAATTTCACTTATAGATATGTTTTGCTCATGCAGAACAACAATTTCTGCCTTTTTAAATATTGATAAATGTTGCATGGTTGGATCCACAGAAATAAGTCAGCACACGAATATGAGTAGGTAATAATCAATAAACTTAGTAATGCAAATACTCGTAGATTGACAACTAAGAACGCTCATTTTTTATAAATGAAGGTGTATGAAAACATTTTTTTAAAATTGTGGGTAAGTAGTTATTTTCTAAACAGTCAAAATAAAATGGCCTGAGAGTTCTGTGGTTGTCTCAAACGTTGCAAACTTCATTACTCATCTATGAATAGGATCGAATCGTTATAAATTCAACTTTAAGCAATGTTTTAACAAAATAATGAACACAAAAAGGATATACTCGTATATCGCAGCACCCAAGATTTGAACTTACGACTTCTCGTTCCCTGAGCTAAGACTATAGCCACTGTGCCAAGGTTGCTATAGTAATACCATGCGAAATATTATATCTCATTCAGTAACATAAACGAATGATTACTATATATTGGTATAATATGGTAATTGGTATGCCCTACGCACACTAATAAAAACAGAGCTCGCTCGCATTATTTGGTGTTTGTGTGCATAACTATGACTTCACTCACACATGTAAAATGTAAACTAATTAGTTGGTTCGACTGTACAACAAAGTGTAATCAAAAACTTTATACAAAAAAAACAACCGACTTCAAAAAAAAACCCTACAAAGTGATAAATAACTTTAATTTCGGAAGTCGGTGTCAAAAAACGAAAATGCGGAACCAACGACACCGACTTCCGAAATTAAAGTTATTTATCACATTGTAGTGTTTTTTTGTAAAAAAGTTTTTATGTTTCACTTTAAATTCAATTGACACTAGTGCATTGAAGACACCGACTAGAAGAATCATCAAAATTCGCATAGAAATGCCGGAGATGCAGTACATTTATGCTTATAACTTCGTACATAAGAATAATTACCTAATGTATTATATACTAAAACCTAAAACCTTCCTGAAAGTATGTAGATCACATTAATGAAAGAATTAATCAAAATTGTTTTCGAGAAAATCGCGGATATACAAACATACATATATACATACATACGGGTCGAATACAGAACCTCCTTTTTTTAAGTCGGTTAAAAATAATATTAATCTTATTAATTTATTATGACGTTCACTCATAATTACATTAATTTTGACACTTGCAACGCTTTTAATACGATGATAATATTATAATCGTTCGTTTTTATGAACAGTCGTAGTTTATCATATTCTAGCCGAATCAATCAATAATAAATAATCAGTGCATCTGTTTATTCCAATTTGCCAATCTAGCGTAGGTACAGGCAACCGCATGCCGGTGGTGAAACTTTGACTTTGAACTGGCCTAGCATATTATACGAGTTTCAACAGAATAAGAGATCAGCTTTTACTGGGTTTACTTGTGACGTGTGGTCTACCTGTACCTAACTGAGTCAGTCTCAGAGACCGTGCTTACCTATTCCACCGTATACTTGCGTTCCCGTTTGCGATGTTCAATTGTTCAGCAAGTCAAGTGCCACGTATGTGTCCCAGGCTTTAGTCAATGTTCCGCCCACCTCCGAGCGTGTGTGTAAGCACGACTGTTACGTTAGTTGGAATTTGTCAGTTCCAGATATTATGTGCAGTAGGCTTGATTCTAGAATTCTATACAGATTGTACAGAAATCAAGGTAAATACATCGTAAGTTTAATATAACATTGTGAAGGTAAATTGTACACATTTATGTTGATGTTTGTTGTGCTTCATTAATTATTATAATCGAATGAGGTTTCAGGGTGTATAATGCCACATTCAGTTTTTGTTAGTTAACAAAATTATATTCTATTTATGAAAAGATTCATATTTTACATCTACAAGAAACCTCACAGTCTTGTCCCAATCAACTGAAACCTAATTATTATTGTCATCTATTTTTTTTTTATTATTGTCATCAAATTATTCATTTTAATTTTTAAAAAGATATTTCTCCTCAGCAAAAACTACTATGTAGGTAGTTTTCACTTAAAATTTTATAGTTATTACGTACTAAGAAATCTGTCCTAGACAATTTACATTAACTGAGAAAGCTTTCAAAGTGTATATCCATAAGTTACTAAAGACCAATATAAAGTCAATATTTTCTGTTAATTTGTTCAGCTCGACCCTTTAAGCTTTAAGTAAGTTGTGAACTTCACTGCATACAATTAATTCTCTAAGACGAGATGAGGATCTCGGCCAGTCGACAAACAGTCGCTTTAAGAATTTTATGAGAGTGGTGTCGCTTTTCAATCCAAAGTAGGTACCCGTAAATTTTTTAAAGATCTTTTATGGAACGATCTCTAACTTGATAACAGGCTGCCGCGATACTGTATGTGTTTCCGCATCTCTTTCCTGTCCATCTCCAGTGTTACGGCTCCTGCAAACAGGCGCGACGCGCGACGCGAATCGCGCGCGACACAAAGGCACCGCTCGTCGCGCGACTTGCGGTGCCTTTGTGTCGCGTGTCGCGTCGCGCCTGTGTGTACGAGCCTTTACTTGGCATGCGTAAAATTTTTTCCGCTTTCATTCTCCCCTGTCAACCGTCTCGTCATCATTCATTTTCTTTTCATTCCTATTATCATCTCCATATTTTCTTTGGTCTTCCTCTTCATTAATTTCTCCTGACAAATTGCTAATATAATGCCTTACCATTATAGTAAGATGTTCAGGTCTGAAAAGCAGCGAGTCGGCGACGATGTTCAGATGGCGCACCACGGCCGTGGAGCTCACCACTCGCAGCGCCGCCGCGTGCAGCCCCGCTACGTCTGCGCTACACCACGCGCACCCGTGCACCATGCCCCCGCCGCCCCACCACGCCGGCCACAGCACAAACGGACCAGCCTTCACCGAACCACGCGTCGTGAGACACTACAACAACAACAACAGAGCTCCGTTAATAGTGGTCGACGCGCCTAAAAATGCTTTGATCTGTAATGCGCCTAATGGGATCCTGAAATGACGTACAAAATCTCAGCCCATTGTGGTGTAGCAAATCCTAGCAATAGGTATTGAAAACGAGAATGAATTAGTCTGTTTAGTGTTGTTGTTTGTTGTGTGTCAGTGTGTGTTTGGAGCAGAAACTGATCTTAATAATGAACAATGCCGACTACGATGCATATTGTATTTTAATGAGGTAATGATCGTTTTATTGTATGAATTTGTCTGTTTAACTTGCTCTCATCTATTGTTATGTACCTATACCTACTTTATAACAATAAGATAAGTTAGTTAGTAAGCTTCGGTCATTTTATTGTACTGCTCCTGTCCTATTTGGAATATCCACACGATATAATATAAAAAAAATACACACATTTCTATTGCTTTTTACAGCAAACAAAGTCTCGATGGCCTACACACTACACAGGTATCAACTCTACTCTCGACGAGACCTCCTGTTGCGGTGCGTTAGCATTGAAAACCAATAATATTGACAGAGATATTACAAAACTTGGATTGTGTAGTAGACGTTCTGGTTATGAAGGGGATGACAACTGAAATGAGTAATTATGCAAGACGAAGTGCTGCGTCGACCCTTGATGTTATAAGGGCAAGATGATGAAGCTAAATTAAAACGTGCAACAGAAATATGAAACAACCGCACCTAGCTACTGACGTTTCACAAGGGACCTGTAAGGTCCGGCCTTTCAAAATTTGCCAAAGATGTAAACAGAAATGGCCGCTCGATATTGTTTATGGTTTAGTGATGCAGTAGTATGAAGTTTATGTTTTGGTGCTATCGATGTTACGATTTTTTGGGCGGATTTTTTAAAACTTGAGGGGTCCCATAATACCTATAGATCTACGACATAAGGAAAATAAAAAAAGTTTTTAAAAACAAGCTTTTATTTAAATAAAAATGTAACCTAAAAAAGAAAGAATAACGCGAACTAAAAAGAAAAAATAAGTTTAAGTGACATTTCAAAATATACTTAAATAAATTTTAAACGCTTGAGGCACTGTTATTGTGTAGTAGGTACACCTTTATAACGGATACCTACGGTACATCAGTGCCTCAAGCTTTTAAAATGTATTTAATTAAATAATTATTTACACCATTTACTTTATTTAAACCACTGATGTTATTTAGTTCGCTTAAATATTACCTACTACCTGTTTGTTTTATATTTTAATTGAATTTATCGTTTTGATTGTTCACGTATCGTTTCCAACTCTTCAAGTCCTTTCATGATACCCATATTAAGGGAGTTGAAAAAAAAAAGAAATCCACCACCTTGAAGCGGCGGCCATATTGAATTTAGAATGTTGTTACTAAATTTATCGTTTTCTACTCTTAAAGCTCTTTCATTTGATACCCATATTAAGGGGATGGTAAAACAAATTAATCCGCCATCTAGGAGCGGCGGCCATATTGAATTTAATGTAATGTAACTTTATCATTTTCTACTCTTCAATCCCTTTCATTTGATACCCATATTAAAGGGGTTGAAAAAAAAATAACTGCCACCTTGGAGCGACGGCCATATTGAATTTAGTGCGATGTTATTAACTTTATCGTTTTCTACTCTTCAAGCCCTTTCATTTGATACCCATATTAGGGGGTGGGGGTTGAGAAAAAATATGTAATCCGCCATCTTTGAGCAGCGGCCATATTGAAATTATTACAATATTGAGCATTGTATTGTTACCAGAGCTAAAGGTGTACCTATACAAAATTTCAGCTCAATCGGGTACCAACAATTGGACGAAAAATGGTTTGCAAATTTTGACGGACAACTTACTCGTACATACATACGAGCAGTGCAAGCTAAATAAAAGCTTGTAATAAAATACCGCATCTTTATCAAATAGAACGTGAGCTAGCTCCAACGGAATCTTAAAAATTCTACCCGAGACACAATTCCTGTCAGGGCTGATTTTTCAATCGACAGATAATTTTTATTCGTGGAATAAAATTGACGTCTGGCAGTTTTTATATAAAACTGTCAAAAATTCCAAATTTTTCCTCGGATAAAATTACCTGACGTTGAAGAAATCAGCCCTCAGTATAATAAATATAAATAAGTACATTAAATGTTTTTTCATTTCTCATACTCTGAAACAATCTCCGAAAATAGTGTTTGTTTGATAAGATAAGATAAGATTTCTTTATTTGTTAAACATTGTATACATACAAGAGCATGCAAGATATTATATAGTTTGAGTCCAATCATGTTTAGCCGTAAGTATTGGCGTACAAATATTTCCATAACAATGAAAAGAATTAACAATAGGTACTAAAAATCGAAAAATGCAATTACAAAGTTTTGATTTAGAAACTTTCAAAAACTTTCAATCATTGCTAGTTTTAAGTTGAAGCTAAGTAGAAGGCATTCAAACTCCATCGACTGATAATTTCTTTTTAATATGTCTAGGTATATTGAAATCGCCAGCTATGACAATATTTTTATAGGCATTCTTTGATAATTCGTGTAAGATTGTTTCAAACTGATAAAAGAAACTATGGAGATTGTTCATATTTGGAATTCGGTACACACATACAAAGGCCGTATTGTACTTGGTGAGCTCGATGGCACAGCATTCAAATGTCCCTGTTATTGACATTTTTGAGATTCTTGATCCGAATAGTGGGTGGAAGACGCTGCTTCCCACCTTTGGGCGTGAAAGACTCATAGTAATTGCTCGAGCACTGTACTGAGGTCCTCCATAGTCTCAGTCATGACTACGATATCGTTTGTTGAGTTCTCCCCATTGATGAACCCTTAAATAATGCAGCGCTGTGCAAGACTTATCAAAGATGTTAAAATGGATTTAGCTTACATTTAGAAGTAGTTTTAATGTAAGTATCTAAAATTATATAATAAAAAAAAAACATATTAGGTATATAAGTTTTTTCTAGTGGGAATATATTCCCCTATGTTTGGTTAGGATATGTTTTGTTTTAATGGTGGGAAATTATTTCCCTATGATATCCTTTACTGCAATGCCTAGTTGCAGCCCCGGATCTAGGGGGGGGGCAAACCGGGGCACGTGTCCCGGGCGGCAGTTTCTGAAATATCGAACAAATGAAACCTCTTTTCCTACAATCTCATAGGTTTTTAACAAGTAATCGAATCTTAATACAATATGTTTGAAAAACAAACTTCCATTTCCATACGCCCAGTTAGTTTTTGAACACATACTAAGTGATTTATGAACGCATCTTAACAGATCAAGTAAATTTTCGAACGCGTGCGTAGTGTCCGTGATCTTTCTGCCAAGGGGAATCCCCGTCACATATCTATACGAGCCGAGCCGAACAAATTCAAACAGTTGAACATCAAGTGACAACACTGTTTGTTTATGTGGTTGATTGCGTTTGCGAGTAATCAGCGTTCATAAAATAAGTAATTTATTAGTGAAATCATATATTATCGTAGTGGAAATCAACAATTTGCAAGTTTTTCTCAAACACTGAAGGGAGGGGGCGCCACTATCAAGGTTTTGCCCCGGTTCGAAAAAATCGTAGGTCCGGGGCTGCCTGCCTAGTTGTGCTACATGACTAGTTGTTGCATTTGACTTTACTTGGTTTTTACATGCACATGAATAATAAAGAAAAAAAATACAAAATCATAGAACTTAAAAGGATATTTATTGCACAAAAAGTGATAATCACGAAATGGAAACAAAACAGGAGCCTCATATATTGTATACATGGCGAGCTTCAATTAGATGAAAATTTTTAAAGCACTCTTGCGCACATAATGCAATGTCGCATTTGCAGCATTTGATATTCGTTCTCTTATCTTTAGCTTTTGTCTTCTTTCTTTTAATTTTTGATTGCAACGACATTTTGAAATTCTTACGTTCCTAAAAATAACAATAATTTTAATTCTTTATTTTTATTTTAAAATAAAAATTATGAACAAAAAGATAAAATCAAAATTTTATATATATTGATAAAACAATGAACGCGAAAGGGATATAGGTAATTAGTTTCCCACTTAGTATTTACGGAAATGGATATAGGGAAGATATTTCCCACATAGTTTAGACATGCAACACTAGCACAAAGTTTTCTTTTTATATACCTACTGTTTATACCATCAATATATCCGAAATATAGTCTACTTGCAGAAATAAGGATAGCTGTATACTTATAAGAATTTTTCTGCTCGTCAGACGAAAAACACTTAAAAAAATTATAATTTAGAGCTAAATTGGCGGCAAAAACGAACCTCGAAGTTTGAACTGATTTTGACGTTTGGGCATGTGACATTTAGGAAGAAGGTGTTGCCAGAAATTAAAAAAAATATGGTTTATTTATTGATGGATCGAAATAATTTCAAGTAACGATTATCGATTAATAAAAATTACCAAAATGTAGATCATTGCCGGGTGGGAAATAGTTTCCCTATATTTGAATAAGGGTTCTACCAGCCCCTTTCCAGTCCAGAACTTTGAAGACGTCCTCCAGTGCAGCGGTGAACAGTTTCGGAGAGATAACGTCTCACTGTCTCACACCTCGCTGCAGAAGGATAGGTTTGGAGGTCTGATCCTGGAGTCGGACTGACATAGTGGCGTTTTCGTATAGACACTTCAGCACCTCGATGTACCGATAGTCGATCTGGCACAGTTGAAGAGACTGCATAGCCCATGTCTCGATCGAATCAAAGGCTTTCTTGTAGTTCACAAACGCTAAGCAGAGAGGCAGGTTATACTCTTCGGCCTTCTGTATATAACCTGTTGCAGCGTATGTATGTGGTCTACGGTGCTAAAGCCTTTACGGAATCCGGCTCGTTCGGGAGGCTGGAAGTCGTCAAATCTGCGCGCGAGACGGTTCGTGATGACTCTCGAAAACAGCTTGTAGATATGACTCAGAAGTCAGATGTGCCTGTAATTATTAAGGGCATTGTCGCCCTTCTTAAAGAAAAGTATCACCACACCTGTTCCATGCCTATGGTGTTTTACATAAATACATACAATGATTTTATGAAGTGGCGAGCAGACAAGAAAATAAAATCATTTTTACTTTCCTTATATTCGAAATGAAAAGTAGATTGTTTAACACGGGTGAAACAAATTGTTTAACAATCTACTACAATTTTTTTTGCAGAAATAACTTGCATGTCAATGACAAGATAAATTTAGACGACGCAAAAAAGGATGTCGGGCGTTTGACATTTGTAAAAATTGAAAATTAATCCCAGTTTTCGCTTTTATTATTAAATATAGATTAAAGAATATTTAAAAGTTTAGTAACACGCAAATGATGTAAAAGTGAGATTTAGTGCGAATTTAATCAGTGACACGCAGATATCGCGTTCAATTCCCGTAAGTTCAATGTTATTGCTTTTGGCAACAACACAACAAGTCAACTCCACATCCAGTCTAGGATTATAGGAAATGCAATATTTTTTATTTGAATTTAAACACTTACATCAAGACTCAACGAAAACCAGGCATCCTCAGTGAGCATGAAGAAGGACGCATGGGCGGCATCGCACTGTAGCAGCACGCGCGCGCTGTGCACGTCCCCCAACAGGCGCGCGCCCAGTTCGAGCACGTCGGTGCTCTGCAGAGGCGCGCACGCGGTATCGTCGCGCGGCGTGCATGTCAGGACTGATGACGTCACGTTCGGAATCAGGACTACACAATAGAATATGTCGACATTGTTTCACTATTCACACAGATACAGGAACTTAAATATACACTGTATACACTGTACAGGAGTTCAGAAACAAATAACTATTGATTTAAATTTTTTATATAAATTACTTAAGTATTATTAAATGTATTATTTTATGTTGCGTTTGTTTGACGAACTGACGTAAGAAGTCCTGTGTATTCAGTTATTCAAATAGCTTATATAAAACTATTCTTAGCAAACTGCTTGAAATCTCACTAAGATATAACTGAAGAAGAAGTAATTGCGATTTCTGAATGAATAATGCACAAGAAATTTTTAATTTATTTGATTTAGGGCTAAAAAAGAGATATAAACTTGTAGGGATGACATTTGAATTGTTGGAGTAAATTTTTTTTTGAGCAAATAGTCATTATAATTTTAGAGATTTCCACGCGTAGTAGTCATTATCAAGAAATGTTGTGACAGTAGTGTTAAACTGCTAACAATTTTCAGCTTAAAAGTTGAAATATGCCATCTAGCCAGGCCTCCGTCACTTCATGTACTTGCGCGCTATAATTACCTACCGCCCGGCCGAGCGGTCTCGGGCCGTTTGCGGACCATATTCAGTGCGGTTTTCGCAAGCGAAGCGCACGCACGTTATTCAATTTTAATCATTCCATTCGTTTGTACGGGTACCTACAATGCCGTCTGGTGCCTTATGTGCAGTAGATGGGTACAAATCAAGTAAAAGAAGGGATCAACACCTAATATTTTTCCATTTACCTGTCAATGAAGAAAGTTAAGTGATAAACTATTACCATTTTTTGTCGTTTCAAAATTATTACAGTCAGCACCAATTTATTAAAAACATATTTTACCTTTATACGATACAATTTTAAACTACCGAACATATTCACAGTTCTCAATAAAATAGACACAAATAGTTATGTTAATTTAATTTTATCGAAGAGGCGGCCCTGCGATTGCTGTGGGATCGCGCGGTGCGAAGCAATCACAACTGTACGCTTGAGCATTTAGGCACATTTTAGCATGCAGCGGTTGCTGACGCGACGGAGTAGGCTATTATAGCAATAGGTATTGGAAATTTTCTACTGAGTGAAGTATCTGTTACGTAGTAACTATTTAGTAATCTGTGATCTAGCTGGGGTGCGTAATTATAGCGCTTAGTAATACTGATTGCCGCTCACCGTGGGGGAAGAGATCATCCAATTCATGAAACCAAACTCACTATTTAAGACAGGCGGCTGCATATAGCAAGCTATCGGCACCATGAAGTTCCTCCCTATGGAGACGCGTATAAACAGCATGTCTCTGACGGTCCTGACGTCACACGGTCGGAAGTGCACGCGGAACTCAGCCGCCGCGCCTGACGTCACGATCAGCCCCCGAGGGCCGCTGATCTCGACGTCCAACTCCCGCCGCTTCGGAGGACGAACCGATAGACGGATCTCGTATTTTGACACGTTGACTAGCCGAAGACCTTGCTGGGAAGAGAATTTAACACGCAGGTGATAAAGAAGGAGAAGAACCCCTTACGCGAAGCCTAGCCTTACGTGAAGTAAGGCTTTCAGTTATGTGAACAGCTCAGTTTTATAGTCGCTTCGTCGAGGGTCTCGGTAAGAGCTTAAGCGGTGTGATCATAAAACAAAACTGTATTACTAGAACAAGATTAATTTCAATTAGCGCTCCGACATCGAATATCGGTATCACAACGTTTGTCAAGTACTGATCGGATTTCATTCCCGAATGTCCCAGATATTTCCATGCTCCTAAAATGGAACAGAACTAATTATTAGCACCTAGAATTATGGCAGTCACCTAAATTGCCTTTTAAACAACGGAAGGAATTTGACGCTATAAATTATTCTTGAAACTCCAAAACTGGCCAGCGGACCGATATTAAGGTCGATACAATTTATACTGGTCTGTAATATCCTTTAACAGACGTTGGGGCTATAAATCTTGAAATAGAATTCCCAACTGAATTAATAATGTATTTAATTATGGATTTATCGTATAACTTTGAGTTTGCAAGTTATAGCAATCAAGTGTCTCAAGAATTTCCTGAGAAAGGCAGGCCAAATGACCTTTCCAAAAGTACCATGCCTACGCTACTTATACACCGGAAGTTAATAATGAATCTATCTATTTTTGAACATCAAGATCTACATTTCAATTAGTTTGTTGGTTGAATCTTGCCAAAAACCAATGTTGAGGATGTTATCTTTAATCTTTTAGAGGGTAAACAAACCGAAGATTGTAAAATTTTGACATGTACGTAGATATGAACCTACGTACATGTAGCTATTGGGGCGTGGACCGCGTGGATAGATAAAATATGCAGAGATCAGTAGTAGACAGTAGATAGTATATTATTGATTTCGGGCGTCAAATGGCAAGATTGAAGATGACCAACAATAAAGTGTCAGTTACCGTATGCAGTTGTCCAATAGTGAAGTTGATGAAATCGAGCTGTGGCGGCACGCATAACATGTAGTCAGGATGCGGCAGCGGAATGGGTGGCGAGAGCGGCGGGAGCGGGACGCGTGTCTCAATTTCGCCCATACTGTGAGCACAGAGTACTATGAGCTGCAACTGTCGCTCAAACGACAATCGCTGTGTATACAAAGTTAGTATGTTGGTTGTACACGGCTAACAATACTAGCGTTAAATATAATATAGGGATAATACAAAATAATTATTATATTCAATAGTACTGATAACCATCTTTTAAGTAATATGCACTTTTATTGCTATACGTTAAAATGGATGCACCTTGACACTTCAGAAATAAAATATAAACATGATAACTTTATGCCCATAATGAAAGCTCTTATGGTTTTGGTTAAATTTCTGTGACAAATAATAAAAATAGATATGTAGGCGTGTGTTGTGGGACGAATACTTATGTAGGCGTGTGTTGTGGGACGAATACATATGTAGGCGTGTGTTGTGGGACGAATACATATGTAGGCGTGTGTTGTGGGACGAATATTTATGTAGGCGTGTGTTGTGGGACGAATACATATGTAGGCGTGTGTTGTAGGACGAATACTTATGTAGACGTGTGTTGTGGGACGAATACTTATGTAGGCGTGTGTTGTGGGACGAATACCTATGTAGGCGTGTGTTATGGGACGAATATAAGACGTAAAGCTTCTCTATCGTGTTAACTGTACTTCGGTAATAACACGCCTATCTACTCGTAAATCATAAAGCCAATGTGTCGGAAAATACCGGCGACCTTCAAGATATTGGTTCCGTTACCTGCGGATTTGGCAGCCTCACTGGCTTTCAACTAAAGTCCACTGGCTCGTATCAAGTGTTGAGTCATATGCCCAGTAACACAAGTAAATGTAACGTTTTTAGAGAACAGTTTAGAAGAGATTATAATAGAATATTGTTTATTTTATTGCCGTAGGTGGTTAATAAATTTGACAGTCGTTACGGGTCTTCAGACGCCCGAAAGTCTGACTACGAGTCTTACCAGGGGTATCGTATTACCGAATAACTGGGTTGTGGAGGTCAGATAGGCAGTCACTCCATGTAAAATACTGGTATTCACCTACATCCGGTTGGACTGGAAGCCGACCCCAATATAGTTGGGAAAAGGCTAGGCAGCCAACTTTTTAACTTTTTAAACTTTTTAACTTTTTTAGCCCAACTTTTTAAAATTTATTAACCACCTTATGGTGGTTAATAAATTTTAAAAAGTTGGGCTAACTTAAAAAAGTATTTCTACATTACCTCGAGGGTGTGCAAAAGGACGAAAATTAATTTTAATAATCATTCTAACATGGATAAACTGAAACTGAAAAGTACCTAATGTAAGCAATATACCTTATGATATAAATAGATACGCATAGATTTAGTAATAAAGAAAGTAGGTACCTAATAGTAGATTTTTGCATCGAGCGCAATGTGAGTTATTAATGCACGAGAGTTATGTTGGTGCCCGAGCACAAGTGAGGGCACAAAATTAACTCGAGTATGAATTACCCACTTTAGCTGAGTGCGTAATCTACTTTTCTTTCAACTACCAAACTACCTACCGTTATAAAATATACCTAGATACTCAAAATAAAAACTCAAGTTATAAGCTTTTAAATATTTATCCCGCGACTTTTGCGGCAAAAGGTTATTAACAATTTAATTTGCAGCTGTTTGTATAGGTACTTTCTGGAGTTGCATCATATCGCTGTCGCTATTGCCATTTTTAAAATCTTTTCTTACTAAATATGAAGTATCAAAGTTTTACAATGGTACAAAAGGCGCGCCATTTTTTTTTTTTTCACCAAAGTCGGTTTTATTCACCGGATTTTTATTTTCAGCCAGTATCTTTTTGATCTAATGCATACATTATTTTTATATTACACTTAATGGGAAATATTAAACCTCTGTGGTAAATTTAATCTAAATAAAAAACAGTGCATTAATGAAAAACTGTGCAACCATGAGATTTCATACAACATTTCTGCACTGTTTTTTGGGCTCTAAGCAAAAAATAAAACAAACGGGGTGAGCTAAATAAAACCGTTTAAAAATACGTCCTTTGTGATCGGTTTTGTAGTGATTAATGATAACATTACTACGTAGTTGAAAGAAAAAGTCTTAGAGAGTTTATTTTAGGGTGTCTTTGAAGTATTCATTGATCAATGAATCTTTTGAAGAACAGTAAAATCGCAGTTTCTGTTAAATATAAAATTTTGTTTTTTCGCTAGCCTCTAGTAATGTGTTCCACTGCAGGGCACAGGCCAGTCTACATGAGATCTGATAACTTTTTGATAGTGCGAGTTATATGTGGTCTCGTCTTGGCAACATTTTACATGAAAATGTTTTTGGCGGGCTACTTCTTTTCTTGTTACATCCTAGTTGATGACAAACCTTATTACCTACCTATAATATTAGAACTTTCCTTAAAACGCCGTAAACAAGCTCATTTCCAATATTATATCATAGAAAGATAATTAATGGACGCGCAATACCACCCTTCATGATGACGTATTGCTCACATAAAAGTATTGGAAACATTATTTTTATTACGAACGTCGCTCGTATGAGTTTCCTTGCGATGTTTACGCCATTTGACAATAAATTCAATTTTACTTGGAATATTATGTTTATGTTTCATCGTAATAGTAGTTTAACTTTATAGCCTCGTCACCTCGTAGACTGGGGAAATATCATTGTACCCGGTAAATACTACAGCTCCTTTAATAGGCAATGGTATAAAAACAGATCATTCTTAAATAAGACATTTTTGTTTTCCTGATGCACTTATTAATTATTTTATCATCATCATTTATTTGCTCAGGTGTCCCCAGAGTCGACACTGTACCTTCATCATTACGACCAGTAGTGTAGCTGTTTGCACATCACAAGCATATGCCAGTGACCTTTATGCCATTGATGTAAGGTGAGAGTTGCAACGATTACAGAACTATATCTGAAGGCCAATTCTCGTACTTAAAAAAACCTTAAAATTCAAATCGCTATCTCATCTCAGCGACAATCAAAGTCAAAAATGTAGGACAATTCGCTCCCCCCACCGAATAACATGGTAATGTGGTACTACGACAGTTTTCGTTTTATTGCATATTCGGTGTCTAAAGCATTAATATTATCTTGTAATTTTTTTTTGGATTTTTTCTATGTATATTTATAAAAGTACAATAATTTCAATGGTACCGTAATGAACATAACAACATTATTCCCTTAAAATCTAAACACACTTTTTGCACGAATAATACCATAACATGTTATTACAGATCATGCAATCGTTAACTTTTTCGGTAAGCGACGATTACCATTATATTCGCGTAAGAAATGCATGCCTTTTTCCACGTAAAGTATAAAACAATTATATTTGTGTATTATTTTTGTTTACAATATAATAGAAACGGCTTATTCGATTTAGATGCGGTTTTCACTAATATATTGTAGTAAGCTTCACTTAACATTTAGTGTTTATTTCATGTCAATCGGTTCATAAATAAAAAAGTTATGTCAATTTAAAGAATCACGGCGGACATTTTTAAGTTATACTATCAGAGTACGTACATGGACGCGCACTCTCGAGGCTAACTGATGAACAGCGTTTGATATTTGATCTGGTGAGCGTTGATAGTACTTTGGAAGAAATGCTATTTGTAGATGCACCCGGTGGAACGGGTAAAACATTTCTTACGAAAGTTATTTTGGCGAAGGTACGAAGCCAAGGTAAAATCGCGCTTGCTGTCGCTTCATCAGGCATAGCAGCCACATTGTTGCCAGGTGGGAAAACTGCTCATACAATGTTCAAAATTCCGATCGATTTAGACCGCACAGAAAGCCTGTTTGTAATATTTCAAGAAACAGCGATAAAGCTAAGGTTCTTCGTGATTGTAGCCTTATTATATGGGATGAGTCCACAATGGCCAATCGAAAACCAATAAAAACAGTAGACAGAACGTTGCGTGATGTCAAGCAAAATGATCAACCCATGGATGGCATTACTATGCTTTTTTGTGGCGATTTTCGTCAGACTCTCCCTGTAATACCACGTGGAACAAGGGCTGTTGAAGTTAGAGCCTGCCTAAAGAGTTCTCGACTGTGGCATTACATTATACCTTTGCATTTGACATTACATATGCGTGCGCAAATTAGAGGCAACGAAAATGCTCAAGAATTTTCAGATTTGCTACTTGAGATTGGTAACGGTGTGTTACCACAGGAACAAGGAAAATTTGTTCTTAATGAAAACCTATGCAACATAGTTTCATCAATGCGAGACCTCATATCATCTGTGTATGGAAACGCAACGCAAATACCAACTTGCGAAAATTTCTGGCTTTGCGAAAGAGCTATTTTGACGCCACGAAACGACCAAGCAGCAACAATAAACGCTGAAATTTTGAGCTATGTTCCGGGGGATTATGTTGAGTATATCTCCATTAACACAGTCATGGAATAAGGAAAATTTACAAGCTACCCAGTAGAATTTTTAGAATCCCTCAATCCTGGACTACCAGCACATAAAATAAAATTAAAAGTAGGCGTACCGATAATGCTTCTTATAAATTTAAGCCCCCCAAAACTTAGCAATGGCACCAGGTTAAAAGTGACCAATTTACAAAGAAATCTGATAGAAGCAGAGATTTTAACAAGGTGTGGAAAAGGTAAAAGTGTTTTCATTCCTCGGATTCCTCTCATTCCAAACAATTTTCCATTTAGTTTTAAACGAGTCCAGTTTCCAGTCAGCCTATGTTTTGCGATGACAATTAATAAAGCCCAAGGTCAGACGCTGAAAGTTGTAGGTGTAGATCTAAGTATCAGCTGTTTCTCGCACGCTCAGTTGTATGTGGCTCTGTCACGGGTTAGCAATCCTAGGAGCCTGTATGCTTTCATCCCCGATGGCCATACGTCAAATATCGTATACAGAGAAGCATTACTGTAAAGTAAATTTTTAGCTACCCAAGCGACGGTATATGTAATTCAAAATATGCTGCCCGAAAAGTCACTATTCCACGCTGACGAAGTCGCGGGCACAGCTAGTTAATAAATAAAAGGACTGATTATGATAAATAATAAAACCTTTGTTTTATTTCATAAATTTTAATAAAACGCTATTATAAATTATCCAGTATTAATATCAACTTCCTCTATTATTGTTATTTTTCTGCAAAATCAAATAATAAGTACTGGATTATTTAATAAAACATGTATTTGCAACATTATATTACTGTTAATCTTTTGACACCACACATCGACGAATATTACTGTAATGTAATATTACATTATACACTATCGCTTGGATTTCACACGAATAATATCGTAATATCATATTGCCGTTAGGTTTTTTGACACTGTATTACAACGAATAATACTATAATGCATTAATATTGACTACGATATTGTTGCGTTTACACGCGAATAATATGGTAATGATGCGTTGCATACTATACTTTTGCCATTTAATTTCAGTAACATTATTTTTGTGAATAACTTAATTTTATTAAAGTATTACAAAAAAATCATAATATAAATTAGATTGTAAAAAAATTAGCTTTGTTTTGACGTTTAAATGTCTACCTTACGATCTACCCGTGCCGAGATATACGCATAAAACAGTTTTTTATTTTTCCTGTAAAATTTTGATTTATCGATTACCATATTATTCGGTGGGGGGAGCGAATTATAAGATTTTTTGACAAATTGAGATTGAGATTAGAATGCGAACGTTCTTAAAAATACGGGAATAGCCCGTCTGTATGCTGTGCATCACCTTATCGACTGGAGGGTCACGCTCTCCTCGTGGGTCAGCAGACGAAGTGGTGGCTGCCCGAGCGAGCGGCCCACCACTTCCACCGCACTCACGTCACACGAGCTGCGGTTCAGAATATTCTTGATCCAGAGACTGCCGTCACCTGCAGTGCACAAAGAGTAAAGGATTTTTTTAAATCTCATTTTAATTCCATAATATCATATTGTTATTTATTAACTTTAATTAAAACGGTTAAAAATTAATTACAATAATGAAATACACATACCTACACATAAAAAGAAAATAGAAAATTGCAAAGATGCGCTAAGGAGAGAAAAAAACAACACTTTCATGAATCCCTCCCACAGTACTTCTGACATGTCAATATATCTGACATAATATCTTCGATTATAATCATATTGTGAGTGACGTTGGTATTCCCCGAAAGGTTTGATAGACGTGTATTTATAGTGCAGTCAGGTTTAAGTTCCATGTGGTGGGCCTATTACCATCAACCGATGAGGCAGTTGATTCTATGCCTATCTTATTGCCATCAACCGATGAGGCCTGATTCTGTGTCTATCCTATTGCCATCAACCGATGAGGCAGTTGATTCTGTGCCTATCCTATTGCCATCAACCGATGAGGCAGTTGATTCTGTGCCTATCCTATTGCCATCAACCAATGAGGCAGTTTATTCTGTGCCTATCCTATTGCATCAACCAATGAGGCCGTTGATTCTGTGCCTATCCTATTGCCATCAACCTATGAGGCAGTTGATTCTGCGTCTATCCTATTTCCATCAACCGATGAGGCAGTGGATTCTGTGCCTATCCTATTGCCATCAACCGATGAGGCAGTTGATTCTATGCCTATCCTATTGCCATCAACCAATGAGGCAGTTTATTCTGTGCCTATCCTATTGCATCAACCAATGAGGTAGTTGATTCTGTGCCTATCCTATTGCCATCAGCCTATGAGGCAGTTGATTCTGCGTCTATCCTATTTCCATCAACCGATGAGGCAGTGGATTCTGTGCCTATCCTATTGCCATCAACCGATGAGGCAGTTGATTCTGTGCCTCTCCTATTGCCATCGACCGATGAGGCAGTTGATTCTATGCATATTCTATTGTCATCAACAGATGAAGCAGTTGATTCTGTGCCTATCCTATTGCCATCAACCGATGAGGCAGTTGATTCTGTGCCTATCCTATTGCCATCAACCGATGAGGCAGTTGATTCTATGCCTAATCTATTGCCATCCAAAATGAGAACCGTAATTATAGTAACAAATATCATACAATGGGGATAAAAACTGCCACATGCTCACTTTAGATGTCGCTGCTATCCAACGTCCAAGAATTTGACAGCTAGCTGTCACTATCCATACATTTTTAGGCATCCTTACCTCAAAAGGAAAAACGGAAACCTTATAAGACCACTTCGTTGTCCGTCTGCCAAGACCGTTTTTCTCAGAAACGCCTGAAGTTATCAAGCTGAAATTGATATTAAATACTCAAGGCTACAATTCCTTGAAGCAGTGAAAAAATAAAACTTATAAGTCGTGGCAATCAAAAGATATGGGCGGTTATGTTCCGTTTATGCCTCATATTTTGACACTCGCAAAGGAATCAAAACTTATAAGGTACTTCCCGTTGACCTAGAATCATGAAATTTGGCAAGAAGCATTATCATGTAGCACAAGTAAAGGAACCAAAAAACCGTAAATTTTTACCAATATAACAAAAAAATGATAAATGTGATAACAAACTTATTTGCAATTGGTAAACTAACCGTGACCAATCTCGATATATGGGGACAATAGTTTACTCACGGCAAAGTTAAGTTTGTCCCTCAATCCAGTTTACCTTTTCGCTGGAGCAATATGCAGTGCTTTCATAGTTTATGAACTTAATGTTACCTAATAATTATTTTGGTGAATGCAGCTGTGCATTACCTTACTGCTTACACTGTTATACATACGTGCTTATTATTATCTAAGCACATAGATTTGTCTCAAAATCAATGTTTAAGTAGATGAATATTATCTTTGTTAATTTACAGCATTATTATTTTACGGTATATGTCATCTATTAAAAATATTATAATTACTTACCTAATAATTAATGCAAGTTATAAACATGGTAACAAAAAAAAAGCCTTTTCATTTCATGCATTAGAAAGGATTTTTAACATTTTTACATGTATTGTGTATTTTAATACAATGTAATGATTTAAAAATAATTGATCAGTTGTTGCTATCGTTACATAATAATTAATTAGTAATTTCCATAATATCTTTTCATTTTCTTTCAGTTTACGATAGTAGTTAAAAATAAAAATATAATGATAATAGTTAAAATGTATGAATTCAGTTTGAGTGATTGTAATGTTTATAATTTTTTCATTTTTTTATTTACTTTTATTATTAATTTAAAATCAAAACGTGATGTCGTCTACCCATCTAGTTACAGGTCTTCCTCTTTACCGAGTGCCTGTAGGACTTGGCCATAACGTCATGCGAATTGTCCATCGATCGTCGCTCATTCTCGGTATGTGTCCTGCCCATCTCCATTTTATTTTAGAGCGTAGGTGAGAGCATCTTTCACTCCTGTCTTTTTTGACACTTCATGATTTTAGCGACACTTCTCTCCATGCTTCGCTGGCAGGACGTGTTTTTTTTTATTTTACTGCTTAGGTGAGCTTCCATGTTTGGCAAGCGTAGGTTAGCGATGGTAAAAGACACGTCTTTGTCTGACTATTAAGAATTTCCTTTAGACTCCAAAACTTTTTCCGTGTCGTTATTATTCTTCTATCTACTTCTGCATCGTTGCTTAGTTTTTGGAAGGAAATTTGTTTCCCTAGGTAGATATAGCTCTCGACGTAATCTACTGGAGTGTTGCCAGTACAAATAGTGTTTTGTGCGGTATTTGTCATGAGTTTTGTTTTGCTCAAGTTAATTTCTAGTCCTGCCTCTCTGCTTGCTTGCTGTAACTTTTTTTTTTATATTATGCTATAGCATGAGAAAAACAAATAGAATAAGCGGCGCGTTGGCGTAGTATAAGAACTAACGCAATCATTATAGACAACGTTCTTTCCAACTTCGATGTACAATGCGGTACCATTAATTCCTTTTTAGTCATCACTTACAAATATGGTTAAAATTCAATACATACGTAATAAAATATAAAATAACTTTGATTTCCAGTTTTCAATTTTACTTTCAAAGACATTAATATTGTAATTATACGCTTTGGGCACTGATTTTGGGAGATTAACTTTCTGATTTTGATACTTTGAATTATATTAATATTATATTTGTACGCCTTTCTAGGCAAACCATGTTGACTCTTTTTGTTTGTAATCGTTCCAACTGTTTGTAAACCTATGTGTTTTTGACAAATAATAGTAGATTATACAACAAGTGAATAAAAAGGGAATTTGATTCGAGGAACTAAGTTGGATCCCGAGAGCAGCAAAGTATTTTAGATTAGAATCCTGAGCGGAGCGAGGGATACAAGGACCGAGATGAATTATTTTTTTTACGAGCTGTGTACTCAACTTTCTACCATTAACTGCGACGAAATAAATAGTAGTATAGTATTTATCATATTTTATTTTATAATCGTTAATGAGAGAAAAAAGGATTAATTTAAAAATTAATAGTGAAATTAGAACAGTTTTCGAAATTCAGTGTAATGTTCTTGTTTGGTTTTGAAACGGTCGTATTAGATAAGACTTGGGTGTTTGGCAAAGTCTCCATATTTTGTGGTTGCTGTTGCTGAGAAAGCTGTAATGTAGTCGTTCCCAAGGTTGTCCTTTCGATGTTGAAGGGCGCGCCAGAAATAGTGGCGCCCAAGGGTCGACAGTAGACGGTTTTAGGTTTATACTGTCAACTATTCGGCTGCATCTTTTGGCTTTGTTTTCAATTGAATCCTCGATATAGCTTTCTGCCACAGTGTTGGACCTCCACCCTCCGTGTTGTTTCAGTTCTGTAAGATCAACACCAGAATATGTTAAAAGGGTGGCAGAGCTTCTACGGAAGCAATGTCCTGTGTACTGTTCGGGATTTGATAGATTTAAGAATGTCGCAATCTCTTTTGGCATCGCACCTATTTTATTGATTCCAATAGGCTGCCGAGTACATATATCGCCATGGTATTGTATGAAAAACCTGTCTGTTTTTGTACTAGTGGGCCGTAAAGCTTGATATTTTTCGACGATTTTTACGTACTCTTGCCGTATCAAGAATTTTTTGTTTTCGTATCAGTTAAAACGATCAGTAATAAATTTTCAGAGTGTTATTGAATGTCATTCATCTTTAATAATTCATTACTGCGACAGGATTCACACCAAAAATTAGCACAACCTTTGACCAATAATAATTAAAAAAATATGTAAGTATTTTTAAAAATGTATTTAAAATATTTTTTTTAAAGTATAGTAGGTTTGTAGATAAATAAGTATACTTACTTTTACGGCCAGAAAACTGTGTTCAGGCGCATCATTTAGAAAACGTTCAATGTTTTGGGAGGTGCGCACTCTAGATTTCTTTGGCTTATTACCCTCGGATAGTCGCATTAAGTATGTCACTAACTTTGAGTAGTTTGAAATATCAATGTTGTGTTTGATTGTCACTGTGGCTTTTAGCATAGAATATATGCTCCAAAGTGTCGACGGCTTCTTAGTCTTGGTTAATTCGTTGAGATAGTTAAGAAATACGGACTCTGAGAACAAATTGGCACCATTTGTAATTTTCTAGTCGCAGAACAAATTGTATCTTTTCAGATACAACTCCCGAGATTTTGGCGGCAACAAATTATCTACTATAATTGCTGCTTTATTTCGAAACGATTCCGGAGTCAGTGTCTCATTTTCGTCACTGGAAGAACTCATTTTATTATAATTTATGTTACCTACCTATTAGATTTTCCAATGACTTAAAACAACCAACCTTATCTGCCAACCCGCACCGGGCCCGCGTGGTGGATTACGGCCCACTCCCTCTCACCGAGAGGAGGCCTGTGTCCCAGCAGTGGGAACATTATAGGCTGATGATGATGATAAAACAACCACGATATATAAATACCTACCCCGCCAATTTAGTATTTTTTTTATTTTTTTTTATTTAGTTTTATAGCTCTATGGAATAGCTCCATATAGTCAGCTAGTACGTACTTTCAGCACGTTTTATTTATTTTTGTACATAATTCGTATATTCGTGCTTGTTAAAAATTCAAAATGTTTTTATTCACTCAGTGACTAAAAGCGAGTTTTATTACTGTTATCGATGAATAAAATGTCCTTTTTCGAGTAGAAATGGTAAAAATATAATATCATAATATATCTTATCTTGGTTTTAATTTTTTATTATTCATCTCTTTCATAGATTGTTTTATATTGTAAATGTGAGAACGTGGTAGACCTTGTAGACTGTCGATTTGTAGACTATTTTCTGTTTTATTAAGTACCTAGTACTTGCTGATAGGCGTGCACTGTCCTCCCATACCACACACACACACACACACACACACACACACACACACACACACACACACACACACACTTAATTTGAGAACATTATAAAAGCCGATTATTTATAAAAGAGTAACCATGGAGTTTCTTTTGCCGGCTCTTCTCCATAGGAAACGACCAATTGAAACCGTGCAGCTAGCTTCTGACGTTTCAGAAGTGCCCATGGATTGTAGCAAAATTAAAAATCAAAATATTTGATTTCAGATAAATAGGTTTTGCTGCCAAGTCTCATACATATATTTATCTAGTTTTCGTTTAATTTGTGATCGACACAAGTAAACATAAACAATACAATATTTTGTAGTTGTTGAACTGTGTTGCTACCTACAATATATGTTCCACCTCATTCGAGCACAAAGCATACTAAACTTCATTCTTGACTGAGATTACCAAATCTAGTTCAGTGAAATTAGCTCCAACGTACGTACGGTACTAGCTAATTTATTACTCAATTGGAAACGTAGATGAGCTCGCGTGTAACTAAAGTGGCTTGAGTACATCTCTAAGCTGAGTTTAATCCTGTGTGTAGTGTTTTAGTCGCTGCAAATCATGTGAACACTAAGCACATTGACAAAAGGTTTAAGTTGCAATGATCGAGGCGCGATCGTGAAATGCGTCAACTTTAAACTTCGTCGTATCAAATCTAGTTACTAAATTCAATTCAATTAATTCAATAATTACTTCCATAATCGGATTAAGTTATCATTTTGATTGAAATTCTATTAATCCTCTATTTATACAGGATATTTGAGTAAGGATTAAATTATGCAAATAAATTGCGGACCATTTCAATCTGTTACGTTTCCAAATAAACAATAAAATACGCTTAAAGTTGGATTAAGCCTGTCAAAGTGACCACATAGACTGACGACTGCGACTGGACTGCGGTTAAACAGAGGTCGGAATGTATAATAACCTCAACGTTTTGTTCAGCGTGTCACTTTTAATTATTTCCTAATCATGAAATACGATCGTTTGATACTCTAACATTAAAACATATTATTATAAATTGGACCTGAATAATTCATAAAGTATTACAACGATTTGAATAAAATAAAAATATTCTTATATAAAAAAAAAACTTCTTTAAGCCAAAGATACTTCCCCCCCCGGTTCCCGCATTGTCGAGGCGGGGGGGCTCAGTAGCCGTGGCTTGGACACCCACGGTGAAGCGAAGAGGAACCCGAGGAGGGGCCGCTCGACAGGGCTTTTGCTGACAAGCCAACGACGTAGCGGCCAAAAGTAGGTTGCGGTGCCGCTTGGGCGACATCGCAACTGAGGCGGGCCGCGATGTCGTATCTGGGGCATCGCGGCTGAGGGTTGGAGGCCGCGGCGGGAGAGGAGTGCCGGTATTGCGGTGCGCCGCTCTCCCTACCTTCCGCGGCCTTGACGGGGTCGCCACCGTGTGATGGCGGACGCGGTGGGGCTGCAGGGGGGGAGGAGTGTTGGTATTACGTTGGCCACTCTCCCTATCCTCTGCAGCCGAAAATTGGCACGCGACGGGGCCAATGACCTGACCCGTCGCAGGAAGACCAAGGGTGCCCAGAGACGGGGTTGTCTGGCGCCCATGTGCTGGTTTGGTCCCTGGGGTGATCACGGCGCGCTATGTGTTCTGGTGCGCCGGTGATGGGGAGTACTCCCCAGAGAAGGGTCCGGTAACGGACAGCCGCGGCGGGTTCACGGATGAGTGCTAACGCGTGCCCGTGTTACCGCCGTAAGCAGCAGAGAAGGACACCGTAGAGTTTTAGTGGGTTAGAGTCCCACATAACTACACTATCTCCCCGTGGTAGTGCAGTATGCATGAGCATTTCTCCACGATAAAAAACAAGCCAAAGATACTTAACTGATACGGACCAGCTGAATATCTAAGTTAGCTGTCACTCACTACCAATAATAAGATACCTCTAGTGAGTAGAGTGAAAGATGAATAACAAATAGAGATCAGATCGGACACACGCTATAACTACTAGATAGACCGCGAGCCAACCTGAACCTACTTGTACTTGATAACGATCTTTAAAGATGGCAATCGAGAATCAGTCTCTAAAAGGGGTCGCAAGGGGTCTTGAGTTCAATACCCAAGTCTGTTAAGTATTATTGGGTTGTTTCGTTCGAAATTTCAAAGTAGCAGCTTAGATTCTGGATTAACATCGGCTTATACGAACTGCAACATAACTGACCGAATGTGTGAGTAGACAAGGGAGAGGAATAATATTTTAATATAAAATATATCCGATCTTACGTCCCGCATTCTGTCTGATGCTCGGCACGAGGTGTCTGCGGGCGAGGAGTCCCCGGTCAAGTCGCCAGTGGGGCAGGGGCGAGCCGGTGCGGGTCACGGGCGTGCCGGCACGGAACAGGGGCGAGTCAGCGCGAGGTGAAGACAGGTGGTAGATGTTGGGCAGCGGCTCCCGGGATATCCTCGTGGCATGCTGCCGTTTCAGCTCGCCCTCACGCAACCAGAGCTCTTTGCGTTCTGATTTGTAATTTTCTATCTGTTGAAGAAGATTTTGTGTTAGTTGGTAGCCTTACATAATCTGTAAAATTTTGTATGCCTATAGGCGGGACATGGTCAGATTCTTAATTTAATATCTTACCTCAACCTATGTTCTTAAAATAAATTAATTTTAATTTCAAATTTGAAACTTCTGCTGCGGTGAAAGCATTTCTTGATGGTCAAATGCACACAACGGTAAAGTATCGAAAGCATCAAGCATTGTAATTTTACATAGAAGCGTTAAAATGTTAGTATTCGTATCTCTGTATACAGGGTGTCCCGTAAGTCGACGTCAGGACGGAATCGGGTAATAGGCCAAGTCATAATACATCATAGTTATCAGAATAATATTTAAATAATCTAAGTTGTGTATTTTTAAAGTTATTGGCATTTAAAAGTCATTTTTTTACTGATTTATTGTATAGTAGTTGTAATGTTCTTAACGTTCGACAATACTTCATTCTGCAAACAGTTCTTCTACAGCACCGTAAAACCCCCTATAAAATAATAACAAGGCGTAGGAAAGACTTAGTTTGCACTCTTCCACAAGTACGCACATCATTTGCGAGTAGATTTTGTAACTACTTAGGAAAACTCTGTACCTACAATAAATTTAATAAAAGCTGCTTGATCTACGGATTATCTAACTTTAAGTGTAAAAAGATTCTACGTTCATTTCTTCAAAATAAATGTCGGCGCATCACATATGCGCGTGATCAACCGAGCCGGACGGCGCGGGGTGTCGGGGTACCGAACACTGTACTCGACGTCCGCTGCGTGCCCTCCACGCCACTCAGCTCACAGATGCGCTCGACCACGGGCATTTCATTGTTTTATCTTCTATGTAAATTATGGTATTACACCTATTTTAATACAGTCCACTACTTTTATTATAAAGTCCCGATTGAGCCCAATCAGTGATCCGGCTCGAAGGACCAAAATGAAAGATTCCTAAAATTATTTCTTTTTAATACAAAGAACAATTAGTAATGTTTCAGTTTCCGAACTGGCGCGGGCGGTGCCACTTCTACAAAGTTGAATTTATTACTTTCCATATTATCGTCTCAAAGGGAAAACATCTCAACATAAAGAGGCTAAAATGCAAAAACAGTAACTTGTTTTGTGCAATAGTTTATAAAACATTTTCCCAGGCGCCTCTCTTCTTTTTTGTTGCTCTTAATACAAAATTCAATTTTAAATAATGTTTCATTCCATGAAAAAGTCGTGAACTAAAGCAAAGTTCGCATTGTTCTTATATCCATCGTAGTGGAAAAGAGCCGTACCTCGTAAATGCTCTGCGACTGATCGCAGCACTATTGCCAAGTGACCCGATTGTTTAGTGGATAGCCGACCTCACGTACACAACTCTCTCATACCCGCCCAGATTCAGTGATTTGATATAATTATATTTTTGTGAGATGATGAATGGTACTGAAATAATAACTAGAATATCACCTTGTGAGATAAAACCGCCCATTGTAAATGATTTAAATAATATTATGTTTGTCCTTTTTGTTTTATGTGGTCTACGAATATTGAATAAATATAATATTTACATACATAGTCACGTAGTCGATCATCAGTACGAGCAGTCTTCCAAATAACAATATTTATAGAATTAATAAATTACTGCTATTTGTTTTTAAAAGTCTTTGCAAAGTGTACCTACTGCGCTCTACCTCATTCTCTGTCTCGATAGATAAAACGAACGTTCTGGCGAAGGCAAATTTATGATGTTACAAACAATCTACTCGCAAACATTACGTTTTTCATAAACATTGAGGTTGCAAAATAATACAGTACTTCCGACATTTATTTTCATTCGATAGTATTAAACCTGACAATAAAAATTAAGACCTGAATCAATATAGCTGCCATAAACCACTTTATTTTTTATGTAAGACTTCAAACTACATAACGCCGTCCCCGGAGAATAAAATGATAACTACAAAAATGCAACTTTTCAGGAAAAATAAAAAACACGTTTTCGTTGATTGCTTCTTAAATACTGGACGTAGACAGATGATTGTCAACTTTTAAAAAAGGTTATTTTTTGTTTGTTCTAAATGTTATAATCAAATACGCCTAAGTATCAAAATAGAGATATCATTAAAAAAATAAGAAGTTAGTCAAAATTAATCATCGTCCAAGTTGTATAATGTCGATTATCATTTTATTCTCCGTACAGCCTGACCAGGATCAAATATTGCACCCGTCACGTACCATTTTATTCTACGGGTTTTTAGGGTAAAAGTGATACTGATAATACTTTAATATCGTTTTATTCTCGTAAATATTGTGAAAAAAAAATCTGGTAAGGACTTTGAATTTGGTTTCCTAATAAAACTATGACATGGTAAATGGTAATCAACATTAGTTTTATTAATTTTAATATGAATAAAATGATAACTGCATTTATCATTATTTAGTCGAATATTTTTTCACGAGAATATAATTCTATGACTGTTTGTCATACTAACAAGTGGGAATACATTTTGATATTATTATATTAACACTTTATTCTCGTAATTTATGACGTGTTTTAAATCTTTGAATACTATTGTAATATTTTTTTGTTTCGTAAATAACTGTTTAAAAACTGCGAAAAAAATTGAGCAGATGTATTAACACCCACAGATCCCAAAAATGACATAACACTAAAACTAGGATAATGGCAGTTATCATTTTGTTCTCCGGGGACGGCGATAATTAGCTAATGGAACGGTTGCCAAGTTGTTCAAGCCAGCCATTACAATGCAAATAATAAGAAGCGAAGAAAAATGAAGGAATGAATCGGAACAAAACCTGTCCGACTTATCGGAGGGTGAAATATCTCAGCCCCAGAGATTTATGTTGGAATTATGACTATCCATTACCTCTGACTAATAGATCTACCTCGCATTAGTTTTATAAAAGATTTCGCATTTTTGTTCATCTAGAATAATCTTTGGATTATTACTCGACTCTGTTTTTTGTGTCTGTCGTCCAAGAAATTAAATGAAATGAAAGCTATCGTTATTTCTTATTAGGTATGTTAATGTTGCAGCAACATTGTAACGCAACTTTACGTTTATGCACCAATGTTCACCATGAATAAATGAGTACCAAGAAAATAATTTGTATATTCGTATATAAGAAAAGATAAAAAAAGACTTTTCGTATTTTGACACTCATTCTTAGCCTTCTTTCGGTAATACAAGCGTTTGTTATGTACTTCAAATCTAATTTACGTCTTGTGCTGATGGTTTAAATCAGTGCACGGTCATCCATTAGTCACTGTAGGTTCTTTTAGTGCGTTGTTCACACAGTCGCTGGCGACCGGCGACGCGCGACGGTAGCTCGGTGGTGAGTGGGAGGACGTAGACCAGCTCTTTAGTGTCTTACGTTGAATAACAAGCTCACCCATCGGTCGCCGTGGCTTTCTTTGAGTGCGTTGTTCAGGTAGTCATTGGCGACTGATGACGGCAGCTCGGTGGTGAGGGGGGGGAGGTAGTCCAGCTCGCGAAACACTGCGCGAATGATGGGCCGCACGTCCGCGCAGATCGACCTGATACCAACGACAGTATGGATCTATAGTAATCATTTACACAATTGACTGCCTCGTTGAACTTGTATTTGAAAGTCGATACCATAAATAATTATTATTACAAACCTGTAATGTCCCTCAGCGGGGCAAAGGCCTCCCGTCCCTCAAATATTTATGTTCTCTAAGTTCTAAAACCATTGAAGACATTGTAATTTTTTATTGTAATATCTACTTACCCCTTTTCGGGTATCAAAGGCAAGGTATCACCCATAGCTACTTCAGATTCTATCACACAAAAATAATTATTATCAAACCGATTCAATACACAAACCTATTATACAAAAAGGTAAACAAATAAAAAGGCCTTTTGTGATATTTTATTTACGCAACTTTGACAAAAGGGACCACAGTTGACATTGACGGCTACAGTCTGAACTCGAAAAATAAAACTTTATTCAACACAAAAACGAGGTTGGCACTTGATTTATTTGCGAACCAACAACTTTTTTGGAGTAGAATCTGTTTCTTACCGCCTCATTGAAGCCGTGGCTGAGCTACTGAGCGTGATGTCATTTATAAAATAATATCAGGATCCTAAGATGATTTGGCAGCAATATTAAGTTTTCTGACATTCTTGGTAGCAGATTCGAGTTTGAAATTAATTCCTGGTGATTGATAAGTTCGCCTTTGATAAAACGTTGTATTCATCATCTGTGGGCACGTTTCATGGCTTTCCCAGATATTGTTATCACCACGGTAAGTCTTTTGTCTATGTTGTGCACGGTAAATCGTTGGTACTTTGTCATACCCAAACAATACTGACCTGTATTTGACCTGTATTATACGAGGTATGATAAAGGTCAGTGCCAAACAAGGACAATAACTAGCAAGGAGTAATGTGTAGAGAGACAGTTACGTAAAGAGCCTTTCACTTTGGTTAAATTTATTATAGAGGTAAACTTGGAAAAACTCTTAGAATTGAAATCTCATTTAACCAGGTTCAAAAAGTCCCATTAACAGAGGTAATTTAATAAAAAAGAACCGGGACCTCATTGCAACTCTCAATAATAGAGGTTTCTCATTTATCCAGGTCCCACTTAACCAGGTTTCACTGTAAATATGAATGTATACAAAACATTATTAAACATTTTAAAAGAATAACGGTGGACTTTTTTGTCCATTCTTTTACATAATTATGAAAGTAGGTACCTTTTGGAAGGGCCGACTAGAATCAATACTATTTTATTTAATTATTAACGTTCTTGTTCTTCTTCGCTTTGACTATGATGGAAGCGATGAGTGGTCCTCAAAACGGATCGTGCAATTACAAGAAGTCAAAGGAATGCGATACCGGTAGAAGAAGTTTACTCAGATAACACGTAATGCTAGAAGGGTACACACAAAAAGTAGTTGACAACGTTTTTGTTCCATAGAACAACGGCATCCGTAGTAATAACCATTCATCCTGTTCTAATAGGGGTCGGACTGAACCCACCGTCCACAATTCACCAACAATGATTAATATACAGTATTGAAAGTACCTGCTCACAGTTATTAATGCTCCACTAATGGATAGAATTAATTGTGTAAGTTAATTCAATAAATGGAGAGTAAACTCGGAGATAAGTAATTAACATTGTCACGGGTTAGTCAACCTGGCATTTATATATAACTAGCTGCGCCCCGCGGTTTCACCCGCATAAGTGTTGATCCCGTGGGAATATTGCGATAAAAAGTAGCCTATATGTTAATCCAGGGTGTCAGCTACATCCATACAAGATTTTATCAAAATTGGTCCAGCCATTTGAGCGTGAAGAAGTAACAAACATAATTATAAACACACACTCACAAACTTTCGCCTTTATAATATTCTGTGATATTAGTGTGATTAGCTGTAAAGGTAAATACACTACTTTATCTGAACTCATTAATATTTTGCTATGGCGTCCAGAACCAAAAAATTGAAGACTTGTGACTTCAACCCGCATTGGGCCCACGTGGAAGATTTTAGCTCACTATCTTGAAGAGAGGAGAACTGAGTCCCAGCAGTAGGGACATTATAGGCTGGTTAGTGCTGACACGCGTCGCGGGGACGTGCTCACTGATTGTGTTTCCTGTAAGTAGGTTTGCACAAACACTTTTACACGTCAATCATATTTTAAAAACTAGATGAGGTCGGCGTTTCCTATCTGACTGCTCTGAGAAGAAAGGCCGAAACAAACTCAGAGGCCACAGTTTCTTTTAAATTCCAGACATAATCTTGGTCAGATCATGTGAAGACCTTGTAAATCGATGTGTGCGATGGGCTTTTGAGGAAAGAACCACACAAAAGAGCACCTGTCCAGTCAGTGCACGCATCTGTCAGAAATCGTGCTCAACTCAAAACTAAAGGAGCTCAAGGATTCGACGAACAAAACCAAAGAAAGGACATTTGGGTAGGCCATATTAATTACTCAAACTGCCAGACCGTGACAAAAACTAACAGAACAGAGAGAAAAACTAAAAAAAAAATAAAAAAATGAGCCACATATTCTTGTATATATATTCACATTGTACACTCCACAGGACACCATAAGCACACAATAAATATACTGTAAAGGTTGTCTGCAAAGTCGAACTTATGTGTTGCGCAGGCTGGCAGAAACATAACTCTTCTTATATTTGAACATTCAAGCGAATTTAGAATGAGCTTTTAAATCATTTCTATTAGGTTTTTAGTGTCGAAAAAACAGTGATAGAATAAAGAAAGAAATAGAAAATTAGGTTTATTTGCTACAGAAACACGTGCATATAAAAATATAATTAACTCTAATAATAAAAAATAATAAAAACAAAATAGGTCTATAATCACGAGAACAAAACAGAGATAGTCGACAGCTGCACGTCATGATCGTGACAAGAAGTCAAGAAGAAGCGCGAATAAGCGCGTTGATGTAAACACCTTCGCTTGGAACAAACGTAACAATTATAACATTGCACTGTATCGTTTAATAGCCCCCACAGAACCTAATTATTGCCTCTAGTTATTGTCAGATTTTACTTGCACATTCCATGCTCACTGACATTTTGTTCTAATTATACATATTGAGACCTGTATAAGTGAGACAAATTAATCAGGTTTTAACACGTTTTGACGTGTTTGTTTACATACAAACACCAAAAATACGCATTTTTATTAAAATTTCCACTTCTAAAAATCGAAAAACGCACATTTCGACCTCTGTAAGCGGGGACCTCTGTAAATGAGACAACTATAATTTTAACCTGCTTAATTGGAAAACTGGTTTATTGGAAACCCTCAATAATTGGCACATATGTCTTGGTCCCTTGAGATCCCAATTAACCAGGTTTCACTGTATATAATTATATTTGAAATCGATGCATCTTGTATAATAAAAATACTATACCACAATAGGTAAAAAAATCTAAAATGAAGCCAGGACAGATAAATCAATTTTGTTATAAATACATGGTGCACACATATTTACAAACAATGTAAAAGTAGACAATTTTCCTAAAAAAAAACAAGTAATAAGTGAGTATGTGAGTTCAAGTAATCACAGAATGTAAATCAATGTTATAATAATAATAATTTTTTACAAATAAATTAGCAACCCGTTTTTTTTGGCTAAATGGGTCTGCTCTTGACCTCAATAACGCTTAAAATTAATTGAAGTTTGATTTTGTCTAGACTCTCACTGTCCTATGAAGCAGGACCAGCATGTTTCCAAGCATTCTTACCCTCCAGGGTAAGAATGATGAGGATTATATCCATATAATCCTCTTATTTGTAATATGTTTGTTTACAAAGTGTAGGTACCTACTTCTAATATGAGTTTTAAATTTTCTTTCATTTTTTGCAATATACCACAAGGTATTTTTATGTCCGTTTGTTTTGAATTCCTGGAATTATGTACTGTTCTGAATAATGTCAAGATTTTAATATACCTTCACATGTTAGGTAATAGATTGAACAGCGATCAGAGTCGATGCCACATTCTACAACGTATCACTGTAACTTTGATGACCCCTTATACATTACTGACTTTTGCCCGCGGTTTCGCCCGCATGGTCATCGGTGATTTTTCGAGGGGTATTACTACTATCGGGATAAAAAGTATTTCATGTCCTGACCGAGGTCATCTTTAAGCCATCTATCATAATACCATCAAAATCTGCCCAGCCACTAAGGCATGAAAGATAACAGACAGAGAGAGTTTTTTTTTTTCAGGATTGGAAATCATCAAATGACCCCTCCCGCTCTTGGTGGAGCGGAAGGGAGTGTCAGACTCTTACTGACTAAAACCCATCAGTTCCTTCCTTAGCCCTTTATGTTCTGGGCCAGCGGTAACCCTTTCGGACAATCCCGCTGACCCGGCAGACAGACAGAGTTACTTTTGCTTTAAATGTGAGTATTGACGATCATAATAATTACCTCGCATAATTATGATATCAGCCCTTCAGTACACAGACAGATCATGCTGCAATTACATCTCAAGCACAGTGATCGACAACCTGCCCTCAGGATACGGTATTTACGTTATTAGACGGTAGGTGTATGCACCTCTGTGGATGTTCTAGTTTAGAGCAGTAACGAACTAATTAGCTAAGCGGTTCACTGTTGCGTGTGGGATTCGATTTCTGCGCCGAACATACTGAAACTTTCTGGAATATACTGGAATATTTGTGCCCTACAGCCATCCTACAACAGACGTGCTTGTGATAAGCTACGGTATGACGAATAAGCGGCAGTTTTAGCCATCATTTTATTATAATCTTTTACACAACGACATTTGTTTACTTCGTTGAATTTCAGTTATTGAATTACGAATAATTTAGATACACTTAATACAAAGACCATTATGACGATTGTGCTTAGAATTCGAACTAAATGAATGGTTGGATCATAATACCTGCACATAGATCTGACGAACATATCGTGGACGTCTTTGTGATCTCGTCCCCACTTACGTTGTAAACAATCACTATATGAAATTAAACAAATTAAAGATATCCTTGTACTCTCACATGTAGATAATAATGCTAGCATTCCCATCATCAAATTCAAGAGTTTTTGCAGGAAGATTAATTGAAATACATTAATAAATGACAACCTTTTTTCATAATTTATATTTATAATAAGGTCCCTTTATCACAATAATAAATACCAGGAAAGTTAATGATGCCTACAAGAGACGTAGAAACTTGCGATCCGTAGCTTCTTGGAAACTCCGTAATTAAATAAGTCCTGGGAGGTGTGGCAGTAACAAATGGCAAAACATTTAATTTATGAATTGAAATTATTAATATTTTTTTTTTATTATTATTTATTTATTTATTTTTGAATTTATTGATTTTTTTTTCATTTATAAGTTTCATATAAACGCAAAGGTACATTCTATAAGCTCCACATCTACCATGCGCACCGCCAAAGTGTAGAACTCTGCCAGCGGCTGTGTTCCCTTCCACATATAACCTGTCAGCCTCAAAGCAAGAGTGAACAGGCATCATCTGAGCATGCTCGTTCCATCGTAGACCTCATCCATCGCTTTATGTCAGACAAGATAGAGACCGAGGCCCATCAGATAAAAATAAAAAATCGAGAACATTATCAAGATAATTCTCTCAACGTAATACAAAATGAAAATCTTTATTATTTCTCCTAATACTTAGGTAGGTAATATTGATCTTCCTTCCCAAGTAGGTATATGTAATCATAGTTACATAATCCAATTCACCTGACAAAGGCAACAAGTTCTGTTCATAGGCTGTAATAAGAAGTTAAAAAAAAAAAACACCCTTCAAAAGAAAGTTAAGTGGAACAACAGTGACTGTCACATTACAGTACTGCACAGAAGAACTACGCAAATCGACTGTCCACCCCGTCTCCTACTTACATGATTAGTTATTAAGAAATATTGTAACAAATTTGAGTCCTTTGATACTTGTCATTAAATTAATATAAATAAAATAAATTAATTACAGTAATGCACAGAAGAACTATGCAAGTCAACCGTCCACTCCGTCATCCCACCTACATTACAGTAACACACAGAAGAACCACGCAAGTCAACCGTCAACTCCGTCATCCCACCTACATTACAGTAATGCACAGAAGAACCACGCAAGTCGACCGTCAACTCCGTCATCCCACCTGCATTACAGTAATGCACAGAAGAACCACGCAAATCGACCGTCAACTCCGTCATCCCAACTAAATTACAGTAATGCACAGAAGAACCATGCAAGTCGACCGTCCACTCCGTCATTCCATCTATATCACAGTAATGCACAGAAGAACCACGCAAGTCGACCGTCCACTCCGTCATCCCACCTACATTACAGTAATGCACAGAAGAACCACGCAAGTCGACCGTCCACTCCGTCATCCCACCTACATTACAATAATGCACAGAAGAACCACGCAAGTCGACTGTCGACTCCGTCATGATTAGTTATTAGAAATATTGTTGCTAACAAATTTAAGTCCTTCGTTATTTGTAATTAAATTAATATATATAAGATAAATTAATTACAGTAATGCACCGAAGAACCACTCAAGTCGACTGTCTACTCCGTCATCCCACCTATATTTTAGTACCTACATTTGCGTAACATACCCATGGTTTGCTGTGGAGAAGCGCCTTTATGTTCACCATATTCTGCTATAAATCCTTACCGTAGCCATCTAGCCATTGAACATTATCTGACTGTTCAGACTATAATAATTTAACTGGAAACTACGAATGCGGTTTATGGAAACCTTAAACGTATTTTAACTTTTGTTCAGTTACGAGTACATACATACGTGGAATAGACTGCGTTCAAACAATAAGATCGACCGTTCTGTTCAATCCGGTCGGTTACGTAGCGGCTGGATTATGGTCAATCGATTTCAACTGTCTTAATTATACGTCAACCAAAATTGTGGTGTTGATCAAACCTGGTTGGTCGTTCATCGATTAACTGATATAAATTTTCTGCAATCTTTTTTGTTGCTTTTTCGATACTTATTATGCGAGAATTATTGTTTGCGCTAACAATTTTTGTTCTCAAGTTTTGTGCGTTGTTTTAAGTTTAGAAGAGAATATTTATTTTTCTCTTAGAAGTCGTTTATCGTTTCATCGATACGTTTCATCGACGGCCTTCATTAAATATTTCTGCTTGTTATTCATTGTGTAACAAAACTTTACTTGTTAAGAAACTAGTAACTATCTACAAATACAACTTATAAAAGTTGGTTCAAATATTAATTTAGTCAGAATATAATTGAAAGCTCAATGCGACGATCCGAACACAGGAAAATATGCTTGCATAATTTTATAGAGAACCAAATCAAAAGAAAAGGGTTTCAATATTTTCCAGGACTAAATCATCTCCCTCATGGAAAAGTAGAACTGAGTTCAAGCCGAATGAGATCCCTGGTTCAACAGATATTGGTGGATTATGTGATCGGATACCGTCTTCTAGCGCTGTCAGAACACATGTTTGTTTTACATTGTCATACCCTCCAAACCGCACTCAGCATCGATTTACACAACCAGTATCCGACCTACCATGAACACATGGTATAAGTCTTTGTTAGCATTCAATAACATAGCCAAACAAAAAGGGGTACGTATCCTTAATTAGTAAACCCTTCTCAAACCCAGTTTAGACTGTTATACTAAATAAATCTCCTAACGACTTAGCATTAATAGCTTTTCACAAATTATACACCGTCACCTCCTCAATCGAGTTCTTGGAGCGAATATAAAGTGCACTTTGACTCTCACCACAAGCAATTACTCTTAAATGAGGGTTTAGTTAAACACGGTGCCATTCACTGCGGCTCTGTGCGATTTCCGGCGTGACGCTGCTATTCCGTGCGTTTCTCTCCATTCCAATAAACAGGCGATGAGCCGGCTCACAAATGGATTCCACATAGAGAATGCCTTTGTATTTAATAAGATAGTTTTATACTACACTTGCTTAGTAAGTGTACCAATACTACCCCACTAAAAGGCTTGAAAGCTGTTCATTAAACCTTCTCAAAAATCTAGGCAGTTATATTGTATGGAATTTCATTACTGCCCTGAAAATCAGGGCAGTAATGCGTTCATTACTAACGCGTTTTGTTTTTGAAGTGAAAACTTCTTTAGCATCGTTGTGACTTGAAATTTTATGAAACGTAAAAGCGACAGTAAAAAGAGTCATAAGATTTAACGTGGGAGAAAATGAGACAGAAAGCATTATACAGTGTTTTTGTGTGTTATTGGGTGTTGTTGAGTGTTGTTGAGTGTTTTGAGTGTTGTTGAGTGTTGTTGAGTGTTGTTGAGTGTTGTTGATCACAACAAATCACAAAAGACGTTAAGCCGCGTCCCCACTAGAGCCGCGCGGCTCTGCCTCGCGTGCCGCGCGGCTCTGCCTCGCGTGTTACGCGGCTCTAGTGGGGACGCGGCTTAACGTCTTTTGGCGCGAAAACTGTTTGACGCGCTAAAATTTAAAGAAAAAAAAAGACTTATTTTGTTGGTTGACGTATTGTGTAGAAACAATTTTCTTGGTAAAGTTTAAAGTATGGCGGTATAAATCACAAGTTAAAATAAGTGATTCCAGTGACAATGATAGCAATTTATTAACAACAACTCCACAAGTGTAGTATAAAGCAGTATATATTACTCGAGGGTAAGTACAGATTACTAAACTCGTGTGGTAATGCACACTCGATTAGTAATCTGTGCCTTACTCCCCTTGGTGATTAAATAGCTATTATTTACCTACTTGAGGGGCTTGTGGGTAAGTATATAATATCAGCCGCATGGGTCGATCGATTAGGTTGAGCTACACTTGCCGCGGTTGGTCCGTGGATGGGTAACCGTCTTAAATACGAACTCTATAAATGCCAGCAAAGCAACCGCGATTGCTGCTATCGAATATTTATGCATTGTTTACGCAATCACACAATAACATCACGCCTGTACCCTCTAAAGGGGTACGCAGATGAGTTCAATAGCTTCCTGTCACTGATATTCACATAGCAAGTAGTGATAACTGAATTTGTGTGGGGTACAACTTAAAAGTTAAAAATAGAAACTTTTTACTACAAAGTTATAAATACCTAATTTAATTTCGGAAGTCGGTATCAAAAAACGAAAATGCAGAATCAAGGAAACCGAATTCCGAAATTAAAGTTATTTTTCACTTTGTAGTGTTTTATTTGGAAGTCGGTTGTGTTTTTTTTTGTAAAAAAGTTTTAAAATATGTTTAGCGCTAAACGCATGTAATGATTTTGTGGTTCAAGTGGGCTTTCGATTAGTAAAGTAATAACATTGTAAGTCAAAAAGACGAGAATACCGAGACATCGTCTGTTTCTCTATGCCTATGCTTAACAATGCCTATAAAATAACACCAACTAGATAAGATTCGACCAATGTGGCATTCAAAGTCATTGACTGTATTTATTACATTAAGAGCCGTGAATAAAGGTTTGTGGCGTAATAAGAGCTTACATTAATTTGAAATAGCCTATTAAATGAGCGACAGGATTCTATGATTGGATACTTTGCCATGTTTATTCAGGAGCTGTCAATGTAGAAGGAATAATAATATATCATAGGTCTTCTTCGCACGCACGGCACAAAAATATTTCGTATCGAAGAGAACAGTTTTGCGATTCAGCACAAAATATTAGAATACAATACACAGTCAAACTAAATTATGTAGTGAAACTCCGCTGATGTGATGGGTGTCAAAAAACGAAACTTTGTAAAGATTAAACCCTTCATTTCTTGCCGGTTACTTGCCGGTTAGCTGTCTGCGGGGTCAGCGGCACAGGTTGCCGGTTAGCTGTCTGCGGGGTCAACGGCACAGGTGGCCGGTTAGCTGTCTGCGGGGTCAACGGCCACAGGTTGCCGGTTAGCTGTCTGCGGGGTCAACGACACAGGTTGCCGGTTAGCTGTCTGCGGGGTCAGCGGCCACAGGTTGCCGGTTAGCTGTCTGCGGGGTCAGCGGCCACAGGTTGCCGGTTAGCTGTCTGCGGGGTCAGCGGCCACAGGTTGCCGGTTAGCTGTCTGCGGGGTCAGCGGCCACAGGTTGCCGGTTAGCTGTCTGCGGGGTCAACGGCACAGGTTGCCGGTTAGCTGTCTGCGGGGTCAGCGGCCACAGGTCGTGTAGTTATTTGCAATCATCTGTTTAGAAAATTTGATTTTTATCGTCAGTAGATATCGATACTCATCACATGTTACGCTTATTGAATTTGACCCTGTATTACATATTTATTATTGTTAAAGACAGTTTGATTTACAAAATAAAAATAGTCAAAATTAAAAAAAAATAATGTATTTGTAGCAGATAGCCCGGGCTGAAGGTCAACTGCCTGGGGTGAGCATGCATGTTGAGTGTCTCCTTGTTAGCTTAAAAATATACTTTGAATTTATAGTACCGACAAAATCTACCTAACAGTGTTATCAAATGATTAATTTCTAGCCAAATAACTCCATTTTTCTTAACATTCCATCGCTAATATTGCCCTCTTGGGAACAGATTCGTCCTATATTCATAGCCTCGCCAAACACTATGCATAAATAAAACAGAACCTTTCTAGTTTACGTTTTCGATGAAAAAATACTGGAGGGTCACACCTGAGTCTTGTTACTCTGTGCCAACTGTAGGGACCGAACAACAAGCAAGTCTAAGTTATACCTTCGGCCTCGAGTGCACTTGATTGTTTGGGCTTGTCAAGGCATTCCCCATAGGAAAAAAAAAGAATTTACTCAAGAATTTATTAAGAAAGTCTTCGTATGGTAGCAGGTTCCTAATTTCTATTATTTCTTTCTAGGGCAGCGGCACTAGGCATGAACTCCAGCCAACTGTGTGCCGTGCTTATAACAATACCCTGCTTGACGTTTTAATGTTAAAGGACGGGAAGGGCTAAACGATTCTAAAATTTGCTTCGTTTTTGTAAAAGTTTAAAATTAAAAGTGTTTATACATAATATCTACCTACAAACAAAGAAAGAGCAGTCATTTGAATGATAAATGATTTAAAATGTTTTTTTTTTCTAAGAAGGTTTGCACAAACACCTATTTTCTTGAGCCTTGTAGTAGGTACAACAAATTTGTGTTCCTAGTATTTATATTATGAATATCAAATTAATATTTTTATCAATATTTTTAAACAATTTTATATTTTTAAGGGCATATAAATGATTTTCATAATATACTGAGAAGGCACAGTCATTACATCAATCTCTTTAAATTTGTATCCGAGAGAGTGTCTCGGACTTAATTTATAAATTAATAGAACAGCTCGATTCTGCAAAACAAAGATAGTCTGAATTTTAAACAAAGATAGTTATTGTACATTCGTCACAAAGTAAATTCGCCACGAAAAAAAGTATGTGTAAACTCGTCACAACTCTATGTTTATGAAAGAAAATCCGCCATATTGTTTATATCGGCGGCATTTCCCCATAATAGAATACCGTACGACATTACACTATAAAAATAGCTAAAGTACACTAAACGGACAGTCTCTATATCAATTAAATTAAGAAATTTTCTAACACCGTATGCTGAAGTAGATGTTTCACAGGGAATGCTTGTAAATTGTACAAGATGATACTTTATTTGTTAATTCAAAAAATACATTATAAGCTTACAGTTTACGAGAACGTTTAAATGCTAGAAGTAACTATCACAAAAAGTGAGAAAGAAATACAGTAATAGTACACACAGTACACACAGAAATCACAAAGTTGTCTTAATTTTTAACTTATCGAAACTACTATAAATACATTATAAATCTCAAACAACAAATACATTATAATTATGTCTATTTATCGTCTCGTGTATACATGTCCTACATAACATGTCACAATCACGCGACAACGCCAGTTGTTGTTAAAGGTCGGCTTTACCAATAAATATTTGCCAGAAGAAAATAAAAATACCTGTAGGTAGGCTTAAAACTACGATTCTTCAATTCCAGCAGCAGTGTTTCTGACAACCAACTCAAATAAATTTGATGTCAAACCTGTCTTGTTATGATTGGCTATGTTAAGGGTCGGAAACACCGCGCCCCACGCACAACGGACCGAATGGGAGTCTAAGTGCGGAAAAGGGAGTCCCATCATCATCATCAACACCGCGCCCCCCCGCGACTGGCCCTGGTTCAAGCCATGGTCCGGAGCGAGAGGGAGTGGGAGGCATTCGCCTCCTTCTGCGAAGCAGTCATGCTAGCGAAGGAGGTGGCGGGATGGCTAAGGGAAAGAGCCTCCCGTCCCAGCCGCCGCGGAAGAAGACGCTCCGGACGTCGGGAGCCGCGTGACGACTCCCGGCCACCATAGGTGCGGGCCTGCGGAAGGAGAGTAATGGGTAGCTCACCATCCGATCAGGACCAGGCACGTGCCGGACGGCGAGTACGTGTTCCACGCGCGCCTCAAAGAGAAGTCAGCAACAAAGAAGGGGCCCCCGTTAGGGCCGCAATTTGCTTATCACTAAAATAATCAAAACCGAGTGAACCAATCACAACGGCGTACATGAGATTTGGCAACAGAATACCTGATTTATATATGAATAGATTTCTAGACGACAGTTTTATTACCTAAAGAAATATAAATATAGAAAACCGCCTATTTACCGCGCATGGCCATTACCTCCGTCTAGCTAGGGAATGCAATCCGGACTATCCGTAATCCGAAAAATCCGGATATCCGCACATTTTTACTAGACTTCCAGATCCGGATTTGAAAATTAAATCCGAAGTTTTTGAATGATAAGAAATTGTAACAAAAAAATCCAAACGAGCGAGTTTGCTATTCGCGCGTCGCGTCTCGCGAGTATCGAGTCTATCGGCTCTTAGGGGAGCGAGCGGGGCGGGGTATACTATGCCAAATCGAATGCCAAATAATCGAATATTAATTGATCAACCACTATAAATCTAAATACTCGAACGTTCATAATATCGAATGGTTAATAAATCGAACGTTCAATATATTGTACAGTCAATACATCGAGTGTTCAAAATATCGAATGTTTGTTTGATCGAGCGTTCAAACAAACATTCGATATTTTGAACACTCGATATATTGAATGTTGGACCTAATAACCATTCGACATTAAGAACGTTCGAGTATTTAGACGTTCAATTTATAGTGGTCGATCAATTAATATTCGATTATTTGGCATTCAATTTAGCATAGAAATAAAAGCACATGAAAATCAAATCAAATCCTGCTGGACTCCCATTTGGTGCAATCATAAGACACACACCGCCCAGTAGTGATCGACGTTAATAGATGTTTATGAGCTAGGTGTCTATGGTTCAATTTATCTTTTTAATCTTTGTTATTTTTAAATTTTCTTTTTTTTACCTTTTTTAATGTTTTTATTACCTGTATTGTGTCTTTTGTTGCACTAAATAAACGTTTTATCTATCTAAATGATTTTTTTTTTATTTTTTGTTATTTGGAATTATTCAAACTATCATCATTAAATACAAAGAGCCACCGTAAATAAACTAAAACCACTCGTTTTCACATGTAGTGTTTATATTTATCCTTTATTTATTATTGATTTTCCCATAATGAGATAAACGCAAATTCAGGTACTTAAAGTAACCATGAAGTACATACTTAAGAGATAATTTGATCTTGCTTTTTACTTTTATAAAAAGCCTATCAAGTAGATCGCTATTACATCTCAAAATCTTTTGTATTACTTGCTAAAGTAGATAAAAGCAGTATGAATACATTTCGGTAAGTTCTATTCCACTTAAAAGGAATTTTATTGTAATATTGCTTGCAAATACATTTATGGCGCGCAAAGCATGTCAATTACTTGGGGAAGTAATTCCTCTGAAGAGAAAGGTAATAGACGTGCACGTCCTGGAGGTAAGGGGGGAAATAAGGGGGGTGCTGGCAACCTGTCATTGTGTTAGACGGAAATGTTAGGAGTGAAAGTATTAATGTACTCATAGGTACAATCACACGAGTATCTAGTGAATTGAAAGTTGAACAAAAATGTAGGTGTATTTTATCGTCGGAAAAGGCAATACAAGAAATTTAAGTAAGATTTTTTATTGCATTGCATAAAGAATTTATAACCACCTAACAATATTAATTTAACTTGTCATTGGCTTTTCTTCACTATTTTTTTACTAAGAGTAGTTAGTAGGTACCTATAACTTTTCTAAACAACTAAAATAAAAAAATAAAATTGTTAACGGAAAATATTTGTATGCAAGTCTTGAAAACAAGACAAATTATTGCATTAAAAACAATTAACGAAGAATATAAGCGATATATTTGCACGGCGCCAACGACAATGACTGCCGTGTTCACAAACCGGATGACACCTCATTCGTGAACACCCTGGTTTTGACCACTCTGAATAAACTCGTACATCGTTTGAGGAAATTGCTTTCATATCTGAGAAACTATTGTCGGATAAATCAAAAGTAATCTGGGGTGAAATACAATTAAAAGAGACTACATACAATGTAGTATTGTTTATTTGTAGTTTACTACTGATGGAGATCTAGGTCACATTAGACATAAAATACTTTCAAGTCAGACCAGTGGATGTGTTAGTTTCGTTATTCAAATTTTGTTCACACCTCAGTCTTGGGGTCTTTGTCAGTAATTCTTTTGTATAGTTTTCGAATTCATTAAAAATATTTTTACGTCAGATGTTACGTTACCATCTTATCGATCAAAACATTATTTTAAACCCATTGATTCCGCTTTCGTAAGCATGTGTGTTCGTTACAATAAAATACATTTCAGAAATACCTATTGTGGTCACTTGCAAAGTGTAGTGAGTTAGTGATTTAAATACATTGCTCTAACAAATTGACATGTTCCACTAGGGTCACTAGGCACTGTTCCGATCAACTCGTCGTGGCTAGAGGCGGTGATTGATGGCACTGACTTCTGCCAGTCACCCCTCACTCTTCACTCCTTACTCCCCCTCAACTGACTCTTTGTTACTCGTTATTAAAGCTGATCGTTTGTTTGGCTTAGATATGATTACAGTTACACGATCATGAGTAGCTTCAAAGGTTTCTATCTTAGAAGCAGACACGGAAGGGTTATAATTATACCTACCCTGAATTCTGTGAATTTGGAAATGTGGATTTAATTGATAGGTTTGTATGCTTAGAGCTGGCTCCTACTAGTTTTAAAACTAGATCTTGACTAAACTTAGTAGTCTCTTACTCGATATAAACAAAAAATATAAGTCTCAAATAAATATAATTATAGCAGGTGATTTTAACATAAACACATTAAAAAAGGGCTCTATTGCGAATGAGTTACAAGACCTAACGAATAACTATAACATGAAAATTCATATTAACGTAAGTCGACTTGTATATACCATATTTAAAACAACATCCCAGATACGATTGCAACAGTATTACCACTTCATCTATCTGCGACACTGCACAAATGTTAAGTATACCTTTAATACGTAAAACTCAAAAACTAGTCACATATTATATTATATATTTTTTTTTTTTTTGTCGAATTGTTTTATACACATAAAAACCAAAAATAACAAAATTAAATTCTAACTATTCTATTCTTTATGCTGTTGACAGCATAAAGACACTTATTCAACAGGAAACTTTTAAGTTGATTTTTAAAAGAGCTTGAGAAGATAGCGCTTTTTATGTCTAGAGGCATAACCGATTGATATCTGGGACTGTGCTCCACAATATTCAAATTAGGCTGTGCCTTGTAACGTTTAATGTCTTGTCTACGTGTGCCTTCTCTAATCAGCCGGTCGATTCTGTAAAAATCTCGCCGTGTAAACTTAGGAGAAGTGAGTTTGTTTTTGCTAAGAATTGACACTATTGACAGCTCACTCCACGCTCACTTCACCTAAGTTTCCACGGTGAGATTTTTACAAAATAGCACCGCTGTCGTTCTTCTGCTGTCTCATATTCATGTATACAGGGTGAATTTTCCAAGTGGGCGTGGATAACCAAATCCGGAACTATGAGGAACAGCGAAAAGTACTCAGAGTCTCGGGCTCTATTTTGATGAAAACTAAAACTAAATCACTGGATTTTTGAAAAATGAATATTCCTAGCCAGGAATCGAACCTGTTGTTTTTGAAAAAAAAAACATACACTGTATTATTACACCATTCGATAGCGTCGCTAATAAGGATCGAATTCTGGGAAGTAATGACACACGGCAAACTTAAGGAAAATGTTGGATTATGCTATATCTAATTTTTGATTCTACCTACGCGACTATGGTAACTCGTGACTATGGTAAGTTTACATTCGTCTACTCGTTTGTAAAAACCAACTTACCGCACTAGTATCATAAATAACTATTAACGATACATTCAATGGAACCAATTACGTGATGAGATTCTTGTTTATAAAGTAACAAGAGACGTTCATTTGTCCATCTGTGGCTGTTCTAATGAGCTATTTAACAGTTTGGTGAGATGAAGACTGTTTATTGAATGATTTTGTATAGTCAAGGGCAAACATTTATGTAAACACTTAGTGAAATTCATCAACGACTATACGGAAAACTCGGTTGTACAATTTGCTAAATGGCTAAACTGTACTATTGAACCCATGTTCAAATATTCAGCTCTGTCAGAACTGCGTATTTCCATTCTATATAAGGCCAGAACGAACGGGTGTAAAACTAATCGCGTCCATACGCGATTAGTTTTAAAAGCGATTTCTAATCCATATTAGAAATCGCTTTTTAACTAAGGTCTTCCAATCTACACACGAGCAGTAGGTACGCAAAATTCGTGTAATCGCAGATACAAAGTATACGCGAGCAGTTTTCTACGGCTACGTTTCGGCCTCATATAGAATGGAAAGACGCTTCAGAACTGCCTGATAGATTCAAAGCCTTGTAGCTCCAAATAGTACGGTCCGGTACCCGCGCAATAAATAGCCCGAAGCGATGAAAATGTACATATTTACCTTCCGATATAGCGCTGACATAGTAGACCTACGGCTACTAGGAAACTATTTTAGTAAATTGAATACTGCTGCAACTTTGTTTATTTAGTTTTGTGGAACTGATTTACTGTTATAACTCTAGTGTCCTGAACTCTGTAAGTTGGAAATAAACTGCGCCTGCAATTTGACCAATGCACAATCTTTAGATTTACTAAACGAATTTAAATCATCGTTCTAACCATATTAATAGGTACTTTTACAGTATATTAAATAACTAGTAACCATCCTGACACTCAAAGCCCGCTAATTAAGTGGATGCCAATACCTATAAACGTAGTTTTTCTATCCACTGTCTAACACAGACGTTTAAGATAAAGGTCAAAGTTCGCCAGCATCTTGAGAATCGCATTTTCTGCGGCGCTACGGAAAGTACAGCCTCTTCGCCCTTGCTCAAGCACTCCCTGCGCGCCTCCGGCTCTAAAGAACAATCTCAGGGTAGGGCAGACAACTACCACGTGGATTCGGGGTTGGCTAACTCGGTTCTGTGACAGTTTTTGAACCTAATCTATCCTATTCGGGTTTCACCTTAGAAGGAATTAGGTACATTTGACGCAGTTTTTCCGTTGAACCATTCATTGTTCGTAGACATAAATGTCTTATATTTATGTGTACTGCACAATAGAATCGAAAAAATTACAGTATACGAAAAATAAAAATAGTCCCAAACGCGTCTGTAAAAGGATCCCTTCATCATCTTTACGACAAACGGCTGCTCGGAGACAAAACAATAAGACGCTTTTAGCCTTGTACGAGTATATAGGTAGGTGTTCTATACGATAGAATCGGGAAACAAACGATTTGCGAACAAAACATGATTTTCTTCAGTGCCCCGTTACGAACACTCCAAACCGGCTTATGGCATAAGCCTTTGGTTTGGTCTTTGTAGTATCCAAGGTTCCCAAAAACCGGCTTTCTTTCAGCTGTCTTTTGTCTATGGACCGGTATTTTATAGTGTTGTGACCCTTCTGTTTCTATCATAGATATCCTAGTTTCTATTTTTTTTGCAGTAAAATGGTGAATTTACGCGCTTAAGAGTCAGTTTCGATAAATTTTTCTTTTCGGTTTGTATAAATATATCAATCTTTCAGCCGCAGTAAATGTAATACAAAGTAAATAAAGTAATTAATTGGAAACAACGTTAAAAGGAAATGGCAGATGCTTTTAGAGTTGTAAACGTACTGTCACACAATTATTGTTTGTCGCACTACCGTAATGTCGAACTATCGCATAATCGTTTGTCATTCCAGCGTGATGTCGAGCTTCAGTGTATCGCACATGCGTGTTTTCGAACTATGGTGAGTCACAGTACAGTTTTGTCGCACAAGCGTTAATCGCACATCCATTTGTCGAGTTCACGTAGTACACTCGATTGCAAATACAGGTATCACAAGTCCTCTTTTTACAAGCTTTTTATAAGTGTTCGTATGTCCGTATGTTAATCCACGCACAACGGACCGAATGGGAGTCTAAGTGCGGAAAAGGGAGTCCCATCATCAAGTGTTCGTATGTAAGTTGTCCGTCAAAATTTGCAAACCATTTTTCGACCATTTTTTGGTATCCGATTGAGCTGAAATTTTACATACACCTTTAGTTCTGGTAACAATACAATGTGCAATACTCAATACTGTAATAATTTCAATATCGCGGCCGCTCCAAGATGGCGGTTTACATTTTTTTCAATCCCCATAATAGGGGTATCAAATGAAAGGGCTTGAAGATTATTATAGAAAACGATAAAATTAGTGAAATTACACTAAATTCAATATGGCCGCCGCTCGAAGATGGCGGATTAAACTTTTTTCAATCCCCTTAACATTAAGGGGATTTTTTGACGAGTTGATACCCATATGGGTATCAACTCGTCAAAATGTAGGGAACAGCTAATTTTTTTTGCGATTACAGCTTTTGTCCCTTGGTAAAAGTTGTTCATAATGATGAAAACAATCCCCCATTTCGGTTTGTCACAAGTTTTCAATTTCAACGTGTTTAAATAGGAACTAAATAACACCAGTGGTATAAATAATGTAAATGATGTAAATCAATAAAATAGTGTAAATAAATAAATATAATAGTAAAAAAAATGTTAATAATAAATATTTAAGACTAAAAAGTAAAAAATAAAATGAATATGGTATCCGTTATACAGGTGTAATAGCTACTATACAATAACAGTGCCCCAAGCGTTTAAAATTTATATATATGTATTTTAAAATGACATTGTCACTTAAATTTATTTTTCACTTTTTAGTTCGCGTTATTCTATCTTTTTTAGGTTACGTTTTTATTAAAATAAAAGCTTGTTTTTAAAAATAATTTTTTTACTAGTGTTCTATAATTGTTTCTTGCTTTTAACGATACCAACTTGATACCATAGCGTTCAACAAGGACTGGAGTAACAATAGTCTGATCACTGAAAACGAGCACACTGAACAAAGTGAACAATAGATTTAGATTATAAAATATTTAAGACGCGTTCCGTTAAAGATAATTAATGACTAGCTTCTGCCCGCGACTTCGCGTGAAATTTCTTGTTCCCCCGACCACCCCGTCGCATATCATCGCCTGCCCGCGCTATTCGTTTTTTGCTTATCGTTTTTTCTTTTTGCTCGGCTCCTAAGGGTCAAAGCGTAATATTATAGCCTATAGCCTTCCTCAAGACTTGGGCTATCAAATACAAAAAGATTTTTTCAAATCCGAGTGGTAGTTCCAGAGATTACCCCCTACATACAAACTTACAAACTTTACCTCTTTATAAAATTAGTCAGTTTGGCTCAGCCGCAGTTGAACTTCTATCAACATGAGTTAGAATTCAGGCGATAGTCGGGTACTTTCCGAACAGTAACGAACGGTACCCAAATCTTCAGGCAACACATCCTGGGCGTAAGTGACTATGGAGGCGTGCGTAAGTTTTGTACTAGGAATCATAAAGATAGTTACTATGTTCTGGATACGAGTTGACTGGGAGAAATCGTCATTTAAAGAATAAGCGTTATGCCCCCTCTCTTCGACTTTTTCTCTCAGTCTTTTTGTATTATATAGGAGTGTGTATATCGAGTATCACCTAAGGAACTTCGTTCCTGCCGGGGATCCCCCGACCACATGTACGTTTTTTTTGTTGTTCAACTGTTTCATAGAAGCATTTCCTGAGAAAAGTAACCTGCACAGATACAGAGTACACTCACATTATATTATCAGTACAATGAAACACACTTCCGCTAATTGTCTTGTTGGATACGTAAATATTCAGGTGGGATGTGAATCTATTCCGTAACGTGTAACACAGAAACCATATTACGTAGTTCACCAAATTCGCGAATTTCCGAAGCACATAAGCCTCCCATTCAGTACGTATCCTTAGAAACGCGGCTCCTTTCAAATTCATATTCAGTGACATTCAGATACTTGAAGATGTATGGGCTAGCCTTGTAGAAGGAATTTTTATACTTTGCTACGAATAATGTATGTTCGTTTCCGTGCGACATTTTCTTGAAAAACATTATTTAAAAGAATAAAAGTTTTCGAAAGTATAATTTTATGTACAGTTAAATTCCTATTGTATAGTTATTTGCTTGAAATTTGGAACCAAGAATGTTCCGAAATTTAGGCAAAAAATTATGCGTTTTTGCGACATTGAAAATGTTATTAGATGGATTCTTAAAATTTTGAAATAATCACCTTGTTGAACAATATTTTTGGTTATATTGAAAAGACTAGGTAGGTCAGTAGGCCACATGTAAGTGTTAAAACTTTGACCTAGAACTTGCCTAGCGTAGTTCGGAGTTCCAATAGAAGAAGAGGTCAGCTTATACTGGATTTGTTACCACTAACGTACGCTTTCTATAAACGTCACGAGAAAAATTCTTGTTTTGGTGGTACATACCTAAATAATTTATAGCAAGATAAGATAAGATAATTTTATTTGTCAAAACATGCAAGCTATTTTGAATAATTTTGTGGGACTAAAATGTGTGTAACTTGTTGAAAGAAAAATGTACGTGACAGTACGTTTACGAGTATTGTCGTGTCGTCGAGGTGTCTCAGGATTTCACTGTGAAATACTTTAATAGGTATGTTCTAGAATACTGTGCGGCATACGTAAGTGCGTATTTCTCTTCTTGCTTAAAATACCATTTCTATTTTGGTTTTAGGATATTTTGTAGGGTTCCGCAATGGTATCTTATGACTTTGCGTACGATGTCTGTATGTCGGTTGCGAGGTTGTAATAGCGCAGTTAACAGTAGACATTCTCACAGATTTTATTGCTAAAGCATAAATAAAATGGTAAGTTTAGTGCTTGCTTTTTTTATTGGCTACTAATTTTTACAAGGTAGCTAAGCAAAGCTACTTATTCTTCTGACGCATAAACAAAAGTAGATTATTATTACTTTAAATTTTGTGTTATCTATTCTAACAATCGATACTTGGTTATTGAAACTCGTAACAAAAACGATCATTCACAACTGTGGGTATCACGTTGAAGCCCAGTTATTAACAATAATCCTTTAAAGCTTCCGAACACTTTCTCTTTTACTTTGATGAGAAAACTTCGACCTTTTGATAAACTTCGAGAGTCTGTCATACGTCTTGTTACTGCGCACTACATTGAGATGTATACATTCATGTACAATTGTACATACATACATAATAAATGTAAAGCGAGCAGTATATAGAACATAAGCTCACAAGACTACGCTGTAATCATGTTAAAGTTCTTCTATGCGAAAAGTTTCATCTTACACCATAACTTCGGTATTTGGGATATAAACTAATTATTTTTGAAGGATACAAACTGTTTCTCGTGTATTGTCTATAAAAAATCAATATCTTCATGTCAAACAACATAACGGTGTAAGCGAAACAAATATGATAAATGAGTTTCATTAATCGTTCGTAAATGTTAATAGCCCCATGAAGATGACAGGCGAAATCAAACCTATTGATATACATGACGGAGAAGGTATAGTGTATCTCGTTATTATCAGGCATATTTTAATGACTGTAGGCGTACTATTAGGTAGTGTTGGTTATTGCGTAATAGAAAAACCGTTTGCAGTTTTAATCAGTTCATAATTTCACGAACAAATTAATCACATCAGATAATCACACACTGTACACGACACAACCAGATACGAAAAGCGGGACAGTTTTTGAGCACATGTCGTTCGTACGATGTCCAATGTCCAAGAGTCCCACATCGTTCTGTCGAGCTGTCGTTGACTCCCACGAACTCGGGCTAGACTCTGTTAGCACCACCAGATGGCGCTGGCGTTCCGAATAGTCAAACGAATGACCGGATGTGACATACATAATTTAGTCAAAAGTAAATGAGTATATACTCATTTGGTGAAAGGAACAACATTATATACCATGTATTTTTGGTTTTGTCTTAAAGTCGTTTCAATATCCATTGCCCTACAGCTAACATAATGTAATCAACCTTAAAATATTGCGAATATCTTGGGCTTAGCAACTACATTTTTTTTTAATCCATATTAATTGCGTGATGTTATGTTAGATCATCTTTTCACAAGTTAACATTACGTCGTTTGGGATTGGCTTTGAAGTATCAAGGTATCTTAAAGCCAATGTTATGCACAGGGTTAAAACTGCTACAAATGGAACCCAAAGAAAATAAAGGTCAAGTAAAGCCACGAAAACGACTCGTTTTCCCATGTGAAGGTTTTATATTTAATTTTGTCCTTTATTTAGTATTGATTTTTCCATTTTAAGGTAAACGCAAATTCACACATGTCGTTTACTATGGAAAGTAATCTCTCCGAAGAGAAAGCTAAGAGATGTGCACACGTCATGGAGGTAAGGGGGGAAGTGGAGCAACCTGTCATTATTTCAGACGGAAGCGTTAGGAGTCAAAGCATTGACTTACACATAGGTACAAAAGATCATACGAGTGTCTAATGGCTTGAAAATAGAAAAAAACACATAGATGTATTTCCTTTTCGGAAAGGACTTACGCCGAAATAAGTAGAAACTTTATGGACAAATAATTTTTTAACAGAGTAACAATCATTTTAAACTCGAGTTTATATTTTGGATGCAAAAACTTGTAATTGTGTGTCTGTAACTTCTTCGAAGAAATATAATAAAAATTAAATAATTAGTGTCCGAGTTCTTTCATGAAGAAAATATTTGTGTGCAAGTCTTGCAAAACAAGACAAATAATTCGTCACTGGAAAGGGGAAAATGCTAAAGCGCCATTTGGGGCCAAAATGAGTGAGATAGTAGCGGCAGACGACATGTCGCCACGACACTACTGCTTTGTATGTATTTCTATGAAATACCTTCCGAAGAGACACGGCGACACGGCGCCCGACTACACGTCGCACAACCGCAGACGACGTGTCGTCCGGCCGCACATCACGTGCCACCGACGCTGGAGCGACAACACGTTGAATCTCTATACTTGTATAATAAAAACAAGTCATCGTCGTCTTCTTCCTCTTTTAACAAAAGATACAAAAGTAAATCGTGATCGCTAATCCCAAACAAGTCAGACATCTTGTCTCACGGAACATTCAGAACTAATTGGAATACGGCGCTGCCATCTGCTGCAGCCATCTGCAGTTGGGTTCGGAATCATGACTGCAGCGACATGACGCTGTGACGTGTCGTTGCGACATGTCTCAACGTCACGTCGTCTACTGCTGCTGTCTGCAGTCGGCTACGAACTCGTACCTTTATAATACTTTTGCGTTAAACAAGCCAGGAAAACATAACCCCCCTTCTTTCGCAGTCGGGTAAAAATAAACTGCAGTTCAATCTTTATTGCATCCATAATGTACACATACAGGTGGTAAGTATAAATCAATAGAATCAATTGTGGACCCTGTCGGGCACAGCTAAATTTTAAATAAGTAGGAGAGAGGAAGAGCGCTTTTATGGTTTTAAAATATTATCTTTGCGCGGCGCCAACGACAACAACGGTCGTCTTCAACAAACCAAATGACACCGAATTCGTGAACACCCTGATTCTGGCCACTCGGAAACTCGTACATCGTTTGAGAAAATTGTTTTCATATTTAAGAAATTATTGTGGGATATATCAAAAGTAATCTGGGGCGAAAGACAAATAAGCGAGACTACATTACAGTTTACTACAGATCTATCTGGGTCACTTATTAAGTATTATAGACATAAATACTTCGAGTGAGGCCAGTTGTCTTTTTATCTGTGTTATTCAAATTAGTCAGATTCGATAGAAAAACCCAATTAGAACCCATTTATTTTGCTCACGTACCTAAGCATAAGTTACCTACCTAATATGAAAATATGGCAGGTATGATCGCATACCCAAAACTAAAGGTAAATAACTGTTATGAAGGAAATTTATCATCCGTTGCTTGTAATAATGTATTGTGTTCATCTGCTCGACAATGTGAATAACGCAATGAATATTGTTGCATTGTCAAAATCATTGCGAGTGTATTACGTGATTAGGTTGTAGTTTGAACAATAAACAGTAACAATGTTCTAATAGATTGACATGTTATACCAGGGTCGCTGGCCACTGTTCCAATCAACTCGTCGCGGCTCGAGGCGGTGATTGACGGCGCAGACTTCAGACAGTCACTCCTCATTCTTCACTTCTCGCCCCCAACCCCCACTGCATCCTTGTCACACGTAACGAGTTTGTAATTAACATTGTGATCATTTATGTAGTTTGCAAATGATTAGAGTAACACGATCTGATCAGTAAGCTTTAAAGGTTTCTTTCTCACCTATAAAGGAGCAAACACGGAGGCAATATTTAAGGCTTCATTTCTGTACATTTAGAATTAAAGAGATAAGTGTTCGGTAGACATGCAAAGGCACTTGTCCCACCGCGGGCGAGCAATAAGTAGCGAGTGCGCGACGGCGACAAGCGATTGCTCGCTGGTATGCGCTTATCAAGCGTGAGTCACTCAACGCTGTCCGCTGAGAGTTCTGCCCGCTTGGCTTCCTCGCCGGTGGGACAGCTGCCTTAGAGTTTATTTGTAATTTGTTTCGAATTAGACAAAAGATGATCAGATTTACGCACTGTTTGATCGAAGTAGCGATTGGAATACTGATCTTAGAATTGTTTTTCGTGTTGAAATTGGAACAATCGAATATCAATTCAGTACTCGATAATAGTAAAAACTTAGTAAATAGTCGGTCGGTAGTACCGTGTCATCACCGTGTAGTGACGGGTTGCTAGCTCACTGCGAAACTGTTAGTGCAAAGATATTACCATTAATCTTAATAAATAGGGTAATTAACGGGACGTGCCTTTAATTTTTTAAACGTTATGTTTAATTAACGGAAACCTAATCCCAACAATATGACGGAAGATTCGTGTTAAGTACATCCACTAAAGTTAGCTGCACATTGTCCTTGTAGTTGACTTTTTAACCTTCATTGTATCCACTGACCTCTATTAAACGTTGTATAAAATACAGGTCAGTGACTTTATCTCAGTTTAAGTGTAAGAGACGGCGATAGTTTCAGACAGGCGAAACATCTCATTTCCGTCGTTTAGTAGAGAGACGTGTGTGATGAAAGGAGACCCTTTCGCCGTTTGAAGTGTGTGACTAATATTACTTGTTCTAATGCATTTTTCCGCACGAATGATTGTTGCAGGCATTCCATCGCTAATCAGACCCCGGAAGTATTTGTTTTGCTCTCAGTAGAATACTCGTTTAAAGAGGACATAATCACAAGGCTTGGCCGACATATTTCTGATTGCAGTTATTGTAATTTAAAAGTAGTTAGAAGGTTGCTGCTATCTATCTTGTTGACGTAACCCTTGATATATTTTGCCAAAAATATAATTATGTCAACATCATAAAAGGTTGGCATCGTTTACTTGACTATACGGCTTTCAATAAACTTTCCTTAATGGGTAGTAGCGACTCAGTGGTATCAGCCGCGACTCACGAGTTGTAGGTCGTCAGACAGGCACTTTATTGTGGGTAAATTATTTCATACAACCACGGATCTATGCTTACAACAAAACAAAAGTGATTTATTTAGAAATTCTAATAACAGCAACGGAATGTTCTACTAACCCAAAAGGATTAGTGACATTCTGCCTTCGAAAGTGTAATGAACTCTGAGATACGAGTTATTCGCTGGCTTTTATAACATTTTGACGAACTGCTTATAACATTTTGACCTTTGACTTATTACCATAGCAGTCATAATGGCATCATTTATATTTGCAGTAAACTTTGCCGTGCTGACATGAAACTCGTAACAAAATAGGTATAATTTACAGTTTCTACAAATTCTCCTAAGGATATAGGTTTGCGCGAGGTTCTATCTAAATCATAATCTTTATAAGGATATTGAAAATAGGTTCAATGAAATCAGCTGAAGCGTAGGTAGCGAAAACCATTTTACATAAGTACATAGGTATGATCTCATCGTAAAAAGAAGGCGTCTAATAAAAAAAAATCGTCGTCGTAAATTGATGTAATTTTGTAAATTAAGAACATTATTTATTCATTTATTTATATATACTTTATTGTACACCAGAAAATACATAACAAAAAAATACGATTACACACATATTATTTTTCTAATTCTGCGTCCCAATGTATGACGTATACAACGACACATAACGACGACGAACGAACAAAACGAACGAACAACACATAAACGAACGAACGAACATACATTCATTAGAACCAATTACGTGATGAGATTCTCGTTTGCAAAGTAACAAGAGACGTTAATTTGTCCATCTGTGGCTGTTCTAATGATTATTTAATAGTTTGGTCAGATGGAGATTGTTTATTTAACGATTTTGTACAGTCAAGGGCAAACTGTTACATAAAGACTAAGTGAAATTCAAATAGATTGTACAATTTGCTAAATGGCTTAACTCTACTTACTATTGAACCTATTTTCAAATATTCAGCTCTGTCAGAAGTGCCTAATAGATTCGATGCCTTTATATGTAGCTCCAAATAGCACGGTCCTGTGGCGCGCTATAAATAAGCTCGAAGCGCTGAAAATGCACATTTATTTACCTTCCGATATTGCGCTGACACAATTCACTATAAAATAGTTTCCTAGTAGCCGTAGGTACTAACCTACGGCTACTAGGAAACTATTTTATAGTGAATTGAATATTGCTGCAACTTTGTTTATAAATTAAGTTTTGTGGAACTGATTTACCTACTGTTTTTACCCTAGTGTCCTGAACTCTTAGTTACGAAGTGTGTTTATTTTAATTCATTTACAACGGCAGCAGGTATAATTATTATCGCCAGTATCTTGAGAATCGCATCTTCCCTGGCACTACAGGAAGAACAGCCTCTTCGCTTTTGCGTAATAAGGCACCAGCACTCCCTGCACGCCTCTGACTCTAAAAAGCACGCGTGAGGTAGGGCAAACAAGTACCGCGTGGAGTCGGGGTTGGCTAACTAGGTTCTGTGACAGTTTTTGAACCTAATCTATCTTATTCGTGTTTCACTAACCTTCACCTTAAAAGGGATTAGGTACATATGACGCAGTTTCTTCGTTGATTCATTGTTCGTAGACAAAAATAACTTAATATTTAGATGTTTTGTACGATAGAATCGAAAAACTATCAGTGCGAAAAATAAAAAAAAATACAAAAATTCTCTAACAATAAGTGCCAAACGCCTCTGTAAAAGTATCCCTTCATAATTTTTACGACAAACGGCTGGTCAGAGACAAAAACACCTACACGCTTTTAGCTTTATATATCGGTGTTCCGTACGATGGAATCGAGAAACAAACGATTTGCGAAAACATCCTTTTTTTTCCTCAGTGCCCCGTTACGTACACTCCGACCCGCTAATGACATAAGCCTTTTTTTGCATTGGTTTTTCTAGTACCAAGGTTTCCAAAACCGCCTTTCTTTCAGCTGTCTTTGACCGGCATTTTGTAGTTTTGAGACCCTTATACCTATTTATGTTGCAGTAAAACGGTGAATTTCCGCGCTTAAGACAGTCTGGTCAGTTTCGATACATTTGACATTATGTTTTCTGCAACAGTAAAACTAAATCAAATCAAATTGTCTATTAATTGTAAACTGAACGTTAAAAGAAAATGAAAGATGCTTTTATATTATATATCAAAGTCCTCTTTTTTACTACAGTTTATTGCTTTTAACGATACCAACTTGATGACATAGCATTCGACAAAAACAAGAGTATCAATATTCTGGTCACTAAAACCGAGCACACTGAACAAAGTAAATAAGAGATTTGGATCGTTAAATATTTAGGGCGCGTTGCGATAAGGATAACTAATGATAAGGCTTAGCCGCAATTGAATTCCTATCAACATAGAAAGAACAGAAAATACGTTTAGTTGCGGTAAACGTGACGCTGAGAAACAACACAAACACAAATAAAATAACAAGTTGGGGAATAATTATGCTTCACATCCACGCAAAACGTCCATCACTCAGCATAATGCTAAGACCCTATAGGAGACAGAGCCCCTGTGCTGGTTTTCAGCGACAGCCAATGTTTACATGATGTTGTCAACCGATGCAGCATACCGATAAGTAAAAACAATAATCAAAACAAGAAATAAAATAAATATACATTACTTAGTTCTAAAAGTTGGTATAAACATTTTTTTTTTTTTTTTTTTTCTTTATTATTATTAGGGGGTTTTTATCCACAAGGATACGTCAACCCCATTGTATCATAATAAGCTACATATCATGCACTAGATGGAGTACAGAAAAATATAATAATAGGCACCATGAAAATAATTAGGTATTCACTACAGCCAAACTACAGAGTTGTTTTGCTAAGTTCGATTTGGGACTTGACAAAATTGTTTGAACTAAACCTATGTCCATTAAGTTCAAGGAATGCTCTCTTTCCAATTCTTCTCTCTCTTTCTTATTTCTAACACATTCCATCAGCAAATGTTGTACGTCCTCAATTTTGTTACAAGTAATACAATTTGGTGATTCGACTTTTTTCATCAAGAACGCAAACTTAGCCGATGGATAGTGCCCAGATCTAAGTCTTAATGCTAGTTTTACAAATTTTCTACTCACCCTGCCATCATCAAACCAAAGGTAATGAGGAGGCTGATGCTGGATGGTTTTATACCAAATTCCTTTCGTTTCTGACTTTTCGTTAAAATATTTTTTCCAAATCTCATAACATTTAATTTTGAATTTAGGGATCATATCAGAGTAGTCCGGCAGAAAATCGATCTCATTTCCTTCTACTGCTGCTAATTTAGATAATTGATCAGCCTCCTCGTTACCCTTCACCCCAATATGAGCCGGTACCCATTGCAATCTAAACTCAATGCCATTTTTGTTAAATTTATTTATGATACTTATAATATCATAGGCTATCGATGCACCTCTGATACCAGAGGCGCATCGAGCCACGTGTTGCAAAGCGCTTTTGCTATCTGAAAAGATAACAATCCTATTTAATTTTTGTTGATCTGCATATGTTATGGCTTGAAAGATTGCAACTAGTTCCAGCGTCATGATGGATACATAAGTATTTATTTTACTACCATATTTAACACTCAAGTTCTGATAGTAATAAGCAACCCCTTGTCCATGTGCACTCTTCGACCCATCAGTGTAGAATTTATGCCAACCATTGTACATTGTGCTGAATTCTTTTATGACAATATTCAATAGAGTATTAGGTTCAAATGAAGTCTTGCAGCCCGTAACACATTCAATATCAGTTTTAATACTCTTCTTCAAGTCAATGGCTGATACCCAGGTTTCCAAACTAAACATCCTCAGCGTATTTGATGACGAGACTTGAAGTGGTCTTATATCATTGGCAGCTGAAACTAGTAATGGTATTTTTTTCCCCTCCCAGTATCTATTTTGACACAAATCACTTAAAGTTGATATCATATCAACAGTTGTATTGCTAGACCAGGACACACTTTTCAACATAAACTTATAAGCTAGGTATTGTCTTCTTAAAGATAATGGCATTATATTTAACTCACATTCCATGACATGAATTGGGGTACTTTTAATAAATCCTCCCACAATTCGCAGCGCTTGATTTTGTATCTTATCTAGTCTGCTAATGTGGGTCTTGGCTCCAGAATTATAAATAAAGCTACCGTAGTCCATTCTACTTCTTATTAAAGAAATATACAACCTACGTAAATGTTTATTATGAACACCCCAGGTACTACCCGCTAACATTTTCAAAATGTTAAGAAATTTAGAGCATTTATCTATAGTTTCTTTTATATGTTTTCCCCAACGTAAATTCCCGTCTAACCAAATCCCCAAATACTTAACACAATCCACTCTAGCCAACAATTGGCCGTTCGCCTTTATGGTAGGAAAAAGTCTCCTATGGCCTCTACTAAAAAGACAGTAGCTAGATTTACTGGAGGACAAAACTAAACCTAATTCATCAAATAAAATAATGATAGCATCAAGCGCTTGTTGGATGCGTGTCTCACAACTTTTGATGTCCTTGTCACTAACAAACAGTACAAAATCGTCTGCATACTGCGATATAATAATATTTTGTGTTTGGTTACATATTTTGTGTGTTATTAAATTGAAAAGCAATGGGGATAGGGGGTCCCCTTGTGCCAGGCCTTTATTGGTCCATCTAGATAGTGTGGTCTCCCCTGTTTCTGATTTAATATTAAGGTATCTCTCGCTTAAAAAGGACCACAGGTATGTACAATATTTTTTTCCTATTTGGAGACTGTCTAATATCTTCATCGCTACGTCAATAGAAACGTTATTGTAGGCACTATCAATATCTAGGAAACAAGCCAAGGTTGGATTATTTTTTGAGAAACCTATTTGAACATAAGAGACTAATCGAGTTAAAGAATCTAAGCAGGATTGTGACTTTCTAAAGCCAACCGTATGGGGTGACAGGACTTTCGTCTTTTCAATATACCACTCTAGGCGTTTAAATAATAATAAATGAAAAATTTTACACAAACAAGAAAGTAAGGATATGGGTCTTAACTTAGGTTCACTACTAGGAGTGGAATTAACTTTCGGGATGGGAATTACCTGTATGTTTCGCCAGTCACTAGGTATAATAACAAATTTGAAAATATTATTAAACAATCTAAGCAAGAAATACTTAGCTGAGTCAGGTAAATGATAAATCATTGAGTAAGTTATACCATCTTCCCCAGGAGCTGTGTCCTTTTTTTTTAAACAACTTTTAAATTCGTGCATGGAGAAATCAGCCTCTAAAGTAACGTTTCTAGATTGAAATGTCGGCATCACATTTGTGACGTAATCCGGAGTGAGTGAATACAACAACTTATTTTGGTTTTCAATAGAACAATACATTTTATTTTGTCTATAACCCTTAATCCATCTCATACGACGCCAAAGCTCAGAAGCTGAAGTCACCTCATCAATGGAGTTACAGAACTTTTGAAAACTAAGAAATCTTGCTTTACGTATAAGGTCTTGGGATTCTTTAGTTAATTTCTCCAGAATTGTCAAATTATCGGGTGTAGGGTTACCACGGAAGATGGACAAAGCTAGTCTACGCTGTGCCACTATTTTCGATAATTGAGGGTTCCAATACTGTTTCGGGGTAAACTTTTCACTAGGCTTATTAGAATATTTTACATAGGGTATATGCTTATCCGCTGCATTATTAATCTGATTAACGAAAGTGTCATACATATTTTGAATCCGGTCTGGACCATCACTATATACTCCAAGATTTTTTGTAATAGTTTGATTATATCCTAGCCAATCCGCATTTTTAAAATTCCGTTTTTTAATCAATCTAAAATCATTTACGATATTGAACGACATTTTAATTATCAGGTGATCACTTCCTAAGTTTTCATTATAGACCTGCCACATAAATTTAATAGCTATGTCTGAGGTAGCAAAGGTAATATCAGGCGAAGTTTGTTGCAAGTTTCCGTTGACTAACTTTACTCGAGTGGCCATACCATTATTTAGAGAGATAAAATCATTATCAAGTGACGAGTCCATAATTTGCATACCCCTCGTATCAGATTTGACTGACCAGTTAGTGTGGTGGCCATTAAAGTCACCGGCAATTAATGTTTTGACCGAAAAAGTTGAAAAAAGTGTATCCCAGTCAGACAATTGCGTATGTACGGAAGATGGGCAATAAATAGACAGAACATATTCTAGATCCTTGCAGTTAAGAAGTTTTACACATAACACTTCAATACCAGGATTATTAATACTAAAAGAATGAATATGAGAATGTATAGATTTATGTATTAATATTGCTACTCCTCCATATGAGTCGTCCCTATCCGATCGATAAACATTGTAGCCACTTATATTTATCGTGGTATCGATGTTTAACCATGTCTCACTAATGATGGCAATGTGAATGTTTTGTCGTGCCAATAAATCTCCAAAACTAATTAATTTAGGACATAAGCTTTGAGCATTCCATTGAAGTATGTTTAACTTAATATGTTTAGGAAGACTATCCATTAACAAATTTTATTAATCGTTCAAATAATCTCCCATTCAATAACATGTTAGCCAAAAAATTCTTAAGTTCCTCAGAAACCATTTTCAAAGCCAGAATAATTTTGTCCTCAAAAGTACCCTCTGACACTATTATATTTTTAATTTTGAACCAAAATTTCTTAAACTCAAATAGACTTGTCAAGTTACCATCCCTTCTACCGCATTCTTCTTCATTCTGAGGTTTTTCTCTAACAGTTTCCATTGGATGTTGAGTAGAATCCTGATGTTTACCCTTTTTCTTGATATTTCTGCGTTTTGGTCTTGTTTCTTGAAGAATAGTGGACATTTCACCTGAACTTCTTTCCGACTCTTCTTCTATGTTTTGTTGACTGGCTTCTAATCCCATAACAAGTTTGTCTCGGTATGATCGACCGTTATTCTGTAGATTATTAGACTGAGAATGGGGATATAATATAGTGATGGGCTCATTTGAATACTCATTATTGGCCTTTCCTCTTTGTTTACTTTCATAGAATAACTGTAAAGCTCTGCGATATGTTACTTGTTCTTTGCTCATGATGCTTCGTATAGATTTTTCTTTCACATAAAACGGACAATTTTTGTTTAGAACAAAGTGATCGCCTTTACAGTTAAGACACTTAATATTTTGTGTCTCGCAGTTAACATGGTCACCCCCACATTTAGGACATATTATTTTTTTTGTGGGGCAATACTTAAGGAAATGTCCAAACTGCCAACAACCATTACATTGTGTCACTGGAAACACATACGGCTCAACTTTGAACCGATAGTCGTACGCGTAAATAAAGGGAGGCATGACATTGTTTTTGAAACACACCCTTATCGACTCGCTATCAACCCATTTCCCATCAGAGTTTATTCGTTTTAATCTCTTGACCGATAAGATTTCCGCAGATGACTCGAAGATTTCCATAAGTTCATCTTCTTTTAATTCCAAATCAACCCCCCTCACCAAACCATACGTCATGGTCAACTCTAGAGTCAGCTGACAACGCAAACCTTTTTCTTGAATTTTGTGACATTCCAGTAATTTAATCGCATCCTCCTTATTCTTAAATTGAATTATTACTTTGAAAGGGGTCTTATATTTGATATTTAAAATACCCGTGATATTCTCTGACCTTAGTAATTTGGCCATAGCTATTTGCTTAGGTAGAACATCGACGGAGGTGACACACACTTCGTGCTCCACTCGTGAGACACCGTTTTGTTCTTCATCTACCCCCGCATTTCTGGTTATTTCTACTGATTCACTTCTTATCAGACGTTTTGATCTTCTCCTATTCACTGTTATAAATTCACTATCTTCACTATTATCATCTTCTCTTTCTTTTCTCTTCTCAACCTTCCTACCAGTACATTCGCTGTTAGTTTTTCCTCGTAAATTGTCTCCTTCCAGATCTTGGTGATTATTTTCACAACTAGTCAATATCTCCACATCATTTGTATTATCCATATCGCTAATGTTGTTATTCGACATTCTTACAAAACAAACCGCCGGTCGGTTTGTAACGTCAGCCGGCGGTCAATAACAATAAGCTCGTTAGCTAACGAGTTGCACACTACTATTACACCGTACGCGACCGTCCGAAACGATTACCGCTACGACCTGGTATAAACATGAAATTTGAAAATAGCAACATTTTCATATCAGTTAGTATTCAGGCGATAGTCGGGTACTTTCCGAACGGTATGTACATCAAACTTTAGGCCAATACATCTTGGGCGTACGTGACTATGGAAGCGTGCGTAAATCTTGTACTAGGAATCTTAAAAATGCTTACCAAGTTAAGGAGCATATTTTTTATTGGAACGATGTTCCTTAACGCGGCTTGCGAAAGGAGTTCACTGATAGAAGACGTCACGTAAAGAAAAGCGTTATGCCTCTACCCTTCGACTTTTTCTCTCAGTCTTTTTGTATTATTATACGAGTGTGTATATCGAGTATCGCCTAAGGAACTTCGTTCCTGCCGGGGATCCCCCGACCGCACACGTTTTTTTGGTTGTTCATCTGTTGCATTTCCTAAGAAAAGTAACCTGCACAGATACAGAGTACACTCACATTATTATCAGTACCATAACACACACTTCCGCTAACTGTTTTATTAGATACGTAAATATTCATGTGGGATGTGAATCTATTCCGTAACGTGTAACACAGAAACCATATTATGTAGTTCACCAAATTCGCCAATTTGCAAAAGCAATGCTCAAGTCGAAGCTGTTCCGAAGCACATAATCCTCCCATTCAGTACGTATCCTTTAGAAACGCGGCTTCTTTCAAATTCATATTCAGTGAGATTCAGACACTTGAATATGTATGGGCTAGCCTTGTAGAAGGAATGATTACTTAAATTTTATGGTTTGACTGGTTATTTTACGACTTAACGAAAATAAAAAGTAAGTGAAAGGCATCACACTCCCTCCGATCTGACAATGTGTAATAGGTGAGGAGTGCGTAACGTACGGGAGGGGATTACCGAATAATTAAATGTCCAAAAGCATTTAGCGGCTATCTATTTCGTGGTAACTTAACACTAACCTAGGAGTCAAAATTTTCCTACAAAGTTAATAAACACATACAAAATTCTAACTCTTATGTCTTATTTCGGACTGAGTTTAGATATGTCAAATAAGTTTCATTTGTTACACTGTTCTGTACTAGAAAAACAAGATTTGGTTGATGGCAGCGAGAAAACAAAAAGATGCCACCTTTCATACCAAAATCGGTTTTGTCTTTCTATTGTATAGTTATTTGCTTAAAATCCGGAACGAAAAACGTTCCGAAATTAAAGCAAATAAATGCGTTTTTGCGACATTGAAAATGTTATTAGATGGATCTTTAAAATTTCGAAAGAATCACCTTGTTGAACAATATTTTTGGTTCTACTGAGAGGACTAGGTAGGTCAGTAGGCCACACGTTAGTGTTAAAACTTTAACCTAGAACTTGCCTAGCGTAGTACAGAGGTCCAATAGAACAAGAGGTCAGCTGTTACTGGATTTGTTACCACTAACGTACGCTTTCTATAAACGTCACGAGAAAAGTTCTTATTTTAGTGGTACATACCTACATAATTTATAGCAAGCTGTCTTGAATTATTTTGTGCGAGTAAAATGTGTGAAACTTGTTGAAAGATATATGTACGTGACTGTACGTTTACGAGTATTGTCGTATCGTCGAGGTGTCTCAGGATTTCACTGTGAGAAGACTTCTTTTTAAACCTGTTCTAGAATACTGTGCGGCATATGAAAGTGCGTATTTCTCTGCGTGCTTAAAATGCCGTTTCTACTTTAGTTTAGGATTTAATAGGGTTCGCCCCGAGCCGGTTCCAATGGGACCTGATTACTATGCTTACGATGTCTGTATGTCGATTGCGAGATACACAGTTACATAACAATAAATGTATAGTGAACAGTATGTAGAACATAAGCTCACAAGACTACGCTGTAACCAAGTTAAAGTTCTTCTTTGCGAAAAGTTTCAAGTTACATTATAACTTGGGTATTTGGGATATTAACTAATTATTTCTGAAGGATACAAATTGTTTCTCTTGTATCGTCTACAAAAATTCAATATCTTCATGTCAAACAACTTTACGGTGTAAGCGAAATAAATATGATAAATGAGTTTCATTAATCGTTCGTAAACATTAAAAGGCCCATAAAGATGACAGGCAAAATCAAAGCTACTGATGTAGATAATTTAGGCAAAAGTATTTAAACTCATTTGATGAATGGAACAACATTATGGGACTTTGCCAGACATTTAATTAATTTACAAAAGTAAACAATCTTCCAAGTCAAATTACATGGTATTCAGTACACATCTATATTATCGAAAAATCAGGTTTAATTATGTTGTTACTTGAGAACTTCAGATCGCTATGTGCGAATACGTAGTGGACTCTGTTTACAGGAGAGCCTCTACATCGTTCGTTCAGACGGTTACTTAGGTAATTAAAACTAGTATAAATTAAGAATAGACTTGCATGTTCGCACTTTGGATCGGCATGATTGGGCGCAGTCGGGCAGCAGAATCGAATATAGGTATGTAGAAATATCGTTTGACAAAGGGCGTTCGAAGCTCGAAGTGTACAGTGTCGACCGGAACTTAATGAAGCGAGGATATACGCCGAACTAAGTTTGCGGATTGCGACGAGCCGAATGAAAGCCGAATATGTAATTGTTTCGGCTTGCCTTTGTTGTTCAGCAAATACTGCCGAAACGAATGTGCCGACCCGAATATGGTGATGGCACCCCTCTAGTTAACTAGAAAGCTCAACTTCTTACTTAGGTATTAAAAACTTGAATTAGTTAAGATTAGCCTTGCATATTTACAACCTTCATGTTGAACAATGTTTACGGCTCCTGCGGTGTAGCGAAAAGAAAAAGCTTCTACTTACAACTAAGTTGATAGTTCAACACGTTATAGTTCTGTAGTGCAGTTAAAGAGAATAAATAGTTAAGGAACACAAACTTGCCTCTCAATGTAAAGTGGAGGAGGGCTCACGGGAACGAGACTAAACAATTAAAGTGGTTTTTCTCTGAGGCTACAGATGTAAGATGGAGAGCTTTCTATTTGTCAAATTTCTTTTTCTTGCCGCTGAAGGGTTTGGACTAATGTTTTATTATTTTTCGGTAGAAAACTGATGAGTGCATTATCTAAGCATGAGTTCCCTATAATCATCATAAAGAACAGAATCTTCTTTAAATGGCAGAAGTTAGCAAACATGTTCAAATATTATATTTAATTATATGTACTCGTATATTTAATTGAAAACTTCGTGCGACGATCACAACACGGGAAACATGTGCTTGAATAAGTATTAGGAAGAATCAAATCAAAAGAAAGGGGTTCCAATATTTTCCAATGAATTCCATTCTCTGGTTCAACAAAATATATTATGTGAACGGATGTCGTCTTCTAGTGCTGTCAATCTGTAGACATGATTGTTTTACATTGTCTCACTCTCCAAACCGCACTCGGCATAATTCATACAACCGAAATCAGTGACTTGTATTTATCGACCTTTCATGAAAACACCAATTCTTCAGTGTGTCCTTGATAGCAATGAATTATAGCTGAGAAAATAACTTTGCACACCAAATTTAATACTGTAAGAAATAAATCTCGTAACGACTTAGCATTAATAGCTTTTCAAAAACTATTCACCGTCACTTCCTCAATCGAGTTCTTGATGCGAATATAAAGTGCACTTTGATTCTCGCCACAAGCAATTTTATTACTCTTAAATGAAGGTTTAGTTAAACAGTTGCGATGATTCACTGCGGCTCTGTGCGGTTCCGGTGTTCCGGTGTGACGATGCGATTACGTGCGTTTCTTATTATCCTTAAATATTCCGTCCCAATAAATAGGTGGTGAGCCGCTCTCTAATGGTTTCCACGCAGATTATGCCTTTGGATTCAATCAGACATTTTGAATTTACTAACAAATTCACTTCGAATGAAAATAAATGAGTGATACAACATTATAATTATTTCGTGGCGAGTGTCTACAAAGAGTAATCTTATACGTATAAAAATTAATCTTTGCTTACGATTTATATCAACATCTGGCCATAAATATCACAAAACAAAATCACTCGTGAAAAACGATTCTATTTACATTTTAAAATATGTAGGTACTAATTGTGTTTAAACTATCCTAAATAAGCGTCTAATAAAACTAAAATAAAACATGGCAAAAAAAGGCTACACTTTTAACCCATTTTTATAACATTTCGTCTTATTTGCGACCGTAACTGCTAGAAAGAAATAATAAAAAGGAACTTACTGGGATTACTTCTACGTGACTAGGCCACTAACATTTCTTTATTTTTCGTCCGACTTGCTCCACAGTTACGCTTGCCTCAATTTGCTGACTATTGGTTTGAGAGCTTTGGTACTTTATTTTATATGTCTTTGATATAGTTTTAGAGTAGATGTTGAAGGTATTGTGCTTGTAAGCCAAAATAGGCAAAACTAAATCTGCTTCTATGCTACGGCGTAACTGGGTGCTACAAAGTCGTAGCAGTAGCTACGCTTTTCGTAGCAAATCATTGTGAACGTTTTTAACAGTCGCAGCGGTAACGTTGGTCATCACTTTGTTTTAGAACAACGTTCTTTATCAAATATATCACATCAATAAATATAATTATCGTTGAACTACACCGTCAGCTATTACAAATCCCCAAAGCCTCAAAGAGATGTCAGCATCAAACGAAGGGCAAGGGCCGAAGCCTGCCGGATCAGCGGGATTGTCCGAAAGGGTTACCGCTGGCCCGGAACATAAAGGGCGAAGGAAGGAATACGGGTGGGTTTTAGTCAGTAATAGTCTGACACTCCCTTCCGCTCCACCCAGAGCGGGAGGAGTCATTTGATGATTTCCCAAACTGAAAAAAAAAGCTATTACAAATAACCATTATTTCGTCAGGAAACTGTTTTATCGCATTTTTAAGTCGAGAAAATCTAACTAACAATATTACCAGCACCGCTACGCTTACCCGTATTATTTTTTTTTTTTATACATTTACGTATCTCGGCGGTGCATTCGTAACTCCATTGCTTTAACAATGCATTACTATAGTTGTACTCTTTGAAGGAAATAGATTTTCGGGAGCTCCTATCTAAATAAGAATCTTTATAAGAATATGAAAAATAGGTTAGCATATAATATAGCTGAAGTGCATGCAGCGAAAACAACGATTTATTCCGGTCTGATTCCCTGAACCCTCCTCCACCCCCCCCCCTCCTCGACCCCCTGCTAGTTCGTCTTCTGTTTTAATATCTGTCTTATCCACTTTATCTAGGTTACTCTTTTTGACAGGTAAGTACAGTCAAGAGAAAATAAACGTCATAAGTTCGTGCGATTTCGTCTTAGAATAAAGCCGAGATCGAACAAATTGATATAATTTGTTTAAATAATTAAAAACATTATTTTTCTACTACTGCGTCTCAATGAATGATGTAAATCAATATTACGGTCCCGACATACACTGGAGTCAATCACGTAGATTCTTGTCAAAGAAATAAGAGACGATCATGTGTCCATGTATCACAGTTATAATGAGCTACTAATAGTTTTATGAGCTACAGACTATTTATTCAACGATTTGGTACAGTCAGGGACAAACATATAAGTAAACAATTTGTGAAATTCATCAACGACTTTATGGGAAACTCGGTTTTTTATACAAGTTTTTTGCTGGAAATGTTCTATAAAAACCATTTTCAAATATTCAGTTAGAAATGACTTATTAGTAATTTCAAACTGAATATTTGAAAATGGTTCAAAGCCAATGGTGGAAATCTATTGATTCTAAGCCTTGTAGCTCCAAATAACGCGGTCCTGTGCCGCGCTATAAAATAACCCGCAACGATGAAAATGTACATATTTACCTTCCGATATTGTGCTGAAAACTAATCTGTAGTGAATTGAATACTGCTACAACTTTGTTTATTTAGTTTTCATGGAATAATACAAATTTACTGTTATTAGTTCCCTGAGCTTATACATATGTACGTTACGTTGTTGTTTATTTTAATTTAATTACAACGATGGTAACACTCTAGTTATATTTTGTGATTTGAATTAGAGACTAAGCTGCCATCAATCACATAGGGACAGTAAACTGGTAATGAGCTGCGGGTGTAATTTGATCGAAGTACAATATTGAGACCAATTCCAGTAATGCATTTCGGAATGGTCCAGCTCTTGACCACGATGTCGCTGCATGGAGAGCGATGGATGAGGTCTATGTACGATGGATCAATATCCAATTTCATACTTCGTGTCATCATCTGCCTGCCTTTTCCCAACTAAGTTGGGGTCGGCTTCTAGTCTAACCAGCTGAATACCAGTATTTTACATGGAGCGACTTCGATAGTTCTTGTATAAGAAAATAACATCTACGAGCACACCAATAACACGAAGTAATTCGCAGGTTTTATTATTAATTACACAGTAAAGTAGGTCGTTAAAGTTATGATTCGGCACATTTAGTTTTAAAAAGAGAGTGTCGCACAAGATATGAGTGACAAAGACGACGGTCTACAGTCACACATCATCATCTGTCTGCCTTTTCCCAACTATGTTGGGGTCGGCTTATAGTCTAACCGGATGCAGCTGAATACCAGTATTTTACATGGAGCGACTGCCTATCTGACCTCCAGAACCCAGTGACTGGGTAATACGATACCCATTGGTAATTAAGACTGGTTGTCAGACATTCCGGCTTCTGACTACCCGTAACGACTGTCAAACATCCCCGAATGTCAGCCAGGATCAACGGCTTAACGTGCTTTCCGAGGCATGGAGGGGTCTCGGTATGAGGAGATGGTCACCCATCCACAGATCAACCGCGGGAAGCGTAGCTTAACCTGAACGATCGACCTGTGCGGCTGTTATTATTTAGCCAGGGGCCCCTCCACACGGGTCTACAGACACACATATTCTGTCATATTAACGACCGTGTACTATATACAAAGTAAGTCAACTAAATAATTCAATGGTCAATGCAAACTTTGATAAACTACTCCTACTTGTGGGATACGTGAGACGTAACAGCGGTATCATATAGCCGGTGCCGTGCCGCACACGGTCCGATGAAAGCCGGATACCGGACCGCAACTAACTCGGCGAAACTATTGGTACTCGTGTGAAGCGGACACGGAATAGAAATGTGCAGAAAGTAATCATATTCAAAGACAATCAAACACTCATGCTGTGGTTTTATTGTTTCCTTTAACGGTCGTCATCGTGCTGTTAAAATAATCGATAGACATAGGCAGTACCTGTATAATTATGTACTAAATAGAAACCTGAAACGTGGAACACGTAGTTCGTGAGTAGTTGTTATAAGGAGTTACTTAGGTTACCACATGTATATTTTTCGAAGTCTACGGCTTAAACAGAATCAGTCCGGTAGCCGGTACTTTAACAACATTTCAGATCTTGCAGTCAAGCCTTTTATAGTGTTGTGACCTTTTTCTTTCTATTTATTTTGCAATAACACTGAATTTTCTTGGTTCAGGCAATTGGATCAGTTTCGATACATTTGCTATTTTCCTTTTCAGTCACAATAAAAGGAAAACAGAACGAATCTTCTTTTAATTGTAAATTTAACGTTTAAAGTAAATAGCAGTTGCTTTTAAAGTTGACTGTAAGTGCCGATGTAGTCAGTTTACTAAACAGATTTAATGCTTTCAAATTGTACTTTGATACAATATCCTCGCAGTACCAGAGGAACAATATTCTGGTCACTAAGACCGAGCACACTGAACAAAGTGAACAACTGATTTGGATCGTAAAATATTTAGGGCGCGATCCGATAAGAATAAGTAATGGTAAGACTTACCTAACCGTAATTGAAGTTCTATCAATATCGGCTAGTATTCAGGCGATAGACGGGTACTTTCCGAACGGTTCATCAATCTTCAGGCCAACACATCCTGGGGTAATTACATGCCAAAGATGTCTCTTAAATAATTTTGTTGAAGTAAAATGTGTGGAACTTTCTGAAAGATAAATGTAAAGATTTGTTTACGAATATCGTCGAAGTATCTCAGGATAGGAATCCTGAGATACTTCGACGATATTCGTAAACAATTAACAGTAACAGGTTAAAAATAAGTCTTATACATAGAAATGTATAAGACTTATTTTTAACCTGTTATGCAATACCGTGTATATCTTTTCGTGCTCAAAATATAATTCTACTTTAGTTTTGGTAATTATTCAACCCGAGGGGCTTCAAAGGGACGTCATAATATTACTGTACCTACGATGTCTGTTTGTTGGTTATCTCAGTTTGGCAGTTGAAATATTCACTGATTTTGTTGATGAGTCATGAATGGTAGGTTGAGTGCATAAACGTGATTTGAGCTTATCCTGTGTGTTTCTTTGGCTTATAATGTTTACTACGAATATGTATGTACTTTTAGCTGAGTTACTCTTCTGATCTTTCAAAAATCTTTAGCTCCAGTAGGTATAATTACTTTGAAACGTTGTATTGCCTATTCTAACAAACGATACTTAGATAACGAGACTCGTAACAAAAGCAATAATTTGCGGATATATATAGTGTCGATATTACTAACTAGTCAGTTATTACTAACTAGCTTCTGCCTGCGACTTCGTCCGCGTGAAATTTCTTGTTCCCCCGACCCACCCCGTCGCATCTCATCGCCTGCCTGCGCTATTATTTCGTTTTTGCTTAGCGTTCTTTCTGACTTTTTTTTCTTTTTGCTTGGCTCCTAAGGGTCATAGCGTAATGTAGAATGAGCTATCAAATGCAAAAAGAATTTTTCAAATCCGACTGGTAGTTCCAGAGATTAGCGCGTTCAACCAAACAAACAAACAAACTTTCAGCTTTATAATATTAGTATAGATAATCACTCAAAGCCTCCGAACACTTTCTCTTTTACTTTGATGAGAAAACTACAACCCTTTGATAAACTTCGTGAGTCTGTAATGCGACTTGTTTTGTAACTGCGCACTACATAGAGAAGTAAACATTTATGTATATATTCAAGTTTATATATTATGTATAGTATGTAGAACACATGATCACAAGAGTACTACTGTAATCATGTACGTTCTCCTTTACAAAAATTTAATCTTAGATTATAATTTGGGCATTTCGACTGGCAGCTAATTATTTTTCGAAGGATACAAAAATTATAACTTATGTTTAATAGTCTGGAATAATTAAATGTCTTTAGGTTAAGTAACGTAACGACCACGTCATTATCATCATCATTTCAGCTGAAAGACGTTATGGTTCCGTAGTGCAGTTAAAGAGAATAGTTAAGAGCGTTTACGCCGTACGGCATTTCATACAAACTTTCAAGCCCTTATTTTTCGAAATGAATGAACCGATTTTAATGAAACTTCATACGCATTTCGAAAATGTTCTGTACTAACTTTTTAGACCTTTGCATCCTGCTTATGCGTATGAAGTTTATTTAAAATAGGTTCATTAATTTAGAAAAACAAGGGTTTGAAAAAATTAAGGTTTGTTTGTATGAAATGCCGTACGGCGCACACTGGTCCGGTTTCGGAAAATCAGGGACATAGGGATAGAAGTCCGAATTAAGGTTTAATTTTTTTTATTTTGGTTCTTTGGATGATTCTAAAACCGTTTTATAGAATAGCTTTTTTCGATATCGGTGCCCGTTTCCAAGAAAAAAAATGTTGTTATATTTTTTGTATGGAGAAATTTAGTTTTTTGTAATTATTTTTTGGTTGGGCGAAGATGTTAAAACCAAACTTACTAAGGCTTATAGAGAGTATAGTCTTCCACATTATTTTCTCTAACACTTGCTTAATATCTCTGCCCGTTCAAAAACGGCAGGCGTTCGAAATCTCGATTTTGTTATTAGGGGTTCAAGAGCTACTAAATATTCATAAAATTATTACATTTACATAGAAACACTTAAAAAATTCTAATAAGACATTATGGAAATAATGGTCGCACATTTGGTGTCGTACTACCTAATTACCTGATAATAATATATTCAAAACAAGTTGAGACCCGTTTACCTGCTAATTAGACAATTGCGTTAATCACCACCTAGGCAGGTAGTTAGGGACCTTTCACTTGTTTTTCCAAACTTGGTCATTATCCCTTCCACACCAATACATGATACCTGATTAGTTTTTAGCTGTTGTATTGTAATAAAATCCTCATTCAATTCTTACCTTTTGTGGTGTCAATACGTCTTGTTCTCAAGTCAATTTAAAATGTCTCAGTTTATTACAAATTTGGATATCTATATGTTGCTTAAGGCCAGTGGCAACATCAAGAATAGTGGTTTATTGTACGATACACTGTTAAATCGAATAAATGTGGAAGTGACTGTTGAGGATCTTGAAGTGTTAAAAAAATTCACAAAAACATACGTGTCAAATTTATATAAGAGATGGTCACAGGCAAACAGATGCCAGACTAATTTTTTCAGTAAGAACATGGAATGGTTACATTCGGATATCTCGTGGCCATCTTTAACTACTATAGACTTAGCGTCATTATTTACCCAAGAAAATATGGAAGTTCAAGAAGAGCTAGATACTTCTTTGGATACTTCTCTGGATACAGTGGCAGCAGCTTCATGTTCAGATGTAGCTACAAATACTTCAGTGCAAAGGAAACCATTTGAAGATTTATCAAATAAACAAAAAAGAAGGCGCATTTCATCACTTAGAGAACACTCGGAAGAAGAATTGCTGTTGGCTTTAGTTGATAAATTAAAAGAAAATAAAAAACCAAAGTTAGCTAAAATTATTGAAGATCTTTATAAAGAAAACGAGAAAACTGAAAATGTTTATGACTACATGTTCAAGAAACAATTGCAAAAAACTTTACCACAAGATGAAGCACTTGCACTTATTACTGGGCTAAATCTTTCAAAGTGGCAATATTTAATGTTAAGAAAAATATTAGGAGAACAAAATACAATTGCTCAATGGCTCAAATGGTTTCCTTTGCACTGAAGTATTTGTAGCTACATTTGAACATGAAGCTGCTGCCACTGTATCCAGAGAAGTATCCAAAGAAGTATCTAGCTCTTCTTGAACTTCCATATTTTCTTGGGTAAATAATGACGCTAAGTCTATAGTAGTTAAAGATGGCCACGAGATATCCGAATGTAACCATTCCATGTTCTTACTGAAAAAATTAGTCTGGCATCTGTTTGCCTGTGACCATCTCTTATATAAATTTGACACGTATGTTTTTGTGAATTTTTTTAACACTTCAAGATCCTCAACAGTCTCTTCCACATTTATTCGATTTAACAGTGTATCGTACAATAAAGCACTATTCTTGATGTTGCCACTGGCCTTAAGCAACATATAGATATCCAAATTTGTAATAAACTGAGACATTTTAAATTGACTTGAGAACAAGACGTATTGACACCACAAAAGGTAAGAATTGAATGAGGATTTTATTACAATACAACAGCTAAAAACTAATCAGGTATCATGTATTGGTGTGGAAGGGATAATGACCAAGTTTGGAAAAACAAGTGAAAGGTCCCTAACTACCTGCCTAGGTGGTGATTAACGCAATTGTCTAATTAGCAGGTAAACGGGTCTGAACTTGTTTTGAATATATTATTATCAGGTAATTAGGTAGTACGACACCAAATGTGCGACCATTATTTCCATAATGTCTTATTAGAATTTTTTAAGTGTTTCTATGTAAATGTAATAATTTTATGAATATTTAGTAGCTCTTGAACCCCTAATAACAAAATCGAGATTTCGAACGCCTGCCGTTTTTGAACGGGCAGAGATATGAAGCAAGTGTTAGAGAAAATAATGTGGAAGACTATACTCTCTATAAGCCTTAGTAAGTTTGGTTTTAACATCTTCGCCCAACCAAAAAATAATTACAAAAAACTAAATTTCTCCATACAAAAAATATAACAACATTTTTTTTCTTGGAAACGGGCACCGATATCGAAAAAAGCTATCCTATAAAACGGTTTTAGAATCATCCAAAGAACCAAAATAAAAAAAATTAAACCTTAATTCGGACTTCTATCCCTATGTCCCTGATTTTCCGAAACCGGACCAGTGTGCGGCGTAAGGAACACAAACTTGCCTCGTATATTATATAGGGCGTGTAGAGTTAGAAGCTTGGCTCTATATGAGATCTGATAACTTTCTGACATTGCAAGCCATATTGGCAAAATCTTGGCAAAATTTTACATGAAAATGTTTTGATGGGATATTTATTTTCTATAATAGAAAGCTCAGTGTGACCATCCGAACACAGGAAAAATGTTCTTTAATAAATTATAGGGAGAATCAAAAGAAAAGGATTTCAATATTTTCGAGGACTTACTTAATACATTTCCAGAAAAGAAGAATTGAGTTCAAAATATTAATTACTGTCTACGCTTCTACAAAATAATATTATGTAAACGGATACAGTCTTCTGGCGCTGTCAGTATACATTTTTCGTTTACATTGTCTCACCCTCCAAACCTTACGCAGCATCGCATAGAATAGCATTTACAGAAGCAAAATCAGTAAATTAAATTTATCCACCTTCAACAAATTGCCACTAAGTGGCAGTTAGTAGCACTGTATTAATTTTTCCAATGCGCCATTTTTATTTACCTACAGCAAAAATATATGATGCCAAACATTACAAATTATAAGTGTTCTTATTTACTTGGGTGTAAATAGAAAAAACGGTACAAAAAAAAATCCCAATACTTCAGTGTGTCTTTTTATGACAACATTGAATTACATTGCCAAGCACAAAAAGGTGTCAACTGTTTCATTAATTTTAAACCTTTCTCACACCAGTTTAGACTGTAATAATTAAATCTCCTAACGCTTTAATAGCTTTTCACAAACTAGGTATTCACCGTCACCTCCTCGATCGAGTTCTTGGAGCGAATATAAAGTGCACTTTGGCTCTCGCCGCAAGCAATTACTCTTAAAATTAAATGCGGATTTAGTTAACCGCGGTACGATTTACTGCGTCTCTGTACGATTCTGTGCGTTTCTTGTTTTTCTTCATTCTTCCGTTCCAATAAATAGGCGGTGAGCCGCTCTAATGGATTCCACGCAGATTATAATAATAATAATCAATTTATTGACACACATAAGTTAGGAAACATACAAACAGTAACAATGATAGTCAAAAGAGTGCAAAAGTAGAAGTAGCCGTGGGCCCCAAACTAGGCACAGCCTGTATCTTGGTGGCCCAGATTATGCCTTTTTAAAATAAGATTTTAACTAAATCACTTGAAAAAAAAAATTGTGATGGTAATCTGAGATCCTCCACGAAGGCGAGTGGCTACAGATTAATGGCATAAGATTACGTAGGAGAGACACGTTGATACATTGATCGTTAGTAACATTAATCTAGTAAAGCTGAGCTTTCTTGTGATTTATATATTTACAACATTTAGCGATAAATCTCACGAAACTGAATCTCTCATGAAAAACGATTGTGTTTTATTTATTATAAATTTACATTTTTTAACTAAAATATATTTTATCCATTTCTAAACGCTTCGTTCCGATTTCCCACTGTAGGTAACTCTCCAAGAAATAAATAATTAAATGGAACTAAGTATGATTACTTCCATGTAAAAAAGTCGCTAACATTTTCTGTTTTCCACCCGACTTTTTTCACAGGATTTCATTTAAATACGCTTGCTTCTATTTATTGACAATTGAATTGAGAGCTTTGATACTTTATTTAAAAACAATCTGTGATTGATATCGTGTTAGGGCTGATTTTTCCAACGCCAGATAATTTTATTGGAGGAATAATTTCGAATTTTTCACAGTTCTTCCATACAAAATCTGTCAGACAACAATTTTATTCCACGAATAAAAATTATCTGTCGTTTGAGAAATCAGTCATAGTTAAGAAATATTTTTTAAGTAATTGCTTTGTCTGCGTGATCTCATCTGAGGGGCTGCATTCTCTTAATTTTAAGAACGTTCTCAATTTGATCTCAGTCTCAATCTGTCAAAAATACTGTAATTTCCCTGCATTTTAACAAGTTTTTTACATTGATTGTTTTTAGTTACGGGAATTGGCCTTCAGTTCTTTTGTGCTACGGCGTAGCGGGGCACTACGGCGGAGCGGGGTGCTACGGCATATCTGGGTGCTACGGTGTAGCAGGGTGCAACGGCCGGCGTAGCGGGGTGCTATGCTAACCTATCTATGAATTCGTAGTTGCTGCTACGAAAGCGTAGCAATAGCTAAGTTTTCAAAGCTCATTGTCATCGTTCTTAGCAGCAACAGAGGTAACGTTGCCTATCACTCCGTTTTTGAATCCCATTCTTCCAAAAAAAAAATACAATAATAACAATCATAAAACTACACAAGTATCTAAAACTATAGAATCAGCCTATAATGTTCCCACTGCTGGGACATAGGCCTCCTCTCTGAGAGAGAGAGAAATCCATCTTATTATTACTTACATTAAGAGCCGCGATTAAAGGACTGTGGCGTAAAAAACAAAAACTTACATTAATTTGGAATAGCCTATTAAATGAGCGATAGGATTCTATGATTAGATAGCTTAATATCCTTGTATCCTTATTCATAAGCTGTCAATGTAATAAGTGTGTCCTCGGTTGTCATCTGTCGTGTCGCATGGTTCGCACGATTATAGTTTCACGTCGTAAGGAGCAGCGACTGGTTGCGTAACACACTGTCAGTAGCGATGGCTCCCAGTTTGACAGTTCTACGTTGTTGAGCAGACACATTTTTCGCATATATCAAGCAATGGATTAGCAATATCTTTCTAAATGATAAGCGTTGTGATCGATAGTGTATTACGCAATTAGAATGCAGTTTAGCCAGACATTAGAAAATCACGGAATCCGTAGATCTGTCTGTCTGTCTCTAAATGGATTTCTATGAGAACCTTGTAGGATGCAAGATACTTGACATCCAAGCGGGCGAAGCTGAGGCCAAAATCTAGTTGAATATAATATATATGTATATATATATTAACATAATAATGTAATGAATTCTTGTTTATGTATATTAGTTTATAACATTAAGCTGGTAAAATTAATAATAAAGTATTTCAGGTAGCGGATATACGGGTCTGAATGCCCAGGTTGTGCGGGTTAGCTTGGACCCTTGTCTTAACAAGAAACTGAGAATTTAAAGTGACACAAAAATCTACCTTACTAGTGTTACTAATTTTCGGTATTATTAGTTTCTAGTGAAATAACTCTACTTCTCCCAAAATTCCTCTTGGGAACAGATTCGTCCTATATTCATAGCCTCTCCACAAACTATACATAAATAAAACAGAACCTTTCTAGTTTACGTTTCCGTTGAACAAATACTGGAGGGTCACACCTGAGTCTTGTTACTCTGTGACAACTGTAGGGACCGAACAACGATCGGTTAAGCAAACTAAGTGTAAGTTATACCTTCGGCGTCGAGGGCACTTGATTGTTTGTTTGGGCTTGTCACGGCATTCCCCATAGGAAACGCGAAGAATTTGTTTAAGAATTTGCGAAGTTAGAAAGTTTCTGATCGATTCTTAGCCACTTAAATTCAACATAAAGGTGTTGAAACTGTGATAAGTAATCACGTCGAGGGCTTAGGCTTATAAATAATTTCTAGGAATCTCTCTCAATTTTGAAAACACACATTTAGTCCAAACCATAATAGATTTGAAAATGCGTATTATTTCGAAATTCGAGTGTACATTGGTACACCTCTGCCTCACTCTCCGTGGATTGCAGGTGTGATTTTATATTTATTTGAGAAAAACATGCAAAACATAACAAACATAAATCCAAATTATTGCACAGTTATGTTAATGTTTCTATTATAGCAGTGGTTGGAACGCCTTTGTTCTGCAGGGGATGCTTGCGAACTATATAGGAAAATACTTGTAACAGTAACTACATACTATTTGTTATATTTTCAGAATATGTGTTTATCTTTAGCTGACCCCTTCCTGTAAAGTAAATCGTATTTATCGTCTCGTGTTCCTTACATGTTCTACATAACATGTCAGAACCACGCGACAACAACTTGCGTTAAGTTGTTGTTAAAGGTCGATTTTACAAATAAATCTTTAAACTAATGTACAAAATAAACAAATACCTGTGAGCCGAAACATACGATTCGTATAAAATATACATAGCTCGCTCTATGTATATTCAAATAAATGTGTTGTGTTTGCCTCATTGGCTGTTCTAAATTTCTGGCTTAACTGAAGCGGGTCCCGCGCGAGATGCGGGACGAAATTCGCTCGCACCGATTGTGTGAACTAACTTGTACGGAGGTGTTTACACTGACGCGAATTGTCGAGTGACTTCCTTACGATTAAAATAACCGATGCCGACGGGATTCACCACAATATGGCCCGATCTTTATAGTAGTAAGCTGAATGAACCAATCACAACAGCTTACATGAGATTAGGTAACAGAATATCTGATTTTAGTAATCGGGGATAAGGCGAGAAGATTTTAAGACGACAGTTTTATTACCTTAAGAAAAAAAAATGTCGGAAAGAATTGAAAAATTAAAATCGGAAGGACTTCCTTGTTGGTCCAGTGCAGTGGTTACAAACGTTACCGCTGCGGATGAGTTCCTGGGATCGGAAGGACTGCCTTGTTGGTCCAGTGCAGTGGTTACAAACGTTACCGCTGCGGATGAGTTCCTGGGATCGGAAGGACTGCCTTGTTGGTCCAGTGCAGTGGTTACAAACGTTACCTCTGCGGATGAGTTCCTGGGATTGGAAGGACTGCCTTGTTGGTCCAGTGCAGTGGTTACAAACGTTACCGCTGCGGATGAGTTCCTGGGATCGGAAGGACTGCCTTGTTGGTCCAGTGCAGTGGTTACAAACGTTACCGCTGCGGATGAGTTCCTGGGATCGGAAGGACTGCCTTGTTGGTCCAGTGCAGTGGTTACAAACGTTACCGCTGCGGATGAGTTCCTGGGATTGGAAGGACTGCCTTGTTGGTCCAGTGCAGTGGTTACAAACGTTACCGCTGCGGATGAGTTCCTGGGATCGGAAGGACTGCCTTGTTGGTCCAGTGCAGTGGTTACAAACGTTACCGCTGCGGATGAGTTCCTGGGATCGATTTCCAGGTTGGGAAAGTGTGTGCCTGGATTTGTGTTTATGTAATTCGGGTGTCGAAATCTGGGTATACTATACTAGAAAATGGCCTATTTCTAGCAATTGAACATTACTTCTGTCGTTTGGGATTGCCCTTGATACCCAAAAGCCGATATAAAGCAAAGGGTAAAAAGTGCTACAAAAGGGACAAAAAGAATATAAAGAGGTTCTGTAAAGCCACTGAAACGACTCGTTTTCACATATAGAGTGTTTATATTTATCCTTTATTTGATATTGATTTTTCCATTACCAGGTAAACCCAAATTCTATATGTACAGGTACTATGAAGTACATATTTAAGAGAGAATTTGATCTTGTTTTCTTATTATAAGTAAAGCTAGCAAATACATTTGTAATGGCGCGCAAGGCATGGCAATTACTTGGGAAAGTAATTCCTCTGAAGAGAAAGGTAATAGACGTGCACGTCATGGAGAAGAGGGGGAGGGGCGGCTTGCAACTGTCATTATATCAGACGGAAACGTTATTTGTCAAAGCATATCGATTTATTTATTTAATACTTCAAGCACATAAATGTACAGAGGTGGACTTAATGCCATAGGCATTTTCTACCAGTCAACCTTTGGGTGATGCAGAGACAAACAGTGGTAGGTGCAATCATGAACATTGAGGAATAAATATTTTAAATATATAGATACGCATAAACCGATCGATCGATTATATAATGGATTAAAAGTAGAACTATAACGAAGGTGTGTTTTCTCGTCGGAAAAATCTTACAGTTCGAGGAAATAAGTAAGAATTTTATGGACAAATACTTTTTAGCCAACTAACATCTATATTTTCAACTCTTGAGTTTTTGTCTGAAATGCTAAAACTTGTAATTGTTCTTCACGAATGTTTTTACTACGAGTAGGTAATATCAATACTTGTAACTTCTCTGAAGAAATATTATAAAACTAAAACTATTAGTCTGCGAGTTCTTCCATGATGAATATATTTGTATGCAAGTCTTGCAAAACAAAACAAAGTATTGTATAAAAAAGCAGTGACGAAAAAATAAATAAGCGGTATAAATATTTTCGTGGCGCCAGTGACTGCGACGGTCTTGATCACAAATCAAATGACGCCTCATTCGTAACCACCCTGTGTCCGACCACCCTGTGTCTGACCACCCTGTGTCCGACCACTCGGAATGAACTCGTACGTCATTTGAGAAAATTGCTTTCATGTCTCAGAAAGTATTGTGAAGACAAATAAACGAGACTACATACAACGTATGATTATTATTTGTAGTTTACTACTAGGTCACATTATCACATAAAATACGTTTTATCCATAATATTTGTTTATATCTCAAATACATTATTTATTGGATACCGATTTATTTATTTGTTTACATCTCAGACTTGATCATATCTGTTAGCTATTCTTCTGTATAACTGACTTTATTAATTGGTAAAGTTAAGTGAAAATAATATTGTCAAAAATATTAATCGAAAAAACGTCATCTCAAATCTAAAAACACAGGTTCTATTTGAGGAGTGACAGAACAAAACATGATAATTCCATGATGTCTAACTTTTCACAAAAGGTCAAAAACCGGCAACTTCTGTCGAATGTCATTGCTAACTTTTTTTTTACAAAAAGTGGAATTATCATGTTTTGTTCCGTCACTCCTCATTTGAAGTTTGAGATAATTTTATTCATATAAGAATACGTACATTCACATCCATGACAAAATTAAAAACTAAGGAACATTTCTTTTAGGTACGTAAGCAGTAGTTTCTCCGATATGTTCATATCAGAGCAACTACTGCTTACAATGAACGAGATTCCAGAAAACAGCAACGACAAACAGTAATGATGGTCACTTACGAAGAATACTTACCTACCTACTAGAACACATTGCTCCACCAGGGTCACCGGTCACTATTCTGTTCAACTCGTCGCGACTCAAGGCGGTGATTGATGGTGCAGGATTCAGCCAGTCACATCTCATCCCCCCCTTCTATTGTCTCCTTGTTACACATATAAACTTGTAATTTATTAACGGTTCATTTGAGCTGTCAGAGATGATTCCAGTAACTCGATCATAATCAACAAGCTTCATAGGTTTCTGTCATAGAAGCAAACACGGAGGGGTTTATTCATAACTTTCCCACTGCTGGGACATAGGACTCCTCTCTTCGAAAGGGAGTTGGCTATAATCTACCACGCGGGCTTTGTGTAGTAGATATCACATGTTTCAAAATTTTGCTTTTAGGACATGGCGGTTTCCTCACGATATTTTCCTTCACCGTTTTAGAAAAAGTTGTAAAACGCCTACTGGGGTCGAACCCACGAACTACAACTCGTAAGTCGGGGCTGTTACCACGGGGCCATCACTGCTCCGCAGCACTGCTCATCTTCGTTTACCCACTATAATACACAACTGATCCATTCAGAAATTCTAATAACAGCAATATTCTGTAGATACATAAATGTTGTCACGCTATACACAAACGTTAACATTTCCGCGACACCCAAGGACGCTTCACTCACAGTAGTCCATTTGTGAAAAGCATTTAGCAAAAACGATGGGAAGTAAAAAAAGAGTATAGTTATTAGTGTAGATACCGAGGCATGATGGGGTCAACCGTTATAATATGGGGCACACAAGGTTAACAAAATGAGGTAAATGTTTTTTTCGGCCACAGTAAAGATAAGAGATTTTCTTAAGGGATCATAAGTTATTTATAACTTTGCGTAATATCTTACCTAAGAAGGTAGAATTTCGATATGTTAATGTTACATGGAGAAAAGATATAATGTTTTTAGCCAGAATCTTGTTTTCATGTTAAGAGCTACCACAAATTGTTGCTTTAAACAAATTCACAAAATTCATGCTCGCCCAGTAAATAAAGACATTATTAATTCATCATCCTTATCTTGCTATAATAGACCAAAGGGACGCTATATCCTTCCCTTTGTGATCACATACTGTGAGAGCCTTTGTATTCTCGCCAAAATAAGGTTGGCATATTTCTGCGTAAGGGCAAATAGGCTTGTCCCCTTAATTACATGAGACTATTATCAGAGCTGGCATAAATATCGGTCCATTAACCCAAATGATTAAGTCAAAATTAACGTCCTTCTGCCTTTATTCAATAGGAATAAAAAACTGCGATTGCCATTTGTTGGCCAGACATCAGTTAATTATATATGATGAAATTTGGCTCTTTACCGCCGCGGTCATAATGACACATGTTCACAAGCAAAAGTTTTACGTGCTCACACGAAGCTCGTAACATACTTATGACTTATAATTTCAACAAACTCTTTGAATGAAATAGATTAGCGCGAACTCCTTTCTAAATAAAGATCTTTGTTAGAATATAGAAAAGAGGTTAGCATAATTATATCTGAAGTGTATGCAGCGAAAACAACCTTACATATGTTTATGTACGATGTTGTCATAAAATAAAGCTGTCTAATTTACAAAGTGACATAATTTTTGTTTAAATTAAGAACATTATTTTTCTCCTTTTCGTCCCAATGAATGAAGTAATAGTACATTACGATATTAGTGCGTAAAGATGGTTATAACATGCGAGGCGGAATTTCAGCCCGAGCCGAAGGCGAGGGCGTAATTGAGCCGAGCATGTTATAACCATACGCACGTATATCGTACGACGTTTTTTAACACATTTGCGAGGAAACAGAAAAAAAACATTTTATATTTTGTTCATTTTTAGGGTTCCGTAGTCAACTAGGAACCCTTATAGTTTCGCCATATCTGTCTGTCCGTCTGTCCGTCCTCGCTTAATCTCTGTGACCGTTAGCACTAGAAAGCTGAAATTTGGTACCAATATGTATATCAATCACGCCGACAAAGTGGTAAAATAAAAATTGGAAAAAAATGTTTTATTAGGGTAGCCCCCCTATATGTAGAGTGGGAAGTGATTTTTTTTTTAATTTCAACCCTAACGTGTGATATATTGTTGGAAAGGTATTTAAAAATGAATAGGGGTTTACTAAAATCATTTTTTGATAATGTCAATAATTTCGGAAATAATCGCTCCAAAAGTAAAAAACAATGTGTCCCCCCCCCTCTAACTTTTGAACCATAAGTTTAGAAAATATGAAAAAAATCTGAAAAGTAGAACTTTATAAGGACTTTCTAGGAAAATTATTTTGAACTTGATGGAAACAACAATTTTTGTACAAAAAAGACAAAAAGTTGTACAAAATAATTTCTGGACTAAGTTTGTAGTATAATCGTATATGCAAGCATTTTTTACTTTTAAACTCATAAGTGGGAACACTTATTGTGACGGACGGGAAACTACGGAACCCTACACTGAGCGTGGCCCGACACGCTCTTGGCCGGTTTTTAATTATTGAAACAGTGAAATTACAATTGTTAAAATGATACGTAGTTGTAGTTGGTTTTTTAATTATGTTTTTATTATTATTATTACTATTCATAATGTCATTGTTTTGTGTTAGGGTAAATGTTGGAGACGACGAAACTTCTTGAAAGGCGGCAGAAGAGCATTGTAATTCGTCATTAGTTTGTAAATAAAAAAGTATCATCAGTAGAAGAGGGGCGCGGCTCAGGGCAAAACTTCTTCGTTTGTGGCTCCAAATTTATTGTCTGAGTTATTTTGGCACTTATATTTGTTTTGGATGGAATCTTTAAATTACCGAATAAACAGTTTTTTTTTTATTTTAAATAAACTCAATCTGTGAATGCACACTGTTGCTTTCCCGCCATTTTAACAGCGCGCTAGCGCTGCCTACTGACTGGCGCCGCGCGGCGATTAGTTCGAAATTTGAATAGCAACAGCGCGCTGCTCACTAGCAGCTGGAGTCGTGCGGCGGCGATCAGTTCCAAATTTGAAATGGCAAATAATGCTGTTATGGAATTTGTATGGACTATAACTTAACTATTTGCTTTGGTATAACACACGCGTTTTTTATGACCCTCTTTACATATTTAAAACCGGTGGAATTACATCAGCTTTACGAGCAAGGGTGTTAAAAATCAATATTACGGTGCCGACATTCACTGGAGTCAATCACGTGATTAAATTCTTGTTTATAAATAAATAAGAGACGGTCATGTGTCCATGTGTCACGGTTCTAATGAGCTATTAATAGTTTTATGAAGTACAGACTATTTATTTAATTGATTTTGTATAGTCAAGGGCAAATATTTATGTAAAAGATTTGTGATACGACTTTATGGGAAACTCGGTGTTTCATACAAGTTTTTGCTTTAACCCTAGATAGATAACCTACGTCGAAACGACGTAATTGATTTTTAAAAATCGATATAACTCGTTTGTTTTTAAACGGTTTTTTAAACGGTTTTATTTAGCTCACCCCGTTTGTTTTATTCTTTATTCTTGTGTCATATTTAGTAATTCAAATTTCACCCTCTTCCTGTCAACCGATTAATCTGAAATTTTGTATACACTTTGGATTTTGGTGACAATACAATTATGTTTATTCACTATCATTATAAATTCAAGATGGCCGCCGCTACAAAATGGCGGATAACGTAGGTTTTATCAATCCCATCAATATGGGTATCAAATGAAAGGGCTCAACAAGCAGAATACAATATACTATAAAAAATTGAAATACAAGATGGCGGCCGCTACAAAATGGCGGATAACGTAGGTTTTATCGATCCCATCAATATGGGTATCAAATGAAAGTGCTCAACCAGTATAATACAATGTACTATATAAAATTAAAATCCAAGATGGCGGCCTCTACAAAATGGCGGATAACTTATTGAAATCCAAGATGGCAGCCGCTACAAAATGGCGGATAACGTAGGTTTTATCAATCCCATCAATATGGGTATCAAATGAAAGGGCTCAACAAGCAGAATACAATATACTATAAAAAATTGAAATACAAGATGGCGGCCGCTACAAAATGGCGGATAACGTAGGTTTTATCGATCCCATCAATATGGGTATCAAATGAAAGTGCTCAACCAGTATAATACAATGTACTATATAAAATTAAAATCCAAGATGGCGGCCTCTACAAAATGGCGGATAACTTAGGTTTTATCAATCCCATCAACATGGGTATCAAATGAAAGGTCTCAATAAGTAGAATACAATTTACTATGCAAAATTGAAATCCAAGATGGCAGCCGCTACAAAATGGCGGATAACGTAGGTTTTATCAATCCCATCAATATGGGTATCAAATGAAAGGGCTCAACAAGCAGAATACAATATACTATAAAAAATTTAAATACAAGATGGCGGCCGCTACAAAATGGCGGATAACTTAGGTTTTATCAATCCCATCAACATGGGTATCAAATGAAAGATCTCAACAAGTAGAATACAATTCACTATGCAAAATTGAAATCCAAGATGGCAGCCGCTACAAAATGGCGGATAACGTAGGTTTTATCAATCCCATCAATATGGGTATCAAATGAAAGGGCTCAACAAGCAGAATACAATATACTATAAAAAATTGAAATACAAGATGGCGGCCGCTACAAAATGGCGGATAACGTAGGTTTTATCGATCCCATCAATATGGGTATCAAATGAAAGTGCTCAACCAGTATAATACAATGTACTATATAGAATTAAAATCCAAGATGGCGGCCTCTACAAAATGGCGGATAACTTAGGTTTTATCAATCCCATCAACATGGGTATCAAATGAAAGGTCTCAACAAGTAGAATACAATTTACTATGCAAAATTGAAATCTAAGATGGCCGCCGCTACCAAATGGCTGATAACAATTTTTTATCAATCCCACCAATATGGGTATCAAATAAGTGGCTCTTATTAGAGTAAGATCTTTGCAGGGACTACGTATAGAGGAGTTAGACTGCAATAAACTAACGGGCAAGAAACCTTGCAATAATGAAGCACTAAATGAATTAAACAGAATGCGAAATAAAAACTAAAAACTAGAAAATAAAAAAATAGGTAAAAAAAACTTTTTCAGTTAAACGGTTTTATGTTAAACATACGTTGCAATGTTTAAGATAAATGTACTAAAAAAACCAAAAAATAAAAAAAACAAAAAATAATAAAATAGATACAGTCGTGGGAATTATAAACATTATGCATAGACTAGACTAAAATAAAACCGTGGGGCACGTCAATTGTCTATTGTTGTTGTTGATTGACGTGCCCCACGGTTTTATTTTAGTCTAGTCTATGCATAATGTTTATAATTCCCACGACTGTATCTATTTTATTATTTTTTGGTTTTTTTATTTTTTGGTTTTTTTAGTACATTTATCTTATTCGTGTCACTAAACTGCCCGTTCCCGCCAACTCAGTCGGCCGTCGGAGCTTGCAGGACACATCGGTATCGCTCTGGTAAGTGCAATACTTTCGTCAATATTTACCTACCGTACGTCGAAGTGACGTATGGTTATCTTTAGTGTCAGTTTTTAGATTTTTGGGAAAATGTGTTATTTTCTTTTTTGAGAATAAATGTACATGTTTTTTATTAGTTTTTTTACTTGTTATAGGCCACGATAAAAATAACATTATGACGTCACGAAATCGTGCAGACGATGCAGAAATCAGTCGGTTGTTGCATGAAACGAGCGATGAAGAGATTCAGGGGTCGGACAGTGAAACTAAACACAATTTATTAGAAGATAAAGTACAGAGTGATCTGCTAATATTATACGGACCTCTAGGGGTCCCACTCGGATGAATAAATGCCTTTATGAGCCTTTAGAATGTTTCAATATATTATTACTGATGACATTGTGGAGGAGGTAACAAAGTGGACCAACGCTGAAATCTAACTGAAGATTCAAAGGCCTGTTGTAAAAGCTACCTTTAATAATAATAATAATAATAATAATAATAATAATAATATTTATTTCTGAGTATATGGTAAGTACATTAGGATCTTAATATTAAAAGTTTCACATATACTACCGTCGCCGGTGTAGAAATGTTTATATGTCAATAAATTAGTTCAGAAGGTAATTTTTATACAATGTCAAGTTTTATAAGCACAATTTTTTATATAGGTATTAGTTATGAATGAAATGTCAAAAAAGAAACTACAAGTCAATAGGTATACATACACACACAAGGTAATTTTAAAATGTAATGTCAAAATTTATAATTTAAAAATTCATTAACTGAATAGAAACAGTTGTCTAAAAGCCAGGCAAATATTGTTTTCCTGAATTTATTAGTGGGCAACACTCTGATGCAAGGGGGTAAATTGTTAAAAATTTTGATTGCCATACAATTGGAATTCCTGCTATACAAATGTAGTCTCTGGCTAGGTGCAAGTAATTTATTTGGGCTTCTGCTTTTCACTCTTTTCGAAATGTGTTCATACAATGGAAACATGTGCGAATACCTTTTTATAAACATGCAAATTTCAAAAATATATAAGCAAGGAAGTGGAAGAATTTTTAGTGCTTTAAATAATGGCTTACAATGCTCTAAATATTCTGCTCCATACATAGCTCTAACACACTTCTTTTGTACAATGAATGCTCTGTTTACATCTACTGAATTTCCCCATAACACTAGGCCGTAACGCAGCACTGATGCAACATAGCCATGATAAGCATTGAGCGCTGTTTCTTTACCAGCTATTCGTCTCAGTTTTCGAAGAGCAAACACAAATTTGTCAAGTCGAGTGCAGACTTTTTTTACATGTTCTTTCCAATTTAATTTTTCGTCAATAATTATTCCCAAGAATAAGGTTGAAGGTGCGGGTTCCAAAATTGAATTATTGTAGTGTATTTGAGGTGGTTTTACCAAAGAATTGTATGTTTTAAATTGTACTAACTTTGTTTTTTCAATGTTTACACGTAAGTTATTAGATTCCAGCCATTTCATTGCTTTAAGTATTTCATTATTAGTGTCAGTTTCTAGGTTATTCCTATTTGAAGATTTTATTGTAAGAGTAGTGTCATCAGCAAATAGTGTACAATTATGTTTTAAATTCTTGCAAAGGTCATTTATATATATAATAAATAATAGAGGCCCTAATACGCTTCCCTGAGGAACACCACAACTATTTATTTTCAACTCTGAGCTGTACGTTTTTTTTATGTTATTGTCAATTCTTGATACTACTGTCCTTTGCTGGCGATTCGATAAATAACTTTTAAGCCAGTCATGCGCCTTGCCTCTTAAGCCGTATTTCTCCATTTTGCAAAGTAGGCGATTATGTGGGACAAAATCAAAAGCTTTGCTCATATCTAAAAATACTGATAATACAGACATTTTGTTATTAAGGGCTTCAGATATCAGTTTGACCAACGTAAAACAAGCAAGTGAAGTTGAACTATTCTTCCTAAAACCAAATTGGTTTTCAGTAAGAATGTTGTTTTTATTTAAAAAGTTATTTATTTTCCCGTACATTGCCTTTTCAAAAATCTTTGATAGGATAGGGATCAATGTAATGGGTCTATAATTGGACATATCCGTGCGGTTACCTTTTTTGTATAGCGGCTTGACTATGGATTGCTTTAATCTGGTAGGAAATGTTCCTGTCTCAAATGACAGATTAATTATATAGCTTAGAGGTGTTAATATGCTTTTACTGCTTAGTTTTATTATTTTTGTACTTATTTCATCATATCCAGTAGCGTTAGTGTCATTTAAAGAATTGATAATTTTTACAATGTCGTGTTCATCTATTGGAGTCAAAAAGATACTGTCAGTGTTAGTGGTAATGTCAATGTTACTTAAGTTATTACTGCTAAGGTTAGATTTATTGGTCATTTCTATAAAATAGTTATTAAATTGATTACATACGTCATTAGGATCATTAATTATATTATCATTTATTATTAACTCTTTGATGTCATTTTTATAATTATCATCATTATTTATGTTATTTTTTATAATAGACCATGTCGCTCTGCATTTATTTTTTGAATTATACAAATGTTTTTTGTTATTTATTAATTGTGAATGTGATATACATGTTTTTAAAATTCTAGAATAGGTCAGGTATCTTCTTTTATGATATTTTTTGCTTAGTGCATCATGTTGGTAATTATAATATAAACTTCTCTTTTTTATGCACGATATTTTTATACCTTTACTTATCCATTTATTTTTTATTGGTTTATTATATTTTTTTATTGTTATTTCAGGGAAACATAGTTTGTAAAAGAGAATGTATAGGTCATGAAATATGTTAAATGCATTGTTGCAATCTGTTTCTTCATATATTTCATTAAAACTTACAGCCGTTAGACAATCAAGAAATTTTTCAATATTGTTTTTATTGTAATCTCGTTTGACTTCATAAAAGAAGTTTGGAATTTTCGGCTTATTATTAGTTACCGGAAGAAAGAACGTTAATAACTGCCCAGTATCATGATCTGAGAGTGCTAGGTTATGTATACTGCTTTTTGTGTCTAGGGTCGAGATATTACTGGCTATTTGATCTATGCAGCTTTTTTTCCTAGTGGGCATTTTAATATGTGTCAATAAGTTGAAATTATTTAAAATAGATATTAATTCTCTAGTTTGTGTAGTATCTTTTAGCATATCAATATTCCAGTCTCCGCATATTATGATACGATTCCTACTTTTTTGAGTCAATTTGTGTAACAAATCTTCCATTTTTTTGAAAAATATACCTACATCGGAATCCGGGATTCTATAAACACATACTAATATTAAGTTATGAGTCCGAACTTCTATGCCGCAGCATTCGAAAGAATAATCGCTAGATATTTCATTCGTTATTTGTAAAGGGCTAAAAACTAAATCTTCTTTCACCAATATGCACGTGCCGCCCCGTTTTTTATTGGATCTTGAGTAATTCGCAGCTAACTTATAGTTTGTAAGTCTAAGATTACATTCATGACCGGATTGTATAAAGGTTTCGCTAAGACATATAAAGTCTATAGCACCCATCTCTTTTGTCAATTCAGATATTGTTACTTCAAAGAAATCTAATTTATTGAGTATTCCAGCTATATTTTGATGTAACAATGTAAGTTGTTGTTTATCATTGGCATTGTTGTTAAAGGGTGGGACGAAAAAACTTATTTTGTGCATGAGCTTTACTCGTCAGTGATATTGGTGAATTTTCAAGGTCATATTCCAATGGGTAATTTTTGATGTCAACAAGTATGCGACTGAAAATACTTCCAAATATACACTTTATACCTAGTTTATTAAGTTTGCCTGTTTTGTATGAGAACATTTCTAAGGAGAGATCACGATTCGTATCAAAGAAATATGCATAATTATAGTTTTGTATGTCCATGTATAGTAAATTATTAAATAATTCTACTCGATAATTATGAATAAGGGCTCCCCTTATGTATACCGGAGAGCATACAATCACATTTGTATGAGTTGTTTGTTCCAAGGATTCTCTAATTAGTCTGACAAGTTGGATGGAGTCTTCATTATCTTTAAAGTCTTTTTCGCCAATCATTAATATACAATAGTCGTCCATGTTAAAATCCTGAACCTTGTTTGCAATATTTGTGAGTATTTCTTTAATTTTACTGTTAGGTGACACATAATGGCAATACTCAAACTGTTCGCAGAAAGTATCTTCTATAATTTCCACCGACCGATAGTTGTTGCAGTTACTAAGAACACATAGTTTCCTTTTTCTTTGCTTTTCTTTTATTATGTAATTTCCTCCCTGTCGCTGGTTCTTCTTTTGTACTATTTCTGCTTCATTTGTAATTGAAGTTGGTCCATCAGATAAGTTGAATTTTTCAGTTTCAGCTACAGCGCTATCTGTTGTGTCTGTTATGATTTCCTTGCACTTTTTTGTTTCTAGATCTATGAGGCTCGTGTCAAGGTTCTTTTTGGTAATATTTAAATTTTGTATCGTACACTTATTTTTCTTTAAAGTTGAATGCTTTTTTGTACTACTAGGTTGGCTGCTACATAGGGTTTTTAGTTTGGCTATGATATTTTGCTGTTCATTTGTTTGTTTCTTTAAAGTGGCGTTTTCCATGACTAGGTTGTCAATTTCATCATGAGCGGTATTTAATTGCATTCTCAAATGTTCTATATCTCCATTTAGTCTTTCACACTCTTCGCAACTTAAGCTGGTAGTTTGTGGTAAACTTTTTGAAAGATATTCCGAATTAGCGGAGTCAAAAGAAGAAGTCGGAGAGTTAATTACTGTTTTATTTCTTCGCAAAGTTATGTTTTGAAAATCCATCTTTGTTTTTTTTTTTTTTTGTGTGTTTGAGATTAGTGTCAGTTTCTATTGTGGTTTTGAAGCGTGGCGTAAGCTAAGTCTGCTAGAAACGCGTAGCGTAAGCTCAATATGTTCAAATAATCGTCTAGTGTACGTGTAAGCGTTGAGCATGTGTGCGTAGAAGCGAGCGATCTGCGGGTTGCCCTAGGTCAGGGACGCAAGTAATTGCAATTTTTTTCTAAAAAGTTTTTCACTAATTACTCACGGTACCAATGGAGTCCAGATGTGCTATATATATCACTCTGTAGTCCGTTTCACAAGCTTTACAATGATATACAGCACTAATGAATTTAGCAACTATTAACCACTTTTTTTACAAATTATTCGGAAACAAAACAAATACGGTGTTATCTCTTTGAATCACAACTACCCACCGTTAAAACTACAACTTGTGAAGAAATTCGGGCTCTTTTCGGTATACTGATAGATTTAATGAAGAAACTCAGCAATAGCTTGATAGCAGCAATAGCTGGAGACAAGGCAGCAAATGCTTACTTTGCCGACTAATATAAAAGAAAAAATTAGTGGTAGGTATATTGCCAAAAAGACAAGCCGAACCTCCCACATAACGTGAAGGTGTCCCTGAGCCAAAGAAAAGAAAATATTGTGCCTTTTGTCCATCAAAAATTAGAAGGATGACAAAGTCAATGTGCGACACCTGCAAAAATCCCATTTGTGGAGAGCACAAGTCCAGCGCCTGTCCTAAGTGCCTTTGTGACCAAAATTAATAAAAAATATTATTTACTTAGGTTTTTTATATTATAGAGTTTATTATAAAGTTGATTTTGAAAAGTTTATATAGTAAATTATAAGACTGACGGAGAGTTTCCTTATTGTTTAAGTTTTGTAAAGTAAGAAGTACCTTGTTTTGTTCTTTATTTTTTTTTTCTAATAAAAATATTTATAAACTTTAATGTTTTTCATTTACTCACAATAAAATTACATACATTAAGATATAATATCACATTCATAAACCTAGTGTATACAAAATCCAAAATATGCTCACTCAAACATTCGCACGTCGAGTCGACGTATGGTTATCTTTAGTGTACAGTGAAATATGGTTATCTATCTAGGGTTAAATAATACTATTGAAACCATTTTCAAACATTCAGTGAGCAATGACTAAAGCCTTGTAGCTCCAAATAACACGGTCCTGTGCCGCGTTATAAAATATCCCGCAATGCTGAAAATATATAATATTTACCTTCCGATATTGCGCTGAAATAGTACCTACGGATGCTTGGAAACTATTTTATAGTGAATTGAATACCTACTGCTGCAATTTTGTTTCTTTAACTTCCGTGAAATAATACTCATTACAAATACTATTTACTTTGTTTGTTTATTTTAATTTAATTACAACGACGGTAGTACTCTAGTTATGTTTAGTTATTTTAATTAGAGACTAAGCTGCTATCAACCACATAGGGACAGTAAGCTGGTAATGAGCTGCGGGTGTAATTTGTAACTTTAAATTTATTAGACATTGTTTAGCAATAAAATGTGGGAAATTATGTGTGTTCGTGCATTATGTATACGTTCATGCTTACATATTATGTATATAAACAGTATGTAGAACACACGTTCGCAAAACTACAGCTGTAATCATGTACGTTCTTCTTTGTTCTTTGAAAACTTTAATCTTAGATTAAAATTTGGGCATTTCGACTGGCAATTCAATTACATATTTTTTAAGGATATAAACTCATTTATAGTATGTAGTTAAATCTGTCTTGTCTTCAGGTTAAATAACGTTACGACGTCAACTGCTGAACATAGCCTCCCCCGAGCACATACTAACTGCAGTCGCAATGGCTTTTAATTTGACAGTTTAACAACGTTCATTGCGTTAAATACGTTGTTGAGCAGACAAATTTTTAAACTTGAGAAACAGAGTATTAGCAATATCCACCAAAATCATTCAGATTGTGATTGAAAGTATGTTACGCAGTGAGGGTCAGTTCTGAGCTTCCTGCGTTCAACGATAGCGAATATTTATTTCATTTAGGTTACGACGCGACGTAGGTAAACGGAATAAATATGAGAATGAGTTTGAGTTATCATTCGAAATCAAACTTTGTGATATGGATATCTTCGGCAATAGTAAAAACTCATTTATTGAATAAAACAATATTGTGGAATGTTACAAAACATTTCAGTATGTATAAAATAATAAGTTAGAGTTAAATTGCTTATTAGTCTATTAGGCTAGATTGTAGTTTAAAAAAAGTATGTAGCATTTATGAGTTTTGTATCCAAGTGGATTTTAATACATCCACTGGCCTACAGCTAACAAAATGTAATCAACCTTAAAATACTAATTTTCCTCAATCCAAAACAATTACTTCCACAAACTACGTCTGAAATAAAACAGCTCTCTCGACAATTTAATTTGTTTACATAAGTAAAAAAAAAACGCTCAAGTCAAATTACGTGGCAGAAGCCTTCTTCAATTCTTGTCCACATTTTTATTATCTAACATTCAAGTATCATTCCTAGAGGCCCGACTTAATTATGTTGTTACTGCAGAACTTCGGATCGCTAAGTGCGAATACGTTAGCGGACTTTATAATTTACGGAAAGTCTTCAGTTACTTAACTAGAAAGTTTAAACGGTAAGGCACCTGTCTCACAGCCCACGACGAAGCCACTAGCTATCAACGTTATTTTCTCGCTCAAGTAACGTAATGATTGTAGGTCTCTTGTAAGTAAAAGAGATAATATTAATAGTTGATCGCTGACTGTAAACATCGCCGCCGGTGAGTACCTAATCGTTTGTCGCAGCGACCAGAGCTAGCAAAGAGAATACTCCCTCGTACATGCGCAAACCAGCGAGCGTGCACTCGCGGCTCAGTGCTCATCAACTCGGCGGCGGTGGGACTGGTGCCTTACTAGGGCATTTAAAACTCGTTTCAATTAAGCTGCTACTGATATTTTTTCTAACCAAATGGGCATCATTTTGACCTCTTTCACGCATCACTGAAAGCGATGTATGAGGTCTACTTCATCGTAGACCTCATACATCGCTTTCAGTGATGCGTGCATGCCCAGACGATGCCTCTTCACGCTTGCTCTGAAGGCTGACAGGTTGTTAAATATTGATTAGAAAATAAACTTCCATAAGGTGTGTAGACTAATAATAAGTTAAATTTCAAATCTTCCTCTCCTACTACATCGCTGTGCCCGACAGGGTCCATAATGTTCTCAATATAATATTTTATGTTACTACCTGAGTACAAATTGTGGGATGCAATAAATGATTGAGTGTTGAGCATTAAGAACAGACTCGCATTCTTACAACTTACGTAACAATGTTTACAGCTTCTGCGGCAAAACATAAAGCAAAGTTTCTACTTATAGCTGAGATAATAATTTAACACGTTATAGTTCCTTACTGCAGTTAAAGAGAATAGTTAAGGAACACAAACTTGCCTCTCAATGTTAGGTGGTGGAGGGCTCACGGGACCGAGATTAAACAATCAAAGTGGGGAGTTTTTCGCTGAGGCTGCGGAATCAAGATGGCGGACCGAGTGGCTATTATTTTATGTAGAAGGAGTATTTTCTTGATGACACTGAAGATTTTACTTTACAAATTAATGTTTTTATACATTTTCGTAACAAGACTTTAGATTGCATTATCAATGCAATCTAGTCTCCTTCCGAAATTATGCATGCGTTCACTGTATACTTACCCCTTAATTCATAAGCGTTACTTAACTAAGCGATGTTTATAAATAAGCCCCTTTGTTCTCTTATAGAACATATTTTTTTATAAACTGCAAAACGTCCAAAAATTTACGTCATTTTACAGAACAGTTGTTTCCTTTTTGCTAAGTGATAAAGGTTGTTCTCTTGGTGTTTATTGTCGTAACAATGACAATTACTTTCAATTCGCAAAACGCACTTCTATCACAAATATTTTGCCCCACTCCCGTGAAAGGGTAGGTAACTCTTACAGGAAGTGGAGTCAAAATATCACTTAGTATCTACAAAATATCACTATTAGCACATCAACACTTCTATGACGCGTAGCACAGGACCTTGTTTCTAAGATATACAATAAGCTGTAATCTATCAGATTCAGATCAGGCGAGTAGGGTGGCAATTCTTTGAAGCTGTTGAGACCAGGAAAGCCTTTGCATTACTTTTGAACATTTAAGGCCCTGTGAGCTGGAGCAGAGTCTTCTTGAAATATCCATGGAGGGTTACCAAAGTGCTGTTGACTACAAGTAAGAAGCACATTTTCAAGAATGTCTCGTCAGTAGTTTTCTTAATTGATTTTAAAACCTTTTTCAATAAAAACTAGGGGAGTTTTGCCAGTGGTGCAAATCGCACCCCAAACCCATAACTGTTTCAGCGATTTGGCGACTTGGAATAAATGCAGCAGCTCTAGGACGATTGGAAGACCAAGTCCTGAAATTTGGTGACTATGGGCTTGTTCTATCGAAAATAATTTTTCGTCAGAGATCACGATATTTTCTTAATTTGACACTGCAGAGCTTTGTTTAAAGAAACAATATCTCTCAAGCCGAACTCTATTGTCTTTGTCCGCAAGCCGCAATGAATACTTTTTCTTTCTTTCAAGCAATTGCGCTTTTCTGAGTTTATTTGGTACCAATTGTAGATCATGTTTTACGATACGCTCTGTGGTGGAGCGACTAATCCCCAAGTCTCTCGACATTTGCTCACCTTGGTCTGTGGATTACGCACTAGTCTTTGTTTGATAATGTGTCGGTTCCTAGAAGTGGTAACGGTCCTCTTGCGTCCTCTTCTAGTCCTGGAAGAGGACGCAAGAGGACCGTTACACCCGCCCGTCCGATGTTGCCGAGCTCGTTATAACGAGGTTATTGCTCGTTATAACGAGGTCATTGATCGTTATTGCGAGGTGCCCGGGACACACGGCCGCGGAGGTCGTCGAATCGACTTCTCAACCTAAAACGGTTGCTCAGATTGTAAGTGAAGGGGAGAAAAGAAGAAGAAAACAAGGAATCGCTTTGGGGGAAATATAGGAAAAGCAAATAATAGAATCTACGGGCAAAAGACAATAGCCAAATTACTATGGGAATTGGTGCATTTTTTTTTACTGCGGCCATTGTTGTAATATTAGTTGGTATTAAGCCTATCACAAAAATGAATTGATAAACGTTTTTTCTACAAATGCAGTCCGAGATGATATATTTGAACTTGAATTTTTATGTAAGAAATAATGAAGGCACATAAATAAACAGATGAAAGAGATAAGCCACCATCCATGTTATTGCGTTATTCCTCTCCATCCAAGGTTGTCTGGAAGAGATCGCTTCAAGCAATAAGACCGCCCATTGTGACACTTGTAATAAAGTTTGTTTTTACTTCTTAATTTTTTTGCTCTGTTCGAGACTTACCAAATGCGTTGTGTAAGGCGCTTCCGATCTTTATCTCATCGAACAGATTACTCTGGCTCTGTTATTATTTGTATGTCTCAATTGTTTGAATTGGTTTTTTACCCTCCCGTTTATGGTTTCGATAACCCAGCGACACATCGTTACTTTTAAGATATTCACAAAACGCGACGCGCAACGATCGGCTCAGGCACAAATAAAAAATCCTTGTTTGAGACCTAAACTCTAAGCTGTAGGAACAAACCTGCTTTTAGATGATAAATCAGTTAAAAAAAAAAATTCTATATAACCCGGTTCAGACTGATGTTAGGCTATGTTACCGCATATTAACTTTTGTTCATCATATTATTTTCCATCTAATTTATAACGTTTGATCGATGGCCGCAAACAAAAACTGCAGCATTTTTGGTCATGATTGGCTTTTAAGGCTATAGATGAAAAAATCGTGTTGTAAAGATGGTCAAAAGTTATAATGCAAACAAGATTTTTGTTCCAAAACATAAATATGATATATTCATAAGTGATGATTTTTGGCTTGAAGGTATATCATATCGTAAATTTACCTGACTTGACTAGAAAGAAAACAGACAGACAATATTGCACACAATTTATATGGACAATATGACCCTAATAAGTTTCAATTGTAAATGTATCAAAAGATCTGCTGACTGAGTGAGGCGTCTGTGTGTACCGGCCAACATTATTGCGTTATAAGAAACTTGCCTTTTGCCACATAATATCGCCTTTCTTCGACAACTAGATGATGTCTTCGCTTTTACTGGCAATTCGGCAGTCGACACCTCAGCGGGAGTGCTACGTGGAAGGCCTTATGGAGGAGTGGCTTTGTTGTGGAGGGAGAGCCTATTTCCATCTGTCACGGTAGCTAGTTGTAACAACGTTCGCCTCGTAGTCATTATGATAGTGTCGCAGGATCGCTCCATACAAATTTTTTCGGTGTATATGCCTACGGACACTAATGATAACGTAACTATGTTTACAGATTGTCTTAGTGAAATTAGTGCGATAGTAGAAAGTAATAATTTAATGTGCAATCAGTGATCTTAATCGGCGATTTCAACGCTCACCCAGGCGAGCTATTCGGTAGGGAACTGTTGAGCTTCTGTGAAGAGCAGTGTTGGAGCTTGCGGACCTGGACTTACTAGCGCAAGGTACGTACACTTTCGTGAGTGACGCGCACGTTTGCCTCCGCTGGCTCGACCATTGTGTAGTGACCGAGGCCGCGAGGCGTCTGCTCGTTAGTGCAACTGTGTTGCATACAACACAGTTGTACAAGCATGTGATCCGACCAATACATGTCATAACATGTATTGGTCGGATCACATGCTTGTACAATTACAGTGTAATTTTAATATGATAAGACCCACAATTGTGACACCACGACAAATAAGTCAATACAAAGAAAATTTCATACAATGTTAAGGGAAATCAAATTTCCATTAGAATTTAAAGAATGTGTGTGTGGGTGTTGTGAGGATTCCAATCACAAAGTCATATTAGACAATATGTATAAAAACATTGTGTGTTTACTTACGGAGGCTGCCCAAGGTCCCAGTAATGTGGATGCGGGAGGGGGTAGAAAGAATAAACGTGTTGCATGTTGGAATAGGCATGTTAAGCAGGCTCTCGCGGACACCCGGCTTGCCTTTCCAGTCTGGAGTATGTGTTGTAAACTAACTTCTGGTTCTGGTATGAACAATATACTACGACACGAGAAAAGTCTTTAAATCAAAGTTAAGGTAGTGCCAGAATAATCAAAATAAAATTAAAATCATAGCTGAAATTAAAAAATCAAAATATTTTTAGAAGGTATTGGAAAAATACGAATAGATGGAATCCGAGGTCGAGTGTCCCCGTGAGCGTGGCGGGGCAACATAAGCCTACTGCGGTAGCAAACTTGTTTATGAAAGATTTTAAAGCTGATTCTCCTCTTGGCTCCGCATCGCAGGTGGTCGTGGTCGTGTGTATACTAACCAAATGGACTACACTTATGGTCCGAATAAAAGATTTTAATAAGGTTTAATTGCTGAAGAAACTACTTAAGTGACGGCTAACACCAATAATGTTTACTCTCTCAAACTGCCTTTTTCCACGCTCATTCAATAAAATTACGGCTCTACGTTGCACTGACATAGTGAATTAAATATATTTTTAGCAAACAATGTTAAAAATGACGCGCCGAAGTATGAGTAGGTATATATAGTAACTTGTAACAAAATACAAAAAAAAAAACGCATAATATTCCACGTTCGAACAATTTAATTTATCATTGTTATTTTGAGCCACGGTAATTTGTTCAAAACGTTTCTTTCATTACCCTAATTCTCATTTTCATACAAGTGTCGCCCTCTATTATCTATTACGATAATACACAAACAGAACAGAACAGAAATGTAAACAGACAAAATGTTGGGAGTTGCGAACCTTTTTGAAGGAAACGAGGCGCAAGGGCTCAGCGTTTTCTACTAGTTTCCGGAAAAGTCCGCTAGATGGCGCTGGACTAAAATAAGCATATAGGAATAATTTTGTTGAGAATCCTGTCGGTCGATTCGAGTAAAGTGAGTTTGTTTTTATTAGGAATTGACACTATTGACAGCTCACTTCACCTAAGTTTTCACAGTGAGATACTTACAGAATCGCACTGCAGCTCGCTGGCTGCAGATTTACTCTATATGAATATTTTGATAAGCGCTGGAGTGCAGTGCGTTGTTGCATGCGGTATCGCATCGCCAATCTAGAAGTACTGCACCGGTTTTACGAGTTACATTCATTGTATTCATTATTTTTAAGGCGGCGCTCTACAGCAGCCCACGGCCTCGCTACGCATGAAACGAATGAACCGTGGCAAACATCTCCGTCGATTTTATTGAGTACAAAGTAATCTTGGGCTCAAGTTCTGACTTCATGTGTGCCATTAGCATAACATTGGCGATAAAAAAACTGCAATCATGATGTTTTTGTAAAAATCTCTCTTATTATCACTCCTGGGAATCAAATGCGAAACACACTAATAATCCCAATCTAAATCATTTTAAAGGATATTGCAAATCCATTGTTCGAAAAATGTGTCTGCTAGACAACGTGAATAACGCAATGAATGTTGTTGAACTGTCAAAATGAAAATGATTGCAATTACCCTGCTGGCTTTCTTTTTGAGGGAGAGGTGGAGTGGAAATACGTCATTACCTGCGCCATTGTCTTCATATCTTTTTAAATCTTGGATGTATATCAGCTATCTATCAAATTATCTAAACAAATCAGTCAATGTAATAAAATGGATACATACTTAAGATGATTTCGACATGACCTACTTTTTTCTTGTTGATGATCAGACAGGTAACTGATAAGTAATACGACGACCTACGACTTTTATCTTACTTATTTTGCGTTAGTTGCTCACTTCCATTGTTGTAATGATATCCCTAGCACATTGATCGATGATTTCAATTTACATACAGGAGGGCGCACGTAGGATAAGGTGATGTATCGCCTCTAGACGGAGTACCATTATTATCACATCGATCACCATTTTTCTTAAATAAGAAATAAACCCTTTGAGTATCAAACAGAACTTTTTTTATATTCAAGAGAGATGAATTTCATCAATATTTCACAGGCTATTGTTACTGTTGAAAGCTCTCGACTTAGATTGACAGACAATATTGTTAAAATAGATCATGTCTTTGTGGACAGTGACCACATCTTAGTGGTAACACGTTGACCTTGAGCTGGCCTAGCGTAGTATTCTAGTTTTATTATCACTGACGGGCGGCCTACTGTACCCACAATAATGTGAGTACTTAAGTGTACCAGTAACCATTACTAACTCAAAATCTGACCTAGTTGGAAATTGTTCTAGCTGGAAAATGACATGAGCCTAACCTACTTGGAATCTGACGTCCATTAGCGCTTTCAAACCAATTACCATTTATTTCAGGCTAGTTGAACATAATTTCTTAATTTAAAAGGTAAACTTTACAGTACGTCTTCTTAAAGATTCTAAGTGTATTTATGAGCATTGTGCGAACCCTTGATAAAATCTTAGTGCAAGTACTGTACACACTGCGCTACTTTGTTAGCACAAAAACGTAATGAAATCTGTCATACTTTCTAGTGTTAAAAGTTGAAGCAAGAGATTTTTGTAGTAAAATACCCACTTGAGAATGTTGCCAAAACAATGAATATTGTAACAAAGGTGGGTCGGTAACCGCAGAGATCAATTAGTTTTTAACTCCATTTAGCTACAGCGTGATTGGTAAACCAAGTTGTAATAATAAAATTTTCTTCACCTAGATAATAAATGAGTTATAAAACTTAGTTACAGACTAGAATTGTTGATTGTACTTAGGCAATATTTAAGGTCAAGGGATTTAAACTAACACTAATCGATTTTTCTAGGAATGTTTGTGTATTTTTACCCAGACTGAGGCCGAAATCTATAATAACTTATACACACGAGCGACACGTGTCGACGACAGAGGCAACTGCAGCCGTCGACGAGGGTCGGCGGCTGCCGTCGACGCGTGTCGCTCGTGTGTATGAGTACTAAGCGTTGCTTAGCACGTATGTACCTACTTTGGCTAAGCATTATTCCTATCACACTCGCACAACTGTAAAACTACAAGAACAAATCAGAGACGGACATGTTATCCAAGCCGAATCTTAGCACGTGCTATGTAACGTTTATAGATCCCGGTTTAATACTCTTTGTGGATTTATCTGGCCGATTCCGTAATGCAGTTCCGCTTCTTAGAAATTAAATTTGAAAACACGTGTAGCATGTACTTTACTGTAAAGCTCAAACTCTTGCGACAGCAAAGTTATAGAGTTGTTAACTGAATGGTGGTCTTCTACAGTTTCGTGGAAATATCCCCGCACAATTCCCTGAACGTTCACTACAGGAGACGAGACCTGTGGAATGCACCACAAAGAAAGACATACGGATAATCCTAATCTGGGTCTGAACATGGACACTGGGTTGAGATACGAAGCACACGTGGCAGAGTCAGTGTGCATTTATTTTTACCGGCTTAAGATCCTTTATAAAATAAGGCCTTATCTGTCAGAGGAACTGCGGATCAAGCTGGCTGAGTCTCTCGTACGTCTAATTTGAACTTTGCGGACGTAGTTATTGGCCCTTGACTACTGGCAAGAACTGATCGACTGATCCAGAACATGTAAAACGCCTGCGCTCGATTCTGCTTCTCAATTCCGCCAAGAAGTCACGTAACGCCATTTTTAAATAACCAATCAATCCTCAAGATAAAATCACGTCGTAAGTTGCACTTGGCATGCCTACTTTTTAGAGTAATAAAGTACAAGCAGCCGTCCTACCTGTACAATAAACTGAGCTTGATTGCTAGTAGAAGAGAATGCGCAAGTAAACAGTGCTCGTAGCAACTCTCCACTCAATCACACAAGACAGCTGCTTTCAAGGAAAGTTTTAGGTATGCTGCATCTAAATGCTGGAACAATATTCCCCGCCGATAAGGAATCTTAAATTTCTTGGTACCTTCAGAGTTCGACTACGGCAGTTTCTTATCGCCTCACAGAAAAATCTAGGGATGACTGCTTCGAACACGTCCATTATACCTATATAACTGGCTGTCGTGTCCTTCCCGAGCCAATCTGTCTATGTAGCGTATCACATGGTTACAACCTGTAAACAAAGGTATAGTAATTGAGTAGTTAGTGGATCTTTTGTTGGATAATAGTGGTAATACTTGGACATGATATTTACTCATATTTATTTATTGTAAACGCATTTAATTTTATTCTAGACAAATCGTTTATTTTATTCGATTCTGAAACATTTCTCCGACGTTCGTTTCGCCGTTGAACGGTTCACCGATAGAATGATTCACTTTTCATTTTTTCACCGATAGAACGTTTCAATGACGAACGATTCGCCGACAGAACGATTCACTTTTCATTATTTCACCGATAGAACGTTTTAACGGCGAACGATTCACCGACAGAACGATTCACTTTTGAAAATTTCATCGATAGAACCTTTCATTGGCGAACGATTCGCCGACACAACTGTTCGTCTGCCACTGGAGTATAAAACATACCTATATTTTATACCACAGTGGCAGTGGTGTGGCAGTGGTATTATATTCAAAATATTGAGAAACGAATTTAGTAAAGTGATTTAGATGATTACATTGCGTAATTAGTTGCTGGCCCCCGAGGATCCCCATAATTGGGCCACCGATGGATTGCCAATTTATTCATTGAGTTTTTATGCACAATTTATGGAATGTATAATTTATTTAATTACTAGATTAATATTGAGCTTCGTTGATCTTTGATTAGTATAATAAAGATTGGTTTTAATGAAGGGAAGATACATACATGATAATAAAATATCTTTCGACAAAAGAATCTAATTCGCTCTCAATTTGTGAAAAGAATATTGTGTAACTTTTTTATTACTTTTTCTTTTCCGGATATTCTGTAGGTATGCCTTTTGGTAGTAAGTACAGACGCCAGCACATCAAGCTACCCGAAACTGTCATATTTTCCTAATCAACTTTGAATCTTATGCTTTAGCGATAAAGTTGATAATCTATTAAATAAATTTAACAGATTGTAGTAGCTTGATGTGCTGGCGTCTGTACATATAGCACATATTTTTCATGATTTTAACTTGGACTATCAGTCAATCACTCGTCCGTGACGTCGGACCTACCCGATTGTACGCACTTAATCGTAGACCACAAAACAGTTAGAAGTAATTCTTCAAGCTAGCCCTTTAAATCGGTTCCTCGGAAGTATTCCATAACTCACGATATATTAACGAGCTCCATGTAATGACATAAATCGTCCGCCAGGGGGCGTCAGGAGCAGACGCGTTACTTCTAAGCGATATGCGGCCGCTCGACAATGGGCACGCGGGCCAGCCGGCCCATTGAGGACAAACGTCCGTAAATGATCTGTGTTTAATCGTAGAACAGCAACATTGTAGTGCAGGTAAATGTATGCACGGATTGAGATACATTTGCCAAAGTCCTTGGATTCCTTGGAGCGAGTTGGTCAGCAAAACCAGCGTGGTTGTTATTTTATGCCATTTCTAAGGTCCCATCAATGTCTTATTCGAGACGTGGTTAAATACCAAATGACCTTTTTACTAAAACACATCTCGGGGTATATTAGTCGGCCTAGGACCAAACTTTAGCCATTAACCTAGAGTTTTGGTTTCGATATTTTCACTATACCTAAACCTCTTAGTAATAATCTCACTCACACAATTAGGAACTAAACAATATAATGGTACACCGCCGATATCTGAGCGCCATCACAATTAAGATGAGCGGCGAACTTTACGCCGATAGCTCACACAAATCGTGCTAATTGCGACGATAACGATAATTTCGCGTAATGGATCCTTTAGTCACAATACAAAATGTATAGAAATAGAAGATCGTAAGTTACGTAAGACTAACAGCTATCTCAAACTGAAGTATATTCAAATCGTATTTTTTTCATGTTTTTTCACGTAAACAAAACTAATATAATTTTATACTTGTGTAAATTAAGTTTATTTTATTGGTTACACTCGTTCGGGCTACGAAGTGGTAGTACAGATGCTAGCACATCAAGCTACACGAAACTGTAAAATTTTCCCAATCAACTGCTTTAGCGACAAAGTTGAAAATCTATGAAGCAAATTTGACAGATTGTAGTAGCTTGATGTACTGGCGTCTGTACATATTGAGGAGATAGTTATTCTCATTAATCTTGTAAACCTAGATTAAAGTTAACGATTTGACAATAAGGTGGGAATTTATATCCCTAATAAACGTTTCTAGAATTTGTTAAGAAATAATGCTATGTCCGTCAATCAATCACAATCTGAATAATTTCGAAGTATTTCGCTAATCCATTGCTGCTTAAGTTTAAAAAATGTGTCTGCTCATCAACACAAATAATACAATGAATCTTGTTGAACTGTCAAAATGAAAGCCATTCCTACTGTTAGTGTGTTACGCAGTTACCCCACTGGATTTTGTGCCAAATTATTAGCAAGTGTTTCCTCACAATATTTTCCTTCATCGATATCAGTGGTCCCCATGATAAATTAAGAAAGTACTGTCCTATATACGAACCTTCTACCCTCTATTGCATGGGACTTAAACACAACTGGCAAACTGAGGGTGAACTGAACGCTTCTGTCTAACCCTTCAGGCTATAATGACGCGATGTTGTGTATGTTTTAGTTTATTTAAAAGTACCTATAGGTTTCGATATAGATAGTTTTTTTTTTTTTTGTACGGGAAATCATCAAATGACCCCTCCCGCTCTAGGTGGAGCGGAAGGGAGTGTCAGACTCTTACTGACTAAAACTCACGTATTCCTTCCTTAGCCCTTTATGTTCCGGGCCAGCGGTAACCCTTCCGGACAATCCCGCTGACCCGGCAGGCTTCGGCCCTGACGGGCCCCTTCACTTAATGCTGACATCTCTTTGAGGCGCGCGTAGAACACGTACGCGCCGTCCAGCACGGGCCTGGTCCTGATCGAACGGTGAACTACCCATTACTCTTCGCCCGCAGGCCCGCGCCTACGGTGGCCGGGAGTCGTCACGCGGCTCCTGACGCCCGGAGCGTCTCCCGCGGCGGCTGGGACGGGAGGCTCTCTCCCTCAGCCATCCCGCCGCCTCCTTCGCTAGCATGACTGCTTCGAAAAAGGAGGCGTCTGCCCCCCACTCCCTCTCGCCCCGGACCATGAATTGAACCAGGGCCGGACGCGAGAGGTCGCCGCCGCTGTCGATCACCTCTACGTGGACACGGCCGTGCTCCGCCCAAGCGGGGCAGACTTCCACCGTATTCTCCACCGTGTCCTCTGGGCGATCCTGGCAATGGTGACACCCGGGCGTTTCCTCCCGCCTGATGATGTGCAGGAAACTCCCGAAACATCCGTGTCCGGTGAGGACTTGCGTCTTGGTCTTACCGCCACTATCGTGGCGTGCCCTGCGCTGGGTTGCGACAGTCGATCTTTCCATGCTGCCATGAGATCCCGCCGGAGGTCCGTCCGCTCCACCGCGATTTGCCGCGGAAGCGGAGTTTACCCCTGGCGTAGTGCCTCCGCGCGCCACTCATACAAGCGCACGTGGACTATCGCCTCCAGATCAATCGCCTTCAAATAGATAGTCTCAAACACACATTTTCCTTACACGTGCCAACTTAACTAAGAGTAAGTAGAGTTTCTCGGTAAAAATCCATACACAACCTTTTATTAGGCAACTTGGCTCGACTCATGTTTACTTTAAATACCTGTGTTGAGAAAGTTTCGCACTTTCGGCTGTAACAAGCCTCAGTGGGTACTATACCAACTTTTAGTTGGAGGTGCGTACCAACCTGCTGCAGACAGGCTGCGGAAACGAGTAAACTTATTGTTTAAGTGAAGAACTACTGCGAGTCTGTGCTCTTCGAAAATTGTAATCTATCAGTCATCAAGCTTTTACTGTGTGAAAAAGTATTTTTTGTATGTAAAATAATTAAAAGTTTACAATACCTATCAAAAAAGTCGACAGGCAACTGAAGATACTGTTATTGATCGCGGAAAAATATTTTTAACCCTGTAACTTGTCTGAACCAAACTCGTGTTTATGAATTCTACAATAAACTATTCGAGTTTTTTTCTAAGGCATTTTAAAGTAAAGTTATCCTAGCGGCCCGATTTAAGAACTATTCAGTAATGTTCCAGAAAATATATTATTTTAAGTATAATATTTTGTACTATAATTATCTGGTGTAAATAGGTAGAGATTTCTTAGTAGTGGTTACATTAAGGTGTTAATTGAACAATCTAAGCCACTTATAACGGTGCTCGGTTACTCCAACTTTAGCCACGCTTCGGTTTCTGGTAGTTAATTGGAATTAATCTAAACTGCAATCTGACTAAGCTACGATTAATTAAAGCTTAACTAGAATGAGTACACATCTATGTAAAGTATTTTCAGTAATTCCAATTAGCGATAACTTTACCTTACACATTTTATTCAGTAGGTGTCAAAGTCAAATTCAAAGCACTTATTTCAAATAGGCGCATAAAAGGCACTTTTGAACGTCAACAATTGTATGGTGTATGTTTAATCTCCCCTTAAATTGCAAAATCCTGACGTTGAGGCCCGTTTGCACCACAAATCACTAAGTACATTTAGAACTAATCTGTTTCTGTCAATCATACGTTATATTGCAGATGCGTTAAAGCTAAACGTGCTATGTACAATCTAAATAGTGATTACGTAGAATAGCACCGGCGAGGAATCAGCCTAATTTAGATTGTTTAATCATTGAATGTGTGCGCTGACTGAAGCGTTTGCTTTGTATTCCAAATACGACATTCAACATTAATAGGTTTATTTTAGTTAGGAATTGTAAAAGTTGTATGCAAAAGGGAACGTTACATCATCCAGGCTGATAGCCGTGTATTAGAATATAAAAGTAATTTAATCCTAAATATTTATGAAATTGCAAGTTTATATGCGGTTCTTTTTATGTAGTTAAACAAATGTTAGAGACGCCCACATCTCGCCAGCACTCAGTTTGCCAATTCAATTGCAAAATAAGTTTATTTAATTCTTTGATAACTGAGCTTTGTCGGTACCGACTTTTTTTGAAGATTTTACAGTTCTTTTGCTACTTATTTACATCCAAAGTTACGTTGAAAATAGCAAGAAAAACGAATCGTTATTGGCTCACAGCTTTTTAATGGCTTTTTATTTTACTATTTTGTTTCCGTACCGACAAAATTAATAATAAGACAAAACGATATCATGTTTAACTTTGGATGTACAGATGCCAGCACATCAAGCTACCCGAAACTGTCAAACTTTCCAAACAACTTTGAACCTTATACTATAGCGATAAAGTTGAAAATCTATTAAAGAAATTTGACAGATTGTAATAGCTTGATGTGCTGGCATCTTTACAATGTCAAACAGTAGAGTAATACTCTCCCGAAATGTATGTGTGCTCTTAATATCACGCTACGACGCTTCGGAGCTCAGCAGAAAGCTAAAAGTCAGAAAGAACGCTAAGCGACAAATATATAATAGCGTGGACACCGGGGAAGCGACGTGGTGAGGCGTGATGCTCAGAGGAACCAAAAATTCCACGCCGACGAAGTCGCGGGGAAAAGCTAGTCATTTATAAACACACAGTGAATTACATAGAGAACAATATAATATAACATTTAGAGAAAAAAATTAAGTACCTATAATGTTATTCTCTGTTATTATTTATACTGGTATTCCTCTACATCCGGTTAGACTGGAAACCGACCCCAACATAGTTGGGAAAAGGCTAGGCAGATGATGATGATGTTATTCTCTATACATTTAAAGGTACTACATGTTTCTTGAGAAACTCAAGAAATAGTAACTATAAACTAGTATTTAAAACTAGTAAACATCAAACTATGAACTAGCAGGAAGGTTTTTAATAGTGTATTTAGCCGACGTCTTTATGTCTCTTTATCTAAAAGTAACAAATACCTTGCGAAATTTAAAACGATTCCCAGCCATCCATTAGCAGCAAGCATCGTAAACTACCCTCAAACGCGCCGTAAACGCTGCAGTCAACAAGTAGTGACGTCATCGGGAGGCGGTGGCGTCTATCAAAGCCACTCTAATAGATTATCGAGTCGCGCACAAAAACCCGAGAGCTGGGAACGTGTAGGAATGAGTGTTGAACAAGTCCGGATATGTTTACTGCACGCGGAGTGAGAGTAGGGCTCTCACATCAAGGAAACTGGTAGTGACCTAAAACTTTGTGCATGAGCTGGCGTACTTTTGTAGGCATATTTTTGTTTATGATGAATTGATGACAGAGCTAGTGTAGTTATCGATACATTTTATTATCTGCGTCTAGCATGTCTAGCATATTTGTAAATTGATAAAATTGAAGTCCAGATGCACATCACAATATTTTTATACAATAATCTGGTTACATAATAGTCTAATTACACGTGTAAATAAATGTATTTTCTTTCATTCTTGGATTTAGTGATACACATTTAAATTAATTAGTCGCAGGAATTAAAGCAACACACAAATTACTATAATACTATGACCATGTAGTCTTACTAACTTCGAGTAGGTAGGACTAGTTTATCACGTCTAACCTTCCTGGAATGTATTGTGGCAGCCCTGTGCGTGTAAGTTTGTTTATTTGTTTCACACACCCGCCACGTGATGGCGGCGTGTGCAGATATTTCTTTGAAGCTGGAATTTGAGTACACGCGCCAACTTTATTTTTTTTCTTGCATTTCAGCAGATTTCAATATTTTAGTTGGGAAGTATGGTTTAGATTTAGATTAGATTCTTTCAAATGTTTTGTTTTTTTTTTATTTCATATTAGCACAACAATTTAATAAAAGTTGTAAACGATGCAATGTACAAGCATTGTAACAATATTACCGAAATTGTACCAATAAACATTGGACATTAATTCTATTATTCTAAAGAACGATTATATCAACAGTATTTTGACACAAAATCAAAGGGGTAGTAACTTCCTTCACACCTCCAAACTCCACTTCAATTCACTTGAATGAACTCATCACGTCGCCTTTAAACAACGGTCAAATCTTTTTAAATTCAATTTCATACAGTTGAAAAATGTCGGAGAAGGAACATTATTTAAAGCTCTCCTCTAGACGGGTGCACGTGAGCCTGATATATGGGGCTTGAAGAAGGCGCGTCACGGCGAGTGGACTTCCATGTTATTCGTCGGGAAGGAAGTGGAAAATGATGAAGATTCTTTGAGTTTTACGGTCAAGGGTAGTTGAACAGTAGGTATGATCAGGGTAAAATGTTTGAGCTTTCAACTAAAACTACATCGATTTTCTAGGTAAAACCGGTGTAGTTTTTGTAGACATTTTGTTAGTACAAAATATAATTATCACAAATGTGAAAATGAGTAGGTATGTATGTCAAACAAAGCAGCCGTTTTATCAATGTCGGTAAAACTTATTATTTTTTCATTTTCAGCGTACGTACTCTTATAGCGATTATCATGTTACTTATAATTAACATCATCATTTATTATTTCAGCCGAAAGACGTCCACTGCTGGCCATAGGCCTCCCCCAAGTACCGCCACTTCAACCGGTTCTGTGCTTCTCGCATCCAGTGGATTCCTGCTTCCTTCACCAGGTCATTGGTTCATCTTGTGGGAGGCCTTCCATTGTTGTTAATAATAATTAATTAACTTAAGTGAAAACTATTTCAAAGGGCAAGAATATTCTCATTAATTTTGGATATTAATTTTAGAATTTCGTAGCCAAATGGAAAACCCTTTAATTTTTATTATTGACTAGCGACCCGCCCCGGCTTCGCACGGAAACATTATTATTATTATACATATAAACCTTCCTCTTGAATCACTCTATCTATTAAAAAAAACCGCATCAAAATCCGTTGCGTAGTTTCAAAGATTTAAGCATACAAAGGGACATAGGGACATAGGGACATAGGGACAGAGAAAGCGACTTTGTTTTATACTATGTAGTGATGATAAGGTCGCGTTTGACTACTCACCAGATGACAAGAGATGATGTGCTCGAAGACTGCGCCCGCTTGCCTCGCAGTAATCAATTCATTCTCGACTTCAACTCACCTACGTTATAGCTTTCGGTAAACCAGACACTCCAGTTTAATAGTACATTACTTCAGAGGGAAGAAAGTGACAGTTCCATACCGAGATTATGGCATTTGCGCCACGAGCTTGCGAGGGGCGCAAACCATTTGAGGTATGGAACTGTACTTTATCCTGAGGGATGTATAGTGCTTTTTATTACACCTACGAGGAAAATTATGGACATATAAGTATTGTTGTATCTGAATTTAGATTTTTCCGGCAACAGATTATCAACAACTTCTTGGGCCGTCTCTAATAGTTCTGGCGGTGTGTTAGGGATAACATCATCACTGTCGCTCGAAGTATCCATATTTTACAAAAAACACAAAGATAAATGTGTTTTTGCGAAAATGCGCGGGCTTTTCCATTTTTTATTCGCCCGTTTCTGGAGTAGGCTAAGATCATAAGGTCATGCAGCCACTTCTTCCGTGATTCCACGCGTTTTATATACAAAAATAATTTCGTTTTTAATTTTCTGTATGCACCAAGGAGGTTGGTAACTGGTAAAAAAAAACTGTATGTGGCCAGTAACAATTTACTTGAAATTTAATTAGTAGACAGTTAAAATCTCTTGGCAGTATGACTGCTGACAAATTAAAAAAAAAAGAAAAACCGGGTATGTAATGGAATTTCATACATTTTTCCCACCCTTGGGTCGAAAGGATTTTCATACAAACTTCCATACCTTGGGATGAAAGGATTTGAAGGGCGGGATAAAGGCGTTTCTTCCCTCTAATTGGTATAATTAGTATGTATTTTCAGAGCAGGTGTGATAAAATAGTACATTACTTCAGAGGGAAGAAAGTGACAGTTCCATACCGAGATTATGGCATTTGCGCCACGAGCTTGCGAGGGGCGCAAACCATTTGAGGTATGGAACTGTACTTTATCCTGAGGGATGTATAGTGCTTTTTATTACACCTACGAGGAAAATTATGGACATAAATGCATAGAAATGTTTATATTTAGTTAAAAGTACAATTATTAAAAGTGCAGCTTTTTTTTTTTTAAAGGCTAAGGTCTGAGACCGTGCTGCCTAGTCATCAGTTACTATTTTTTTTTTGTCTAACATGACATTAGAATATGGGTGTACACATTCTAATGTATTAGGAGTATTTGGCAGCAAATGTATCGAATCAAGTTTCCCTGTAAACTTCGCTGAGGTAGCCAAAACTACAAAAAAATTCTCAGCTCCATTTTACCGGGATCGCGTCTGTTTCAATGATTCCACATATTGTCCAGTTGCGCAGACACTTGAGATACAAAACTACACCAATTTTACATCACAATATCCACTAGGAATCAATTTGCGAATAATTAAAACAGCCAACTAGACTTCACTCGAAGAAATCCCGCCAAAAACTCTAAAAGTGCAGCTATTATAAATAATTTCGTTTTTAATTTTCTGTATGCACCAAGGAGGTTGGTAACTGGTAAAAAAAAATAACTGTATGTGGCCAGTAACAATTTACTTGAAATTTAATTAGTAGACAGTTAAAGTCTCTTGGCAGTATGACTGCTGACAAATTAAAAAAAAGAAAAACCGGGTATGTAATTGAATTTCATACATATTTCCCACCCTTGGGTCGGAAGGATTTTCATACAAACTTCCATACCTTGGGATGAAAGGATTTGAAGGGCGGGATAAAGGCGTTTCTTCCCTCTAATTGGTATAATTAGTATGTATTTTCAGAGCAGGTGTGATAAAAAATAATTTACTATTGTCTAGGAACGTGTTACAGCTGTGGAATAGTTTTTAACAGGACAGTAAGTTCCACAGTCGCAGTCCGTTTGAATCTACAGTGATATTCGACTGCAGACCATTGTGGCCACATTGTAGAGTTTGCTTACAATTATACTTGCATTAAAAGTGTTAAAGTAAGTTCAATATAAATACTTAGTATAAACTTAATTTTATTTGTCATTTGATATAGTGAATATAGGTGCTTACATGCGGTGCTCAGTAAGTTTAATTGTAATCGATTACCAAGTCATTTATTAAGTTGCAACTTGTGATTAAGCTTAACATTTTTAATGTTTAGCAACACTCTCTCTCTCTGCATTAATGTTTCAACCAGCAAATCTATTTTTTTCTACTTTTGTAATTTTATAAATTCCACGTTCATGCGTGTAATAAAAACCCATGTTTTTATTATACAAAAAGACGTTTTAGCAATTTTGAGAGGAATATGTTCATGCAGAAAATATTAGTTAGTGGAAACAGAAGTGGTAATTGCCTAAAAACTTTCAAAGGTTGTTTTAATGGTAATAACACTATGTACCTATTATTCAAGATTTGTTCCGATATTTAAATGTAGAAAGACAAAAATCATACACGTGTAGCCTTTGTACATACGTTATGAAGTTTCGCAGTAAACAGTATCAATTATTCTAAAACATTTTTCAGAGAAGAAACATCTTGGTTTTTTTAACAAAGGCAAAGTTATCTAACAAACCCTTTGTAAAACACGAGTACCTAATATTGACGAAAAATTTTATAAAAGTAAATTGACATACTTACAATTATTTTTGATTTGATTCCTCATGAGGTACGCTGAAATACCCGTTTCGATTCATTATCTGTGTATTATAAGACAACTTTCCCCCGAGCCCACATTCCCCGCCCCAAATATTTAACAGGGACAAAATTAGAAAACATGCTGACATTACAATGTATTTGCAACTGGTGGTTAGTGATAATGATAGATTGTACTGACCTAAAGCTTGACGATTCAGTCAGTATATAATAGTCTTAAATAAATACAGCTTTTAGCAGTGTTTGAGAAGGTTAACCTTTATGCAGATACACTTTTTCTCTTTATTAGATGTCGTGTCTCTTTCCATACCAAGCGCTTAGATGACCGCAATGTTTTATTTGAGGTCAGACAAAGCTAGTTGAAACGCTAGTTGTCCTTTGGTTTTTGTTCCACCGAGCGCAGTATTTTTGTGAAAACCGTTAGGTATATTGAATGTTTATTAATCATCATTTCAAACCTAGTTATTATTGCAAATACATTTATAAAACATTCATGGCAACACCCTACCCGTCCCTACCCTCATAGGTAGAAGGCATGAATGTGTGTATTGATAACAATAACCATGCAACGGTTGCTTAAGCGCCACGTCCTCTCTTTACACAATAAGCTCATAGAATCCGGTCGTCAACCGTAATTATCCTGCGTTCAATTGTGGAGTGATTGGAAGGGAAAACACTTGAGTCCTCGCGGGACGCATCCCCCCCCCCCCTTCCCACAGGACTCGAGCGAATATTAATCACGAAAGGACGCGCGTGGAAGACAATCAACTCCCATCTCTTCCATGTAAGTAGTTCCGGTAATCTGCAACAACTTTTCGGCTTGTTAGGAATCATTTCTTGAAGTGCTTGATAATACCTACATACCAAAAAGTTTAAAATTATCAGCTGATCCATACCACAGTATAAATAAAGACATATACTGTGTCCATACTATTATATTAGCTCAACTGTCACTTATGTAATGAGACACAATTACTTTTCTATTGTTACCGATCTCTAGGAGATTTCTTGAGATTTGGAGGGATATTTGGACCAGGGTTCATCCCATTGTAAAAGATGTTCACAATAATGATTTAAGAGACCCCTTTTCGTATTCTTAACTATTTCAATTGCACGATTGTTGGTTCGTAATGCAATCCTACTCATTGTAAGTTGTCATAGTTGCTAGTTATCCCATAGTCCCAAGCCAGAACAAAAATAGGTTGAAAATATTTAGTAGCAATCAATAAACTATCGCAACCCTAAAATAATGTTGCTGGTATATTGTTTGAGTACTAAGGTAACTATTTATAACAATTTAATGAGTCCTTTTACAGCACAAACATTCAAAGCAAAACATCACGCAACATATCTTCGAAACTGATAATAGAGCAACTTCGAACATTCATGAACATTTTTGAATTGTAAACCGAATGATTGCTTCAGTCAACGCAACGTGATTGCTAATCAATGTTCTCTATCAGTGAAGTGATTGTGCTGTCCATCGGCAATCATCGGTAATCGTCGGAAACTGTCGGCAATAGTGGTGCGGTTCACAAGCTACACAATGCTATTACATAATAATATATAGTGTATAGAGAAGGGGAAATCGCATTGTAATGACACGATTGTAATATTAAAATGTACTTACTAAAGATTCGTATTAGCTAAAGTGTCACAATGTCACTACTTGCTCCGCCTTATCACGTGCTCAAAGTGAAGCCTAGTCATAGCTCGTACCTGTGTGTGCATACATTGTGCAATACATAAATAACGGATTATCTTCAATAGTATCCTGAAACGCTGCTCATTAGTGACACGAAAGCTTCTTCTTTCAGGTTACAGGAAAGACGTCATCAATAGTATTTTTCTTTTAACAGTCGCGAAATAACGAAGACTGACTTCCTGTTACATTATTCCTGAGGTTTTGTAAAGGAGTCGTGGCTTTTAGCATAAAACTCTTTCTACGAAAGATATGCGCAATGTCTACCTATTGAATATTATTGTAACTAGAACGACATTTTATAAGTAGATTCTAGATCGAACATAAAACGAATCGAAGAGGGATCTCAATAAAATAGCGTATAATTTTAAATTGATTTATTTAATAAGTCTAAAATAAAGATAATGATGTAACTATTAAATATTTACAAATAAATTATTACATAGAAAAAAGGCACTGGTAACAACGTTTAGAATCCTCTTTGGTGTCCGTTGCTTTCACTCTGTTTTAAGAATTAAATAAACTACATATGTACCTTCTGTCATAATTGCTTATGGCTAAGTAATAACAGCCGCACGGGTCGATCGATCAAGTTAAGCTACGCTTGCCGCGGTTGTTCCGTGGATGGGTGACCATCTTTACATACCAAGACCCGGCTATCATTCGCAGATCTTTGACAGTCGTTACGGGTCGTCAGTAGCCTGAAAGTCTGGCAACCAGTCTTACTAAGGGGTATCGTATTACCCAGAAACTGGGTTGTGGAGGTCAGATTGGCAGTCGCTCCATGTAAAATACTGGTATTCAGCTGCATCCGGTTAGACTGGAAGCCGAGCCCAACATAGTTGGGAAAAGGCTAGGCAGATGATGATCTACTGTCATAATAATTTTACTGGTCGGGGATATTTACACAGTTAAGTAATTAGGTAATCAATCAACTCTTCCTATTGAAGTCCGCACATGTAGCAGAATCGATGCAGCAGGTCGAGCACCGGAGATAGGGAAGGCCTAAAATCATGAGAGTCTGAATGTTCCTCTAATTTAGCAGAAACCGTGGAAGGAAATTCAAGTTACAAATTGTTAAATACAATTCTAATTTGAAAATAATTTATACTTATAAGTTAGTATGCACAGTACATTAATTATAATTTGATTCGGGAAATGGGAATGTGAAAAACTTTAGGCAGTTCTTGACACAATTTGTCATATTTTAATAAGGCATACGAGCCCTCGAGTCTCGGAATATATTAAGTTTTAATTAGGGACGACACTCCAAACTTTTGCCGTACATTACAAAATTGAGCAAATATTTTTTCACGAAAATATTGTGAAGTTATAAACTGTTAATGTTATACGATTTTTGCAAAAATATCAAGACCACTTCGAGGCATAGCATTATTAATACCTACAAAGTTTCATAAAATCGTAGATTTTCATATGCCAGTGAAATAGAAATAACGTTTGGTTGTAAAAAAAATGGAGAAAGAAAAACTTTGTCTTTTGTAACGTTTTTAAAAACAAACATTTATGAAATACACTTTAAAACCGACAGATTTTTCCAAGCGAAACCTAAAAACCTGCCGGTATAATTTGTAGTATAATATAATTAATTGTATAATTAAAAATATACTACCTATATAATATTATATAGTATAATTTTATGGTTGGTCGATCAGGTTAAGCTATGTTTGCCACGGCTGGTCTGTGGATGGGTGACCATCTTTACATACCGAGACCCTCCGTGCCTCGGAAAGCAAGTTAAGCCGTTGGTCTCCGCTATCATTCGTGGATCTTTAAGAGTCGTTATGGGCAGTCAGAAGCCCGAAAGTCTGATAACCAGTCTTACTAAAAGGGGTATGGTATTACCCAGTAACTGGGCTGTGGAGGTCAGATAAGCAGTCGCTCCATGTAAGATACTGGTATTCAGCTGCATCTGGTTAAACAGGAAGCCGACTCCAACATAGTTGGGAAAAGGCTAGGCAGATGATGAGTAATACGGGACCGATAGGTACTATAATATCAGTAAACAATGAGTGTAGCGGTAACTTTCTAGTTTTTTTCTAGTTGTACGAGTATGTCCTATAATGTTCAATATATAAATCAACCTAGCGGTTTTCTTGTATTTATTACATTTAATATCACGAGTGTGTGCGCTCGGCGAGATGGGGCTACCACCGCGCGGCTCACAAAGCTTCCCTCGCTAATATATATGACTAGTTCTTACATAACACAGCACATACAATCAGAACTTGTGTTCACCCACGTTGTTCTTCGTCTTTTCTGGGTTTTTTTCTTCTAATTTCTTCTCTCCATCTTCTATAGATTAAGAATGGAAAATCAATATTTTTTTTTATAATATAACCTGAATTGAAACCGCTGGCAAAACCCAGGGCAACTTTTTATGTTCTTTTAAATAAAAGTACTAGGACCAAATTGGGACCAAAGTATTAAACTCATGTCTCAAAACATTGTCATTTGCCCTTGGATTATACAATGTAAAGATTATGAAAATGACAAGTAGATATGTAAAATATAGTCTATATATCTTACCAATAGCTTCCGAAGGTTTAGGTTCGTTCCACTCCTGGATGTCTGCGGATATAAACAGCAGGTAGAACAGGTTCACCAAGAAGTAGAACGCTACTGATATAAAGAACACTTTTCGCCAGTCTGTTGCACTTGTCTGAAATGAGAGCATTATTTTAGTATTATTCATTATTTTTGTGATTAGAGGCATATTGACTAGCCTGATAGGCCATAGGCCTTCCAGAAGCTGTTTGGTTCCGTCCCACTCGAGGGAAAAACAAGACTTTTCAGAAGTTGTTTGGTTCCGTCTCAGTTTCAGCAGTTGACGTATTCGGCTATGATGATAGGCATATTGACTATCAACCTTAATAGTTCGTGAATTCAAACCACAATATTGTCAGTCTTTTCAAGTCGTATGTTATGTGCATAAGGCATTCAGTCCGCCTTTGTTCAGTATTTTTTTACTTGTGCATTATGCAAGTAATCTTACGCAAGCTAGCAATATAAAAATTTTGGTACCATGTATCAAACGCGTCTCACATATTGAGGGTAGAATTCATATTGGAACACAGTATTGAGCCAATCATACTCGGGCTTCCTTTCCAATCCTACCCCCATGCCGCAGCGACTTGACAGAGGTCGCCATGAAGACTCGCACTGTTCTCTTCAAGCAGCCAACCGCTTAACATAGCTTAAAGGCTCCTTCAAACAGGCGCGACACGACACGCGACACAAAGGCACCGCAAGTCGCGCAACGAGCGGTGCCTTTGTGTCGCGCGCGATTATATCGTGTGTCGCACCTGTTTGTAGGAGCCTTAAAACTCAACCGCTGTATAGTAATATAAACTATTTAACGTGTTGGCCGACGCAAAGTGACAAAGTGGGACAATACAACCGATAGATAATGTTTTAATACATAAATAAATTGCCAACAAATTGCAAATTGGAAAAAAGGCAAATTGTTTTAGTATGCAAATCTGCTCAGTAATTTAGTAAATTGGTATTTACACGTCAAAAATGAGTTACGATTTCAAATTAGATGAGTACGAAGAAGTAAGGAAGAAAATAAAAAAGGAAAACTCACCTCATCTTCAACAACGAAGGAGACGCTGAGTGGCGCCAGGATCGAGAAAATGGCTCCGATACCGTTGGTGAAGCCCATCATTGTACTTGCGTGGTTCGGAGAGAGATCGATGTGGGACAACTGAAATGAAATAGTTCAATCATCAGTATTGAAATAAATAAAATAGAACGATTACACGTTGTAAACACTAACATTCAGCTTTTGCGGGCAGATTAGCCACCCTTTTAAGCCATTGTTGATACCCATTTAATACTTGACACGCTAGCTTAAATTGTAAAGGTTTCAAAGATCTAGTTCAGAGATAATCAATTGAGCTTACTAGTAGAATAAATGATGATAATTAGACAATTTAAATCACCCGAAGTCACAATTTAACGAAAGCAATTACAACCAGGTATAACAATTGAACGACATTACAATGTTGTAGTACTCACCATAAATCCGACGTAGTGAGCGCCATTGAGCCCGACAGTGATGGTCAGAATGATGACAGCGAGTGACAAGTTCCCTGCCGGTAGGTACGAGAGGCCAAGCAGAGCTACGGCGGGACCCCATTGCGCTAGAAAGTTGATAGTAATACTTAAGCTTATGTATAATAATTATGGTTTAATAATTATTCTTTTATTTAGCTCTATGTCTTGAACACAAAGAGTCTGCTCTTTGGTCTGGTCTCCAAGATATAGGTAAATACCTATGTAGTTTCGGGACCACTGTGCCAAGCAAACTGTTTGTAAGATACGATAAGATACAGCTAAAATAATTAACATCTTTTTTACGATGAACAGATAAAATTATTTCTGTTTAATGTCTAAATAATGCAATTGCATTATTTAGACTTAATTTAAAACGCTCACACCCTAGAAATCTAAAACTAACCTTTAAGCCGTTCTTATAGAATATCTGGCACTACAGTTTGCCGTTACAGTTACAGTACAGCGACGGAGAGAACATGACAACCTAATGACTACTTTAAATCAACTTGTAAGTGTTCATCCGCGAAATATCTACTACAATATTATTTTGAGATTAGTGCTAGCAAAATGATGGAATAATTACCGATAGTGTTAAATATCCTCCTGGAGGTGACAAGTCTGATGATATTCCTGTTGACAAGGAACTCAGCCAGCCAGCTGAAGAAGAAACTCAGGATGTACATGGCCACGTACGGCAGAGCCGACAACATGCCGTTCTGAAAAGGTTACGTTGAGTGTTAACATTTTCAATTATTGTATTTGAATAACCAGGAAAAATAATCAATGTAACAGGAAACAACATATCCACGTAGTAAAAATCATCGCGAGCGATTAATGGATTACCTACTATTTATTTTTCATTTCTCCAATTAGGACATAGACATTTTGCATTGGTATTTTATCTGACGGCTATGTGATTAGTTATCTCACCTCTTTGATATCAACATTTAGAACGTTCTTCATGTACGAAGGCAGCTCAGTCAGAAGGGTCCAGAATCCTAAGCTTTGACCGGAGTGAGCCAACAAGATGGCCCAGAACGGAAGTGATGTGAAGATGCTCTTCCAGGGAGTCGGCATTTTCTAGAACATAAAAATTGTAAGATCATCAATATCATCACAAAGACTAGGTCGGTATAATAAGAATGAAACTCCTCTTGATGGCGCTATATTCATCAAGTTATTTTCTGCAAAAACTATAACGAACATTGTAGAATGTTGAAACAATAAAAACTACTTACACCATGTCCAAGCTCGCTGGACCCTGCATTCATTTCGATATATTTTCTCTCTTCCTTGGAGATCCACCTGCTGGTGCCAGGTGTGGAGTCACCAACGATGACCCACAACACAGACCAGGCGAGGCACGTGATACCAGCCACGTAGAAGACGGAGGGCCAGCCCCAGGAACTGGCGGAGAGGAAACCTGATGTCAGGAGCTCGATGATAGTACCGAGTTGAGCACCTGAAAAGTATAGAACATTATTCATTAGATCCAGTATGATAATTGCAATCGATCAAAGCATAGAATAGGCTTCGATCAATCGATCAAAGTATAAGACAGGAACAGGACATAGATCTATGTGTACCTAGCCTCAAAATCAGCCAACAAAAGCTATCAAACTTTTTTATTTAACAACTAAATAAATCATATTCTTTTTTCATGAAAATTAGCAGTAGGTATAATAGTCAAGTAATCAATTACCCATTATTCCCGATGTCCACCAATTGTTTGGCCACCACTGGGGGACAGCGAAACAACTTTTAAAAATAATTCTCGTTTTCCACCACTGGGGGACACTTCATGGTTTGAATAGGTCGAATCTGTTCTAAAACCGATTCGGGGCCCCCGACTTCACGTAATCTTTTGGCTGCTACCCCTAGAGTGTATATAAAAACCGGAGGTGTGAAGGGAGAGCCACCCCCACCCGCTGTAACAAAGCATAGACACCCGCGCCAGCCGCAGCGGCTGAGGCTGGTCACCGGAGGCGACCAGCAAGCCGAAGCTGCGGAGGTGAGCATGGGTGCCTGTTCTTTGTTACGTAAGGGCGGAGGGGTTGCACTTCCCGCAGCGCCGGAGATGATGCAGAAGCAACTTTAAAGTGTTTTGAGGTTAAGTTACAATAAATAGATAGATAGGTGAATACATTAAATTAGAGCTTTCATTGACCATTATTTAATGACAATAATAAGGTAATTTTATATTCAATTATAGTAGATTCACTCATCAATTACATAAGCTAATTTATAAAAATATAGGTGACTATATACAATTAGAGTACGTTGAAATTATTTTATAGATGCAGTTGATCACTTATTAGAAGGTGGCAAAGCGTAGACATCTAAGAATTATCACCATGCTGCGCCTGAATAAGAGTAACTTGTTTAACAATATATTATATGGTCGCTTGAAAAGCATTTTTTAGATGCTAAAAGTTCGTCGCTGACCTATTAATTCATTAGACAACTAAATATATTTGAAGACGAGAATGACATTTTAAGGAAATAAATATGTAAATAACACCTTAATAAACAGCCTTAAAGAACACACTTAAGAAAATACTACAGGCTGGGGAACATGAGACCTTGAGCCACGCCCGAAACGGGCCACTTCGACACTGAGCAGGACATAACAGAGGAACCAACCAGCATAGACGAAGGTCCCGAGCCGACTGCGCTCGTTGACCGGCACCCAGTGACCAATCACTCCGTGTAGACTGGGGTACAGCAGACCTTGAGCCAGGCCCATCACGATACGACACGCGCATACTGCCATGTAGCCACCCTGGAACATGAGAGGACATTGTATTGTCTAGAGAATAATAATGCTTATAGTATTAGTAGCTTTTGCCTGCGGTACCGCCCGCGTAGCGATTGGATAATATCCCACGGATGCATACTACTGGGTTAACACTTTCACTGTCCACAAAGTAGACACAATAATTAAACAATCAACCTGAACCATATGTGGTTCATGGGACATGGAATGGGTTAACAAGTATTTTATGTCCTAACCTAGGTCATGGTCTACCTGAGAGCGTTATAATATCGAAATGCGTTCAGCCGTTTTGGCGTAAGGAAGGCAGTCGAGAGTTACTTTCGCATTTATAAGTTATTACGTTGTAATTAAAATGATGCTGTCCATTGTCGTGACAGATTTAAGTCTATTAACCTGACAGCTTTACTTTAACCATATTATGAACCATCAATTTATTTTTCAATATTCATTTAAGAAACACAACCTTTAATTTACTTGATTCAGCACCTAACATGACACCCTAAAGCGTCACTAACAAAGATAAATAGAACATTGTTTCCTTTTTCTTCCCCTAACGGGAACCATGCAACGTTGTTGGTCACTCATGGCGTAAGGAATGGAAGTCATTCCCACTGACGCGGCGGTAATGACACTCATCAATAAATGCACGAACAAGCGCGTAAGTTAATTGCAGGACGTATTGCCTGTTTGTTTGTGTTATGAAACTTCTTTCTTCCTTGTTGGAAGGTTTTAGGGAATGTTTTTATTTTAGGGTAGAGTTTTTTGTACAAATGAAAACGAATCTAATAATAATTTAGCTGTCATCACGTCGGTACACGCCGACTTTATAAAAAACGGTCGATTTATTGTTCAAAGTTATAACACCGAGTTCAAAATATTAAAGGATCACTCATTTTTATCACTAGGTTTTTTTTTGTTTATAATTATTTGAGAATATTATACTTAGATGTTAATGGATCAAATTTAAATACCTAAATAGTATACCAAACCGTTAGAATCCTACGATCTTTACTTACCTACGTAATTAATAACAGAGCTTAAAATAACAATTTGTATCTCATTTGAAAGTAAAAAGCCCGCGAGTAACTAGTTTAACAAATTTTCCTTCTAAAATTTACAAATCCAATCATGTTTAAATACCCTTGAATTAACGTAATAGTTTAAGGACTTTTCTTAGGTAATTTAAAGAGGAAAGTCTAGTAAAAGACCTACTTACGCGTTCTAGAAATAGCAATCTATTTGTACAAACTCTTCGTTATCGAAAACTAAATAAGCATAACGTTTATAAAATAAATCATAAATACAAAATAAATAATCATACCTTTAAGAATACAAAAACATTCGTACCAAAACACCAAAAAAATAAATAAATTGAAAACAAGATGAATACATTCTCTAACCCCTACGCCCTTTGCTAAAATAAAATCTAAAAGGCTCGATTTTAAACCACCTCCGTGGAATAAAAATATATTATATTTACTATCCCGAAATAAACAGTGAAAACGACCAAAAAGGTATTAAAAATAAACGAGAAGGACCAGGTTATCAGGGCAGCAAAACATTGCTCATTCCATTTGGTAGAATTATGTTGTCTGATGGTATCGGGTGACGGATGGCTCCTCCGACAAATGGCGCCCTAATAAACCATCCTAATGTGAGATCCTTGCGATCCGTCAAGACGTTTGTTTGTTAAGGGAGAGCAAAAACTTGTGGTAGGGCACCGTGCCCAGTGCAGATTGTATGATTTATTTTATGTGAAGGATTTATATAAGCCGCACTTACATGATAGAATGCGACCCTTGACCTAAACAGACTAAGTACAGCTATATTTCATGATTTATTAGCGTCAACGACATACAAAGCCAATTTGGAAACCCAAAGTAAAGCCAAAAAAATTTGTTTATGGTGCACAGTCCTCATCATATAGGTATTATAAATTAAAGTCCCTTTTCGTGCCTACTTGTGTGACCGCGTTGTTCTTCTAAACTACGCAATGGATACGGGCGGTTTAATGCATTCAACTATGCCGTGTGTTGATACTGGCTATTGTCAATATCAGTTGTTCATTTGTTTTCCCACCGTTCGATTTTGTTTATATCGCTGTTTTTGTAACCATTGAAAAATCGAAATTGCGCGCTATTTTCGAATACGAGCTCCGTCGTGGCACCAGCGCAGCATAGACAGCACGCAATGTTATTGACGTGAATGGACATGGTACCGCATGTGAACGCATGGTCCGTTTTGATATGATCGCTTCCGTTCTGGAAATTTTGATCAACAGTGAGCCCGTGGTTGACCGGAGATGAAAGTCGATAACGATGAATTGAAAGCCATAGTGGAAGCAGATACATCTCAAACCACGTTGGAACTTCCAGCAGTCTTCAACGTAAGTGATGAATTAATACTGATTCATTTACATTTAAATTGGAAAGATAAAAAAGCTCGGGAACTGGGTACCGTATGAACTCACTGAACAACAACAACAACAAAATCGTGTTGAAGCACCGCACAATGGATCGTCTCAAAATTTAGAAGAATTACGACTGGAAACTCTCCGTCACCTACAATACTCACCAGACCCTGCTCCAACTAATTTCCATTTTTAGGGTTCCGTACCCTAAAAGGAAAAACGGAACCCGTATAGGATCATTTCGTTGTCCGTCTGTCTGTCAGTCTGTCCGTCTGACAAGACCTTTTTTCTCAGGAATGCGTGAAGTTACCAAGTTGAAATTAATACAAAATACTCAAAGCTTGAATTTTAGAAGTTTGAATTTTTCACTGCTTCAAGGGATTGCCCCTTGAAGCAGTGAAAAATTCAAACTTCTCAGTCAACGCAATCAAAAGATACGGGCGTTTATGTTCCGTTAATGCCCGTTTATGTTTATTTTATCTTGACACTCGCAAGGAAATGATTCCCTGTAGGGGTTGATCTAGAATAATGAAATATGAAAAAAAAAGGAAATAATTTTAGTAGTACCTAGTTAATAAAGGCAAAAAACCGAAAACCGTAAATTTGTAGATACATACAAAAAAAAAAAAACAAATTTAACAGAACCCTCGGTGCGCGAGTCCGACTCGCAGTTGACCGGTTTTTTATTCGGAATTTGGATAAATTTTTGCAGGGAAACCTTTCAAATCCATCGAGGCGGTGAAAAACACTCGCGCTCGATCATGACGACGGGAACGTCCGCGTCGCATCTTTATAGCAGAACCATCAACGAACTTCCATTAAAATAGCAGAAGTGGATCTTCACTAATGGCCAATACTTCTATTCATTAAATAATATATATAATTTTCTTTTAAAAATAATGTTGATTTTGTTTATGTAAAACGGCAATTTCTTAGGTAGGGACCTAATAGGTAATCTCTATGTTTTGCCAAGTCGTAAAAACTGTGTAAAGTAGAGCCGGCTCGCTTTATAAGTGCTTGGCCAGACTGGCAGCGCGAGGCGGGGAGCGGCGCGGGTGAGGGAACGCGCGCGATCTGCATGTCCGCAGTCGAGCGCGGCTGCCTTATGCGTGTTGTCAAAATATAATATGGATGAAGAAGACTTCTTTATACTAGAAAAAAGCTCCAACTAGTTTGAGAACCCTGGTTCCCGGGCGGGCCGCCCGCGCACCCACTGCGGCCACTTGTATGATGAATAATCTATGGCGTGAGCCCGCGCGCTCCCCGCGCCGAGCAGCCCGCGCCGCTCGCCGCGACCGCGTGCCCACTATGGATAGTCAAATGAAGTTCTTAATGTTTGAGTTAGCTGCGCCGCGTTCGCCTCGCGCCCGCGCTGTCAGTCTGGCCGCTCACTAAGAGTAGAAGTAGGTTAATTGATTACGTGTTGTTTTTTTTACTTTAGGTTACGACGAAATTGGAATATACGAGTACTCATGTGTAAAATATCCTTAAGTAAAGAAGTAAATAGTATTTACAATCGTCAGGACAAAAACAAATAATTAATCGTCTCCCAGGAAATCTATAATCAATGATTGATGGAAATCACAAAATACCTAGTTGAAATTAGGAACGAATACTACATTGTATAATTTTGTGCAAGTTCGTAGCAGAAGACTGAAACAAAGTTCGATAAACTTTAAATAAAGCTTCTGTGTGCACAGTCATGTAATAATAAGAAGGGTCAAAAGTGGCACCAAGTGGTTCGTGTAATATTACACTCGGCGCTGGCTAGCCAGTTCCTTTGCTTGAACTTGGCTTGACACGCTGCCGCGTGTCTAGATTGTACAACCCAAGTTTCGAAAGATTTAAGTAACTCAAGTGAAGTCTATTATAGGTACTAAGTTTTATAAACAATAGCAAAACTGAACAACTTCGTATGAATGTATGAAATGAAATGAATGTATGAAACTTTAAGTACCTACTAAACTATGGTCACAAACAAGTTTCTCAAGTACGGGCTTATTGTTACTGAGTTAAATAATAAAACCACTTAATGTAGATGTAGCTACTAATAAAAGTCACCGCTGTGCCATGCTTTGTCTCGAGATTAGAATTAACGTATAGTTAACTTATTAAATAGGTTTTTCTAAGAACATTAATATTTTATTTTATAGATTAGCTTGTAGACTTACTTAATTCATGCCAAGTAGCTACTATTATCTCTATCAGCTACAATTTCTAATGTGAGGCATATAATAAAATAGCGTTATATTTTTTCTTCTTCCTCTGGTCTCCGCCTTAACTCCTTCGGTAACAAATGCGAACGTTTCGTTTTGATCAGCCGCAGGACGCACAGACAAATCGATTGCCGATAATACGACCTTCCTAATGTATAACTACCCTCGTTATTTGATTGAGGGGAAGCGTGTGTGCTCTCGGTAATTAATTGGCATGGGAAAAATAATGTAGCCGTGGTATATGCTTGGATTGACGAACTCAGAATCGGTTGTAATTAATTTTACTAAATCTTATCTACATAATATATTGTATATGTTGTGTATATCTTAGATGTATCTATATTGGTTTGTGTGATTGGTTGTAGTGGGGTTCGTAAATATGAATGTTGATATAATTTTTTGCGTATATAGAGTGGCGTCAACACGCAAACTGTAAATGAATTCAGCAAATGATTCTGGACGATCACACGGGCGTGCATCCTCGGCAAGAGGTTGCGCGCCTACGTCCCCGCCACCTTGTATGTAACTGTCATAAGAATTTACCTTTAGTCTTATTGCACATAAACCGAACTAAGCAATGGCTATACAATTATTTCCTATAGGAAAAATCTGGAAACAAAATGCCTATGAAAAAAAGTAATTACCTACCTAACCTTCTAAAAAACTTAAAAAGGCAGCACCAGGCTGGTGTAATGATAATTCTAAGAAATAATCGGCGTCTAAATAATCTTTCGGCCACTGCCTTTCATTGAGTCAGTCGATGTTTATGAAACGTTTCCGCGCGAGAACCGCAAACTCTGTAAAAAAAATGTAAACATAGCCAACACTGATTTTATGCATCTTTTTTTAATCAACCAATCATGAATATGATTCGCGAATATTTTACGAAAATGAAACGAATGCCGAAACGATTTTTATTTGTTTGATTTTTAATCAGAGGAAGTCTCTGCCTGCTGTTACCAATTCCAGTCCGCTGCCAGTTGAACCACAGTCCCTTTAATTAATAAAGGCAAACACTGTAAGCGAGCCAGTGACCAGTCCATAGATAACTCGACATAAATAATACTTGCGGCCACCGACTGGCAATAAACTATTTAACTAGCATTTTGCGCGCGTTATCATGCCATTGTATATCGCTTCATATAAACCTGTGCACTGAGATATACGGACTTAATTTTAAATGGTTCACGATTCATTATAACGTAGACAGTTTTCTCTTGAAGTCCTGTGTTTCCTAGGTTCAGGATAATGCAGTGGACGGTAGAATTAATTATGCAGGAGTCACAGTCTCGCACCGACGTTTTCTACAAACATTTATTCGGATTTTCAGGAATTTTCATAGTGTTACAAACGCGTATGGCTTAAATAATGTTCAGCTAAATGAGTTCTGTTGTAGAAATGTAGTTGAATATCCGTTTTACAGTACTAATGCTCTTGTATATTACCTTCATAAAGTCTCCCGCATTCTCATATTATTTTAAATAAATTGTGTGTGATGTTTCCGTGTGAACATCATACCCCGAATTGTGAATAAGGTTATAAAATTGTAAAACCGTGTTTCGTAAGATATGATAGATAAAAGTTGCTCTACTCTACACAATTTCCCACCCCATTCAGATTTAGGTACACTTGGCTACAAAGCTAAAATGAGTAGCTATTGTAGTTTACTACAATAGCTACTAATTTCCTTGGCACGAGTCCCGTTGTTTTTCACCCAAAACGGCGCAACAAACAATACCACCTTCAATAAACCACCGAATTAAATGCAAGAAAGCACAATAACATAAAGTAGTGTTACTTAAAGGGTAGTGCTGGTGCCAAGTGAAGTGGCGTAATGAAAATGAATGATGAAGAACTTTCGGATTATTTGGGACTTTAAGTTGTTTAGGAAATGTAATAACACCCGTAATACTCTCCGCCTAATAATAATTCTAGTTTTATTCTTATGATTTTGTTTTCGGTAGAAATTGAGATGCTTTGAAAGTAATTTTTGCATTCCTATTGATTCCTATCAACTTTTTGATGTAGCTTCAACTAATAATAATAATAAAGCCATTTATTTCTTGCTTTTTTTTTTACATTGTGAAAGTATCTATATTAGAATAAAGTATAATATATATGTATTTGGTTAATAGTTTATAGATAGTACTTATAAGTTAGGTTTGTTAATTTTGAATTTACATAACTGTAATTTTTTTTTTTTCATCGAATATTACATTGTATTCCCATAGATATATTTTAGTCGGCAAGAACCCCGGTTTGGGTAAAGGCCTCCTCCAAAGATGCCCATACATCTCTGTCTCTAGCTAAGTCAGTCCAGTTTGGGCCGGCTGTCCGTCTCAGATCATCTTCCCATCTGGTTGGTGGTCTACCTCAGCTTCTCTTGCCCGTCGGGCCCAACCACGATGTCACCTTCGAAGTCCATCTTCGATCTGTGTATCTCACGACATGGCCAGCCCAATTCCATTTTAGTTTTAGTGCATACGTTAGAGCGTCGGTCGCTTTGGTGGTTTTTCTTATCTTTGTATGTCTTACTTTATCTAACTTCCTTATGTTGAGCATGCTTCTCTCTAGCCCTCTTTGACAGGTACTAATTTTATTTGTGGCTTTAGAGGTGAACTTCCACGTCTGGCACCCATACGTCAGACATGGTAAGAGACTCGAGTTCATGACTTTCGTTTTGATGTCTGTCGGCATATTACTTTTGAATATCTCTTTTAGTTTCCAATACTTATTCCATGTAAATTGTACCCTTCCTTCGATTTCCAGTATTTCACTGTTTTTGTCAAAACTTATCGATTTACCCAAGTAGATGTATTTCTCAACATGTTCTAGTGGCTCTCCATTGATTATTATGGGTCTTTTCCAGCTGTCGTTGGTCATTACCTTGGTTTTTGTTAGGTTCATCTCTAGTCCCACCTTAGCACTGGCTTCGTGTAGAGACTCTATCATGCGTTGCATCTGGCCGGCCGTCTCTGACAGAAGGACTAGGTCGTCTGCGAACCTAAGATGACTTAAATAACTACCTTTTATATAGAGTCCCAATCTGTGCCAATCCAACTTGCTAATTATGCTTTCTAGGATTGATATAAATAGTATGGGGGAGAGTGGATCTCCTTGTCTTACTCCTCTTTTTATAGGAAAAGGCGGGCCGATGGTCTCAAGTTTGATCCTTCCTTCATTATTATTGTATATATTTTGGATAGCTTTTATGTATACGTTTTCCACTCCTTGCTCTTCCAAGCTTTCCCATATGCTGTTGTGTAAAACCGAGTCGAAAGCTTTTTGGTAGTCAATAAAAGTCAAATATAGAGTTCTCTGCTGTTCTTGATACTTTTCTTTGATTAGCTCAATTGTGTGGATATGGTCGATTGTTGAAAAGCCTTTCCTGAATCCCGCTTGCTCTACAGGTTGTTTAGTTTCTAGTGTTGTACTTATTCTTTTGTTAATAATTGTAGAGAACAATTTATAGAGGCTGGGTAGTAGGCTGATCGGTCTGTAGTTTCCAACATGCTTGGGGTCTCCTTTTTTATACAATAGTATAATGTTTGCTTCCGACCATTGAGTGGGAGTTTCAGAATTTTGTAGTATCAAGTTGAATAGTTTGGCTAACGGTGCAGCCAAAATTAACTGAGCAGTTTTTAGCGCTTCGTTTGTGATGTTGTCGGAGCCTGGACTTTTTTCTACTTTAAGTTTTTTAATTGTTTCTATAACTTCGGATTCATTGATCTCTATGAAGTCTTTAAATTTGTCATTTTTGTTTATATTTGGTGCTGATATGTTATTGTTGTCACTGTATAATTTTTGATAAAACTCCGTAGCAGTAATTATAATATCGCTTCGTTTACATACATTATTGTTCCGATTTTTTAATTCTTTTATCCAAGAAGTATTTGTTCGAAGTTCCTTAAAAGGTTTCTTCGTGCTGCCGCAAAGCTGTAGATGTCTCTTGTCTGTGTTTAGAATAATCTTTTTTTATATATTTATTGACTATTTTGTATAAGGCAGAGAGTTCGTTTTTCATGGAACGAGTTTTGTTTTTAATTGACTGTAGTACTTTTCTTCTTTGTAGTAGTTTTTCTGTTCTTTCTTGTATTATTTTTTGTTTATGATTTCCCTTGTTTAATTGAGCATATTTTAGGCTTTCAGACATAGCATTTATAATTTTTTCGTAGCAAGTATATATCGTTTCTTTTTCTAGGTAATTTGCTGACTCCGATAGTTTTAATGTCAGCATGTTCTTGTACTTTGCTATTTCCTCTTCACTTTTAAGTTGGTATATTTGTTTTTTATTAAATCGGTTTCTGCTTAGTTTGTGTTTAGAGAGTATTAGTGTTCCTCTGATAGTACGATGGTCAGATGGGTAGTTCAAGTTCAAAACTTCGAGGTTCGTAAATGATCTTGGTCGGTTTGTAAGAATGTAGTCAATCTCGTTTTTGTGGAGTCCGTTCGGTGACTTCCAAGTCCATTTTTGGTTGGGGTTTTTCTTAAAGCAGCTATTTATTATTGTCAACTTGTGTTCAAGCGCAAAGTTTACAAGTTTCTGGCCTCTATTATTCCTTGTGCCGTATCCATGTTGTTTTACAACCAGATCTTCGTTTTCTTTAGGCGCTCCCACCTTAGCGTTGAAGTCGCCCATAAGTATAACGTGTGTGTTTGACGTTTCTAGTGCTTTTTCAATTGACTGATATAATTCGTCGATTTCAATCTCATTTGCCTCAGTCGTAGGGAAATATACTTGCAGGATGGATATCTTGTGGCCTCCTATGTCTATATTGAGTATGGCTAAGCGTTCTGATATACCCTTGAAGCTCTCTATGTTGTTTTTTATAGCCTTGTTTATTATGAAGCCTACCCCATATTGTCCAGCTGTTTGACCCATGTAGCAGAGTATAAAGTGTTTAAGTTCTATAAACTATGATATAATGGGAATCTCAGAAGTAAGACGTCTAGGTTGTGAAATTGAAGAATATGAGAGCTTCCACTACCTATTATAAAATAAAATGTCCGAAATTGATTACTTAGACTTAAGTATTTTCTTTTCTTTGTTCGAGTAGTTTTTGGAATTGCGGTGTGTGCGGATTAATAAAATTTCTTCATCTATTTTTCAGCAACAATGTAGATATTGTTATGTTTGCCAAACAATACTATTATAAAAGTCCATACCTTGATAGCAGCTATGGGCAGTAGCAAGTTGACGACGCCTGTGCAACCCATAGAGGCCAGTATCAGGTACTTGCCGCCGAAGCGACCGGCCATGTACCCAGCCGGGATCTGCAAGATGATGTAGCCCCAGAAGAAAGATGAGAGGATCGTATCCTGTACACCCCGGGACCAATCGAAGACCTGAAAAATATAATAAGAAAGATATGATAGGAACGACTGTCACCCAAAGAATTGTGATCAAGTAGACGTTAGTCTATCACATTAGTCAGTCAGATTCAAATATGGATTATAAGAAAAGTGGATAAGGAATAAGAAACAACAACATCCAAGATAATATAAACCAAAACTCTAATATAATATAAAAAAGTGCGGCTCTAAGGTCCAAAATATTAAATAGACAGAGGGGCGGGTCCACAACAAAAGTCGATTAACAATTCAGTTTTTTTAATTTCAGTTATTGAGCAAAATATTTGTTCAAAATTGCAGCAAAAGTAAATGCAATTTTGAATAAATATTTTGCTCAATATCAGAGATTAAAAAAACTGAAGTGTTAATCGTCTTTTGTTGCTGACTGTACTGATTCAGAAGATTCATAATTAATCTAAGACTTTTTGAATAAAAATATGAATGATAGGTGTCAACACGTATAGCTTTTTTGTCGTTTTAATATGTAGGTTTTCGCAGTAGAAAAAATATAGGTTCGTGACATCCATACGACAGCAGTACTGAGGCGATAAATGGTAGTAAACATTTAAATAATAGCTGCTATTGACGAATATTATTGAAATATTATACGATTGAAAGCGCCCATAACATCGATTTATGCTATGTACATAATTATCATCATAAACAGCTGGTACATGATCACTACTGAATTCGCGTATGTTTGGAGGAGAAGAAGCTAGCGTTAGTATTATGAAAATCTATATACCTAATCAGTCTATAATGTGTCCACTTCTGGGCCATAATCCACCACGCGGGCCCAGTACGAGTTGGTGAATGTCACATTGTCTCCGAACTTTTGGTTCTAGGGGATGTTAGTTTCCACACAATGTTTTCCTTCAACGTTTCTTTTTATAAAAGTTTTCTTATCAGTGCAGCACCTTACTACTTCTTTATCTTTTGAGGGCCAGACCCTTGAAAGAATTTCAGGGTACACCTCTTCAAACGATATTATCAAACTATTCCAGACAGAACCTATTCTACAAAAACATTTGGCTTTTCTAAGCCCGATCATACCTCTGACAGCTGCCATCACAAACAATTAACCTATTACAAACGGCAAACATGACGTTTTTGCGACAAGTCGTACGTGCGTCGTTAGTCGGGACGTGTCTCAAACGACTCAGCGTTCAAACGACACTTTTTGCGACAATACCACTAAAGTCTGCAGGATTTTTTGCTGTTTAATGATAGCTCTTTTATAGGGCTGGCTCTTTAGACGGCTTTAAGTTTTAGTGGAGATTCTCGATATTCTTTTATTTTAAGAAGTTAAACTTTTGTCTCGAGAGGCAATGGAAAAAATAACAGAATTCTAGCATTTATCGTTGGATGCACGTGCATGATAAGTTGAAAGATGTAACTCGTAACTTATTATCAACACATAATATTTGTATAATGTTAGATAAATATTAGTTTAAATACAAATAGATACTGTAATGATAACATTCAACTCCTTGAAACTCAGACTATCGCAGACCCCGGTTACAGGTTTCATCTATCAATCTGCATAATTGGATCAAAACTTCCAAAAAATAGTAAAATTAGTTTGATCTCATTTAACAGCCCTAAGATTCCCGATTTACGTTAAAAATAAAGAGTTCTAAAAAACGCCTTTGCCAGATAAAGGGGATTCAAGCAGACTGTTCGGAGATAATTCCCTGAAGTGTTTTGTTTCACGTCGTACAGATGGCGCTAATAGACGACACTTAGGATTAGATGTTGAGTTCAGCGCTTTGAAGACGTCTTATTATTTTTATTTTCCAGATGAAGCTGAAGTAGATGAAGTATTTCGGAGATTATGCTGTTTCTTGGTAACTAAGGTTGAGCTAAATTGCCTCAATTTTATTTTGCAGATAGTTAATAATATATTTTGTTCTATCTATAATTGTTTTTGGTGAAAATATAGAAAAAAATCGGTTGTCTGTAAAGTCGGTTTACGGACGATAGTTTAACGTGACAACGTCATAACAAAACATTAATGAAACGCTACAGAGCAAGGCCGCGAGGTACCGCTACATGAGTCATGTTTTTTCGTGTGTGCAGCCAGCGTCATCGATTTATTAGAGTAGAGTAGAGTAGAAGGATGACGATGATAATAATGAGGATTCGTGAAATGCAGTTTCTGCTCACCGGGTACCCGTAGCTGTTGTTGGAAGTCATGGCGACAATGCCGACGCTCATGGACACGCGCGTGGCGTAGGACACCGTCGTCGCCAGCAACATGGTGAAAGCCATCATGTGGCGCATGCCCAGGAGACGCTCTGTAGACAAGGAAATAATATTAACTCAACAAATGTTATATAATTTCAGCACATATTATTATTATTTGAGGTCCTGGGTTCGTTTGCAAGGTTGGGGAGTGGTATTAAGAGGAAATGCGGTCAGAGAGACTTTTGGAAAAGCCTAAGTAAAAAGTCATAATTTGAGGTTTGGCTCTCGCCTATTTCCTCTATAGAGGTATGAGGAACAGAGTGTAAAGTTCACTCATACTCTATAGAAAAGGGAGGATCCTCCGACCAGATATAGGTGTCGTGTCTGGCGGGTAACTGCCCGATGTTTCATGTCGGGCCGTTGTATCTATGCTAGTTGCGCGGTAAACTCTGCTTGCGAGATGCAGGATTTTGCGTGACGTCAGTATGACGCGTTGTTCGCATGTGGCGTTGTAGATACCGCTACACCTCCTCCAATATTTTAAAAGATATGCCTCCTCCAATATTTTAATAGTCCCCATGTTTTTCTTTTTTAATTAATAGTTGTCAAATTTGTACAGTAGGCCTCTATTGACAGTGGTTTAAATCGGCATTTTTTGAGGGTTCTAGTGCTTATAAAATAATGAATCATCAAAAAGGAAAACATAGGGATATACACCTGTATATCCCTATGCTTTCCTTTTTGATGCTTATTAACCTATTAATTACCTAGTTAGTATTTATTATTCTGTAAAAAAATATTGCTTTATGGTAAATAACCAGAAAGAAAATAGGCGAGAGCGTTTCTATAGAGAAAACACCACCCGCATTTCCTTTTAAGATTTTCTATCAGGAATTTCTCAGTAGCAGCCCGGAGTCTGATTTTGAGCTCCGTTGATCGCAAACTGGTGAAATGTGGCTGTAGGGAGTATATACCTACCCTTTGCTTAACCCTTCGCAGATTACAGGCGCGGTGTTTTTTTATTCCTGAGAAGGAAAGGGAGAGGTGTGCCTATAACACAAATACCAGTCAGAATATAACAACCAGAATAAAACTTGGGGTTCTAACCTAGGGCGGTTGGCATGAGTCGTGTGAAGTTTATAACATGATGCAATTCTATTTAAATCTCAACGCATTTTACATTATTATGTATTATGTAAAATCTATAAAGATATCTTTACATTTTATAAATTAAAGTGTCTTGTCTTGACTATCTGTGTGACTATCACGTTGTTCTTTTAAACTACGCAACGGATTTTGATACGGCTTTTTTCCGAAAGGTACATGCGTATAAACATTAGTACATATTATATTAAACTTACATAAAATAAAGAAATCTCGATATTTTTTCAACTATACAAAATGGGCTGGATACTAGTAAAATATAAAACACAAACACATTGCGTTTTGTTAGACAAAAACCACAGTGCGAAACACTACAATGTATTTTTACATTAATAAAATCTACGCATTACCACGTCAGCACTGCGCTCCATTACATAAATTAAACCTCCTGGCATCCTGGAATGGGATTTACGTTATTAACTAAGTGTTACCTGTGGCTCTGTTTGGTATACATTATTAACTGGGGACACGGATGTAATCCCTGGACAAATAGTCTGTCTTTAAAGTAGTGTGCTTGGGTGCACGTAAATCTGTTTTATGAAGATATACCTGGTGGCATTCCATTTTATTCTACCTATGATTATGACATTTTTGCTCAAAAGAGCAAATAACATTTAAAATTGAATCTTAACGAAATAAAGATATCGATTAAATTATCAATCTGATCTAGAAAAGTAAGCGGATGAAAGTGGTTAAATAACATTTCTACTTCATTATTTTATCAAGATACACTAACTGGCAGACAGGGCCGCTAGAATTTATACTTTAATATTATACGTAGTAGACCTACATTCCTTCTCCTTTACTTTGTATTTCACGGTTCGCTGGCTACCAACACTACCATTGTACGACGTAGCAGGCTCGTTAATGTACATCGAACAACCAGAGATTTTTGTTAGCATTTATAATGGATGCATCCGCATCTCCTCAGTCTCGTGAGACTCTCGACACAGCTTATGTTCGCGACGATGCGTCACCACATAGTATATAGTGCGTTTTACATAAACACAAGTACATAAGTGATAACAAGTGAAAGTGAAACGGGTAAATAGTGCTAGTAAACAGTGATAGAATAAAAACCGTAAGTACGACACCTATTTACCTCGATTAAGTGGGCTAATATAGCTTTAATGTTTAATTTTTTAGTACATCCAGGTAGCCTAGGTCAAGACCTAGCCCTGGACATAACTTTTGAGTATCTAGTCGTTTAATAAACCTACTTAATTGAGATTTAAGTGTCGTGCTGCGATAGGCTTATGTTTTTAACATTTTGTTTTATCATTCATCGTTTCAGGGCGCGTCACGCCCTGAAAAATATAGTTATATAGTTTAAAATATTACATTGTTTTAGGTCACTAGACCAGCCTGAAGTACCTGAAAACAGTTTTGAAATCGGTTCAGTAGTTTTTGAGAAAACTTACAAGAAAAATAATTTTTAATTGAAAATTTAATATTTTTTCTGTTTCCGCTGAAATAACTTTTCAGCGGAAACAGATATAACTGGGAACGGTACTTCAGGAGATAGGGAATTCCATAAGGAATCCAACGACATATCACAATATACAAGTATGTTTGTATATACGTGGTATATGGTGAAAAACAACATGTAAACATAGTAAAATTAGACCAATAAAAAGTTTAAAAATAGAAATAATTGACGGCTCTCGTTACGGTAAAGTTTCGAGTAATGTAAGCGAACCAGTAAATAGACCAAATTGTAGTCATCGGCAAGGAACATTTTTTATATTATATACTTAGTTTAAATAGTAGTAAGAGTCCCGTCAATTACTTCCTGAACAGTTATGAAGACTTGTGTATCATTTCGAAGGTAAGGTTCCTCATCACCATGGTCGTCTGATCATCAAATTCTTCAGCGGAACATCGTCAAAACCGTTATACAGAACGTCGTCAAAAACTGGTACTCCTAAATCAAGCCTTGATACTATCCTGAACCGTCGGTGCAGGACGTCAGCGCCGCCTGGACAGGGAGAGACTCATCCTCATACCTGGAGAAACCTGGATGGGTTTACAACCTCCCTACACACCATAGCGTCCAGCGATCACGCCCGTCCGGCACATTCAATGGTCCTGTCGAGCCGGATCGTATCAAGAAGCTTATACGTATCCCCGAAGAGTTACGTCTGAAGACTTACACCGGGAACATTTTTCTGGAATACTGAAAATCCGTCCAGGAAGATCCGTTTGAAGATCCGGTTTTGAAGATCCGTAACGGAGTTACAGTCTGAAGTTACGTAACGAAGTCCCGTTTTGAAGATTCCGTTTTGAAGATCCGTATTGAAGATCGTCCTGGAAGATCCGGTCTTGAAGATCCGTAACGGAGTTACAGTTTGAAGATACGTAACGAAGTCCCGTTTTGAAGATTCCGTTTTGAAGATCCGTATTGAAGATCGTCCTGGAAGATCCGTTTGAAGATCCGGTCTTGAAGATCCGTAACGGAGTTACAGTTTGAAGATACGTAACGAAGTCCCGTTTTGAAGATTCCGTTTTGAAGATCCGTATTGAAGATCGTCCTGGAAGATCCGTTTGAAGATCCGGTCTTGAAGATCCGTAACGGAGTTACAGTTTGAAGATACGTAACGAAGTCCCGTTTTGAAGATTCCGTTTTGAAGATCCGTATTGAAGATCGTCCTGGAAGATCCGTTTGAAGATCCAGTCTTGAAGATCCGTAACGGAGTTACAGTTTGAAGATACGTAACGAAGTCCCGTTTTGAAGATTCCGTTTTGAAGATCCGTATTGAAGATCGTCCTGGAAGATCGTCCTGGAAGATCCGTTTGAAGATCCGGTCTTGAAGATTCGTAACGGAGTTACAGTTTGAAGTTACGTAACGAAGTCCCGTTTTGAAGATCCGTTTTGAAGATCCGTTTTGAAGATCCGTTTTGAAGATCCGTTTTGAAGATCCGTTTTGAAGATCCGTTTTGAAGATCCGTTTTGAAGATCCGTTTTGAAGATCCGTTTTGAAGATCCGTTCTGAAGATCCGTTTTGAAGATCCGGTTTTTGGATTGAGGATTTGCCTTGAAGATACGGGGTTCAATTTGAAAATTGAACGTTGGCCTTTGAAGGTGGGACTCAACTTGAAGACTGAAGACGCGATCAACTGAAAATCAATATGCCAGTTACAAGATCACAAGGCAAGGCCCCCGCAGCATGGACGGTGGAGGCGAATAGAGCACGAAGTGTATCAGCCATCCATCATGAGCAACCACCGCGCTCACCGTCCACCATCGAAGGGACCGAGCAGCAACAGCAACCACAGCGCCCTTCCGCTTCAAGGGAGGACGAAGAACTTGTACGAGTACAGCCTGAAGAAACGGAACGACCGTCTACGTCCAGGAAAGAGACCAACTTGGAAGGAACTTCAGATAGAACATTGAAACCAGATACAATAGAGAAGAAATTAGATCAAGCTTATAGCCGAACCATGCCGATGACTACCCGGGGTGACGCCCGTACCGAACATAGCAAGCCGCCGTCGACTACAGATAGAACGACGCGGACTAATAGAAAAATTTCAAGAGCACGCGAAGACTTACTGAAGATTAAGTTGGAGCTTGCTCAATTAGCACTTCAGAGAGCCGAGGAAGAAGATTCCGATGGCGAATATATGGATGATAGAAACTCAAACAATGAGTACGTGCGATCATGGCTTGAAGAGGCACCAGAGCCTGAGCCAGAGAAGGAGGACAATGCCACTGAGGGGGACAATAGAAATAGAAGCCGAGTGCAACAGCCCCCCCCTGTGGACGTCGACGTTATAGCGGACCTCCAGACGCGAGTACCTTTGTCGCATCCTACAGTGAATGAAGTGAAGAACAGCATAGTCCCAGTGAAGGAGATAGAAGACACCAAGGGAAAAGAATCACTCCGTCCTTTCATAACGGAGCTGACTGCCGCTATAGCGTCGCTCGCCGACAAGAAAACAGAACAGTGGACATCGAACCATCCCTCGGCGTCAAAGGTCATAATGACCTTACCGAACTTCAGTGGGGCACATACAGAATGGCTTTCATTTCGTGCCATCTATGAAACAACAAGAAGATACTTCAACGACGTTGAGAATACAGCAAGACTTAGAAGAAGCCTGCGTGGACGCGCTTTGGAAACAGTGAGCTCGGAGCTCATTGGACATGCCAGACCAGATGACATCATGAGGGAACTTGAGCTGCAGTTCGGCCGTCCGGACTCAATAGCTCAGGCTGAGACAGACAGACTCCGTGGACTGCCGCGCTGCAGTGAATCGCCTAAGGACATCTGCAACTTCGCGAGTCGAGTCAGGAGCGGCATAGTCACTCTGCGTGCATTGAAGAAAGAACACTACTTGATCAATGCCGAGCTGATGCGGCTGCTGACTGAGAAGCTGCCGAACTCCCTGCGTGTACAGTGGTACAGGACATATACAGAAAAGTACCAGTCGCTGCCAGACCTCTCACTCTTCAGCGAATTCATCACCGAGCAAGCTCGTTTCTGCAGCGCCTTCGCTCCGCCTGAGAACATCAATTCGGAAGCCACAGCAAACAAGCGTGTCACACAGAGAACTCACACAGCTACCGACAAGACGGCTACGAAATGCCGTGTCTGTGAGAAGGAAGGACACCACGCTTCTGATTGTTCGAAGTTTAAAGAGGCATCTAGTGACAAGAAATGGGAACTCGCGAAGAAACTCAACCTATGTTTCCGTTGTCTGCGAAGCCGTCGTTTGGGTCACACGTGCAAACGTAAGAAGTGTGACGAAAAGGGGTGTACAGCCACACACCATCTACTTCTTCACCACAGCAAGAAGCCTGCTGCAGTGGGTATCGAGAAGCCCAATGCCCAGGAAACGAAGGAGTCTCAGGAAACGGTGGCCAGTTCGCGAACAACTTCAAGTCACGCCTACCTCAAGATGATACCGGTCCGAGTGATCGGACCGGCGGGAGAAGCATCAACATTCGCACTTCTCGATGACGGGTCCACCGTTTCCCTGATCGACGAAGACGTAGCAAAGCAAGTCGGGGCAGAGGGCCGCATCGACCCACTGAAGATAGGTGCGATCGGTGACAACATGATCGACACTCCTTGTTCGCGAAGAATCACCGTCACTCTTGCGAGCCCGTTGAAGAATAAGGTGCCGTTCAGAGCGCGCACCATACCGAAGCTCAATCTCGCACCACAGACAGTCAGCGAAGAAGATGTCGCACAGTGCAGACACCTAGACGACCTGAGGGATCAGCTGATATATCACACAGGCGCACCGAAGATTCTCATTGGCCAGGATAACTGGCACCTATTATTGGCCAGTGAGACCCGCAGAGGCCCGAAGCACCAGCCTATTGCATCACTCACTACGATGGGCTGGACTCTTCACGGCGCACACACCAGAATATTGGGTCAGCAGGTGCATTACGTCAACCGACTCACAGATAGCGGTGAAGACCTCGACGAGCGACTTCGTGAATTTTTTGCTATAGAATCACTGGTCATCAATCCAAGACGACCAGACTCCGATCCCGAGAAGAAAGCAGAGGATATTTTGAATCGTCACACTCAACAGTTAGAAGATGGACACATAGAAACAGCCATGTTATGGAAAAATGAAAGCCTAGAAATGCCAGATAGCTACGGGACAGCTCTCAAGAGGCTCGTCTCGATAGAAAAGAAACTCGATAGCAACCCCGCTCTTCGAGATAGATATACAGAACAGATGGACTCTCTCATACAAAAGAAGTATGCAGAGAAAGCGCCCAAGACGAGCACACCGGGTAGAACGTGGTATCTGCCTCACTTCGACGTGTTCAATCCGATGAAGCCTGAGAAGCTTCGCATAGTTCATGACGCTGCCGCCAAATCAAGAGGGCTGTCACTAAACGACTTCCTTCTTACTGGACCAGACTTGCTACAGTCACTGCCCGGCGTCATGATGAGGTTCCGCCGACATCACATAGCCATTTCCGGGGACATAGCGGAGATGTTTATGCAGGTGAAAGTGCGAGCTCAAGATAGAGACGCTCTCCGATACTTGTGGAGAGGGAATAGAAGAGAAGGCGCGCCTGAAGAATATCGCATGACGTCCATAATATTCGGCGCGGCAAGTTCGCCGTGCACAGCCATCTTCGCAAAGAACTGGAACGCGAGAAGGCATATAGAAGAGCATCCAGAAGCAGTGGAAGCCATCATACGTAATCATTACATGGATGATTACCTCGATAGTTACAAAACAGTTGAAGAAACGACGCGCATCGCTACAACAGTAAAGAATATACATCAGAAGGCGAAGTTTGAACTAAGAAAATGGGTATCAAACAGTGCGCAAGTTATAGAAAACATAGATCCAACACAGATCCGAACTGAAATGGTCAGAATCGGAGATACAGATGACACAGAGAAGATACTCGGCCTGATATGGAGACCGAGTGAAGACACGTTGGGTTTCAACCTGACGCTCGCACGCCTACCTAGTGGCGTTTTAGAGAAAGAGTCGCCGACAAAGAGAGAAGCTTTGAAGATCGTCATGTCACTATACGACCCGCTCGGACTCGCCTCACCAGTAACCATTCGAGCCAAGCAAATCTTACAAGAGGCATGGAGGCGAGCCGTCGACTGGGATCAGTCGCTAGACACAGACCTAGCGACTCAATGGAGAAGTTGGATACAGCACCTACGACAGCTCAAGAATGTCAGCATACCAAGATGCTATCCAGGGTACAGCGAAGCCACAGAAATACAAGTACACGTATTCACCGACGCAAGCGAGATGGCATACGCGGCAGCAGTATACTGGCGAGCCACAACAACAGATGGCAAGCCTCAAGTCAGCCTCGTCATGGCAAAGGCGAAGGTGGCACCATTAAAGCTGCAATCGATACCGCGCCTCGAGCTGCAGGCCGCGGTGATGGGAACCCGCGTGGCTGCAGCTGTGATACGCGAGCACGACATCAAGCCCGTATCGGTGACGTACTGGTCAGACAGTAAGACCGTACTAACGTGGATAAGAAGAGGATCGCGAACGTACAAACCTTTCGTCGCCCATCGCATAGCCGCCATAGAAGAAAATAGCAAAGTCGAAGACTGGCGATGGGTACCAACAAAAATCAATATCGCTGACATCGCTACGCGTGACGTACCACACCATTTTAACTCACAACACGAGTGGTTTTGTGGCCCTAACTTCCTGTATGAAGAACCGTCGTCATGGCCATCAGAGAAACCTCCAATCAAAGAGGAAACAGGGGAGGAAAGGATCCTCATGGCCGTCGAAGAGACAGATAATAAAAAACTAACAGAAGCCATACCGGATCCAACAAGATTCTCGAAGTGGGAGCGACTACTCCGAGCAACAGCGAGCGTTCTACGATTTATATCTCTCTGTAAAGTAAACAGAGAGAAAACGTTCTACAAGAGAACGAGAAAGAACGCAGAAAAGGACCCTGACTGGCGACAACAGAAAAAAGCGACGCCTCTACCTTTAAAACAAACAGTAAGGGCGTCAGACACCCACGTCAAGAAACAAACAATAGAAGCAGAATTTCTTCAACAAGCGGAGAAATTATTAATACAAGTCATACAGCAACAGTCTTTTGCCCAAGAAATAACTCAACTACGGACACAGAAGACATTAGACAAAGATAGTAGACTGCGGCCGCTGCAAATAGAAGTAATAGATGACGTCATACGGCTAAGGAGCCGTATAGCCGCGACCGATGAAATAACCGAAGACGTGAGACGTCCGCCGATATTACACGGCGATCACCACATCACCCAGTTATATATAGACTGGACACATCGCAGTCTACAGCACAGTGGGACAGAACTCACAATCAACGAGGTTCGGCAGCACTACTGGGTCGTTAAATTGCGACCAACGACGAAGAAGGTGCTCGGACGATGTCTGCAATGTCGCATTCGCAAGGCACAGCCACCCGTGCCTGCGACCGGCGACCACCCGAAGACGCGCCTCGCACATCACCAGAGGCCGTTCACCTACACCGGGCTCGACTATTTCGGCCCGCTATCCGTCACCGTCGGTCGTCAACACCAGAAGAGGTACGTGGCCCTATTCACGTGTCTCACCACCAGAGCGGTCCACCTCGAGATCGCCGCCAGCCTCAGCGCAGACTCCGCCATACTGGCGCTGCGCCGGTTCGCCGCCCGTCGGGGCTGCCCCACTGAAATACACTCCGACAATGGCACCAACATGCACGGTGCCGACAAGGAGCTCCGAGACGCCTTCCGAGAGGAGGCCAGTCGCCGAGGCATCGTGTGGCGCTTTATAACGCCATCGGCGCCATTTATGGGAGGCGCCTGGGAGCGTCTCGTTCGCTGCGTGAAGTCCGCGCTGTGCACTGTACTCACCGAAAAGCACCCGCACGAAGAAGTGCTGTCCACACTGCTGTGTGAGGCGGAGTACACTGTAAACAGCCGGCCACTGACACATGTTTCCGTAGACAGCGACGACGACGAGTCGATCACACCGAATCACTTCCTACTCGGTGGGTCGGCGAGACTACCATCACCCGGCGTGTTCACCGAGCGAGACATCGACAGCAAGCGACTGTGGCGACGGTCACAGATACTCGCCGACATGTTCTGGCGTCGCTGGGTCCGCGAGTACCTGCCGGAACTGCAAAACCGGCGGGAGCCGCACAGCAGCGGGCCCGGCCTACAGGTCGGCGACCCCATCCTTGTCGCCGACGGTCAGCTGCCTCGCAACACGTGGCCGCGAGGCCGCATAGTCGCCGTGTACCCCGGGGCCGACGGAGAAGTCCGGACCGCTGAGGTGCGCACTGCCGGCGGCACCCTGAAGCGTCCGGTGAAGAAACTCGTCCCACTACCGAAATAACCAGGCGGCGAACGTCGTCGTGACGAGCGTCACGGCGTCGAGCGCCGAAACAGCGAGCGCCGGGGCGGCAGGCGCCCAGGCGCTGAGCGTCGCCGCGGCAAGCGTCGCGGCGGCGAACACCGAAGCAGCAGGCGCCCAGGCGCTGAGCGTCGTCGTGGCGAGCGCCGCGGCTGCGAGCGCCGAGGCGATGGGCGGGCGTCGCGGCGGCAGGCGTCGCGGCGGCAGGCGTCGGGACGCTGAGCGTCGCGACGCTGAGCGTCGCGACGGCGAGCGTCGCGGCGGCGAACACCGAAGCAGCAAGCGCCTAGGCGCTGAGCGTCGTCGTGGCGAGCGCCGCGGCGGCAGGCGTCGCGGCGGCAGGCGTCGGGACGCTGAGCGTCGCGACGGCGAGCGTCGAGACGGCGGGCGTCGCGGCGGCGGGCGTCGAGGCGCTGGGCGCCGCGACCACAGCCGTCGCTCACCGGTGCGATGCAGCGCCGCGCCGACTGCGCTACGAGTCGTCACTGCACTGCACGGCGGGAGAGATGTTCGCGACGATGCGTCACCACATAGTATATAGTGCGTTTTACATAAACACAAGTACATAAGTGATAACAAGTGAAAGTGAAACGGGTAAATAGTGCTAGTAAACAGTGATAGAATAAAAACCGTAAGTACGACACCTATTTACCTCGATTAAGTGGGCTAATATAGCTTTAATGTTTAATTTTTTAGTACATCCAGGTAGCCTAGGTCAAGACCTAGCCCTGGACATAACTTTTGAGTATCTAGTCGTTTAATAAACCTACTTAATTGAGATTTAAGTGTCGTGCTGCGATAGGCTTATGTTTTTAACATTTTGTTTTATCATTCATCGTTTCAGGGCGCGTCACGCCCTGAAAAATATAGTTATATAGTTTAAAATATTACATTGTTTTAGGTCACTAGACCAGCCTGAAGTACCTGAAAACAGTTTTGAAATCGGTTCAGTAGTTTTTGAGAAAACTTACAAGAAAAATAATTTTTAATTGAAAATTTAATATTTTTTCTGTTTCCGCTGAAATAACTTTTCAGCGGAAACAGATATAACTGGGAACGGTACTTCAGGAGATAGGGAATTCCATAAGGAATCCAACGACATATCACAATATACAAGTATGTTTGTATATACGTGGTATATGGTGAAAAACAACATGTAAACATAGTAAAATTAGACCAATAAAAAGTTTAAAAATAGAAATAATTGACGGCTCTCGTTACGGTAAAGTTTCGAGTAATGTAAGCGAACCAGTAAATAGACCAAATTGTAGTCATCGGCAAGGAACATTTTTTATATTATATACTTAGTTTAAATAGTAGTAAGAGTCCCGTCAATTACTTCCTGAACAGTTATGAAGACTTGTGTATCATTTCGAAGGTAAGGTTCCTCATCACCATGGTCGTCTGATCATCAAATTCTTCAGCGAAACATCGTCAAAACCGTTATACAGAACGTCGTCAAAAACTGGTACTCCTAAATCAAGCCTTGATACTATCCTGAACCGTCGGTGCAGGACGTCAGCGCCGCCTGGACAGGGAGAGACTCATCCTCATACCTGGAGAAACCTGGATGGGTTTACAACCTCCCTACACACCATAGCGTCCAGCGATCACGCCCGTCCGGCACAGCTTATGACTGCCGTTTCCTGATTTTTAAAAAGATTTTACGGATAATTGTCTAGGAAAATATCTTGCGGAATATTTAATTTTATTAGAAGGGTAAAGGTATTTTTATGATTTGAAAGTGATTCAATCTCAAATTGGTGTTATTAAATCCTATGTATAGTTCGATTTTGTACTCAGTTTACATAACCCATATATGATACAGCTGATGATGGTTTTATACCGGTTTTTTTTTCAAATCTTCATCCTAAAGTTATGATTTACTTGTCATCACCATTCAACTTTCTTTGCACGATAAAACCAAAATGAGATATTGCATGAAATAATACCAACACATAACACGCAAAACATTAACAAACATCTCACACAAAGTATTCCAGGGCTGACAGAATGTGTTTATATCTAAAAACTCATTTTACAAACTGTCGGCCTTAAAGGAGAGCGACGACGGAGATTCCGCAGAGATAGCGCTAGAAATAAACAGAGAAGCTCACAATTAATTGTTCAAATAAAAAGAAGTTACCCTTGAATAATAACTTAGCTTTAGCTTTAAAATAACTTAAATCTATAAATGACTTGGATTGAACCATTAGACGTTTTTCATTAATAAGGGCTTGGGTTTAGTATCATTTGGCAGGAGGAGAGGGGTAAAAGGGGTTAAAGGTGGTAGGGGTTGGCTCCCTGATCGGTATCACTCTTAAGAATTATCATTAATTAATTATCGATTATTACAAGGTAATGCATATTTTTCGAAAAATTAATAAACATTGTTTCTAACCTCAAATTACATAAAAAGGGAAAAGGAAACGTTAAATGGGCGATTGACAACCAAATCTGTACCAGTAGTAGTGTACAATGTCGTGCAAAACTGATGAAACGGAACGTAAAAAAAAACTACGTCATTTGCGTCATGTGTCACTTGTCAGTGTCATTTATTTTCGTTCATAAAGCCATTAAACGAAGAGAAGAAGAAGAAGTATTTTCGTTCATTCCGTTTCTCTTGCGTGAATGTGTTCTTTGTGCTTCGTGGTATTTTATTGTGGTTTTCTTCGACGGAATTTATTACTGTTTTATTCGTTTTTAGAACAATCTAGGAATTCTGTTCAGAAGGAAATTAGTGTACCCCCACTTTATGGTTAAAATTGGTCGAGTCTGTCCCAAAACTGAATCGGGGCACGCCCACTCCACGTAATCTTTTGGCTGCTACCGCTAGAGTGTATAATATAAAAATCCAGAGGCGCGGAGGGAAAGCAACCCCCGCCCGCTGTAACAAAGCATGGGTGCTTTTCCTTTGTTACGTAAGGGCGAAGGTGCTGCACTCCCCGCAGCGCCGGAGACGTTCCAGAAGCAACTTTGTTTTGAGGTTAGGTTTCAATAATTTGTTTTTCTCAAGAATGGTACGTTATCTTTTCATGGGAGTGGTACCAGGGGAGAGGGGGCACTCCCCTCTCCCAGCTCCCTTCTCCTGCCAAACGATACTTAATTTTTACCAATATTTCTTGAGGGCTCAAAATGGAATGGTTTATGTCGTCCTTTTGTCATAATATTAAATCAATATGAACATTAGGTAGGTAATAGGTCCGCAACTCCACGTCAATGCGCGTATTTTGCGTACAACATGAACATTAGTCCAAAATCAAAACAAAATCGGTAGCACCAAAGTGTAATAAGATTTCGACTGTAAGGATCAACACGCTGCACTGCACGCTGGCGCTGTGTTGTTGAAGTCCTCAAAAAGCTGTCTTTCGTCAATATTTGCGAGCACTATATTGTTTTACTTCTATTATTGGTTGAGTACCTGCAATGTATCGGCTGTCCCGCACAAAACCAGCATTACTTCCACACACGTGTCCACAACTGTTTTGTTTTAGTTTTCAATACACGGATTAGGGGTTGCTTCCTACTAAGTAGTAACATGATTATAACATTTTATTTGGAAGTTTAAAAATATTCTCAAACTTATTACATTTTTTAGAAATTCTAACTTTCGTTCACGCATTTAATATCAACACTGTGTATTTTGTTTCGGAATACCTTATATCTGCAATTATAATGTCATCTATGTATATTTGTTTAGTACATGCTGACAATGTTAATAAACCTAAGTGGATATCAGCTCATAATTCTGAGGCCCACAGCAAGTCTTAGTAGCTTATTTTCTGCAATAACAGAGTAAGTTAACTGTGCTACTTCACTGACGTCACAAAATTCCATGGTACACTGCAGCTGATAGAAACCCTTATCCTAATCCAATCACAATGGCACGAGCGAGCGCTGGTCGCCAGCGGTTTAGCTGCACTGGAATAATACACGAGTCGCAATGGAGCCACATGTACGCTCATATGTTTTAGTTACGTGCGGCTGAACGCAGCATGGGTTTGATGAATGACTTCATTTTACACAAAAATGTGGTAGAGTAGAATTATGTTTGTTTGGTCTCCTAGCACTTTGTTATATTTTACGCGTATTTGTAGTAATTTTAAACTATTGTTTTTGCCTTGTAATAATATTGTGTTTTATTGAGAATGAGTAGGTACATGTGCTTGTTTATACAAGACTTACATGGAATTCGAAGATAAAGCGTAGTTTGATTTTCATTCCCACACATAAATGAATAGACAAACAAGCTTCATCATACAGAAAAATAATATTTTTCATTCTTGTACTTTTTCAGATATCAGTCTATGACAAGTATCTAATCAACCACACGTCTTTCTATGAAATAGACTAATATCATATTTTCAGCCTGTCCCAGCCAAAGAAAGCGAACGAAGCGTAAAATTGTATTTTCTCTTATACAACCTTTTATGAAAGGTGAGTCAGCTCATTTGTATCCTGGATCTAAAAAACTCCAGTGGCCGGTATTATGTGACGCATTCTTAAATACCTATGTATAAAGCGACTTGAGAAAATCCTTCAACAGCTGCAAATGCAATTTTCTCTTTTTATTCTTGTTTTAAACATTTCACATTAAAGAGAAAAGTCGTGCAAACTGCAATGTCGACGTTACGTCTCTTTGCAGTTTAATATTGTAAGGTATTTTTGCAGTGGCGTATTAAGTTTCTACGGTTTGAAGTAGGTTAAGATTTTCATTTACAGGCAAGGACCGCGTAACTTAATAAGTTCAAGCTTTTTAGTAATACTATAAGCTATCTGCATAATAAAGGATATTTTTGTTTCCGGGGTGGAAAATCGTCATGGATGTACGCCGCCCTGGGGCAGGTGGCGGGGTCTGTCAGACTCTTACTGACTAAAAACCACCCAGGTGTTCCATCTCATACCTACGCCGGGGGTCGCGAGAACGTACGATCCTTCCGCAACCCCCGAATGGTGCCGGCCCGCCGCTGCGGGCCTCGTCTGGTCAGGGGGGGAGTGAGGTGTTTGACTCCCCCCGCGACGTCTAAGAGGGGCGCGCGTGGAACACTACGCGCCGCCACCTCGGGTCCTGATGTTTGGGGGGCGACGGACGTCCCCGAGTCCGTCGCCCCTGGACCCATTTAGGGGGGCTGGAAGAGGGCGTTTTCCGCCCTCCGCCGACGCCCGGTGCACCTGCTGCGGGCCGGGTGAGTGGACGAGATCTCCCTCTCCGTTTCCGCAGCCTCCTTCTGCGAGACGATCGTTTCGCAGAAGGAAACCACCGCGTCCCAGGACTCTTCGCTGCCGACCATCGATTCGACCACGGCCGGCAGCGACAGGTCACTGCCTACTTTTGAGATGAGGGCACGGCGCGGCTCCTCCCAAGCGGCACACTCTACCAGCGTATGCCACGCCGTGTCCTCCCGGCAGTCGACGCAGTGGTGACACCGAGCGTCCGGCTCCCTGTTTATGCGACACAGGACTATTGAGGCCCTGGGACAGGTAAATAACAAGAGTTAAGACTAGTAATGGTAACTATATGTATATGCCGCAGCCTACTAGCTTAACTAGCATTTCAGTTAACAGCCTAGACTAGCGGCCTGAATGATATTCATTATTTAGGTTCGAACTGTGACCAACCACGCGCGAGCCGAATTGGTCGCAGTAACTAAGCCCCGACCAAGTGGATTAGGTAAGGTTAGAAATGTGACCAACCGCGAGTGAGCAGAGCGAGCGGTGGCGCGACAGCGGCCGTCGAGCGCTACTTGCAAAGGCGAGGCAGTTAACTGAAAGGCTAATTAAGGGAGTTGGCTGCGACATATATTATACATAAGGTAAAATATAAATAAATCTATAACTAGAATGACCTCCACACGTAATAGCTCACGTAGATATATTTTAAAATCTATTGCTCTCTTTGGATCAAACATGGTGTCATGGTAGTTATAAGTGGCGTTTCAATGGAAATCAAACAAAACGTGAAGCATTGACTAATAATACAGTACCTACTATTGATACCCGTTCTGATTGGAACAAGTAATGACGCTCAAATGTACGTGACTGGCCTTTCTATGGTGAAATTATATTATTTTGTACACCCGACATCACCCAGATGTTGGCACAATGGCTAATTATGAGCTTGTATAGCTGTTCAAAGATATCAATGGTTCAATTAAAATGTTGAATTGTATTTGTTTTGTCAGTCACACCCTGCCTGGTGGAATATTGACATGTTACATCAAGTACTTTACCTAGTATCTACTACCGACTACGACATTATCAGTTATACCTACATTTCCAGTATAGGCTTCTCGTCCAGTGAGAGGTCACCTTATAAGTACTGAAAATGTATATAGCTTGATAGTATTGTCGTGTGACGTACATATGATAGTGTTATTTAACAAAGGATAGTTTGTGGTACACGAACCATATCCGATTTTTCGACAATTCATAGATGGTTCTTGTACAAAAAATTGTAAAAGATGTTTTGTTTAAGATTCGTTGTCTGCAGTGTATCATACAACATGCCGCTAAAATGGTGACATTAATTTATCAAACGGGTATCGTCGACATTCGCATAGCCGCTAGGCGGTTGCTACTACAGATAATTGGTGAGACATAAGGAAACTTTGTTTTGTTCCACATAATAGCTAAGCCCCTATACGGCCTACTCCTTAATATCTCTGTTGAACTATCGACAGAAGACTTGGCGACATACCCAAAATCCTTATTATTTCATTAACAAAATTTAAGTCATGGGGTAGCAATCGAGTCTCCAGCAGTAACACAATATCATTACTTGTATGTATATGTGGAGCTGTATATTTTTTCATATAAATTTCTAATGCGTAATTTAAAAAAAAAAACATAGAAGTCGACATGTCAGTGAGCTCACGCCGGCCACGATTTAACTTCTTGTTTGCACTAGCAACCAATTACATCTTTTTCCACTATAAATGAGATTTACATTCATATATAAAGGTAGGCAGGAAAATTAGATTTAAAAACAGTCTGTCAGTCAAGAAAACAGTCCTAAATACAATAGTTTACATTCCCATTAAGTTTAAACTACGAAGAACAAAGATACAATTTAAATAATCTAAGATCGACGATTACTGTTACACAAAATAACTTCACTTTGAAAGTGATATAAAACCATTTAAACGCAGTCATTTATAAATCCGAGTCACAGATGGTTGAATCTCAAAACCAACAGAGAAAATGTATTTCTTAAGAGTTCCAGTGCACGCAATCCTTTAGCCGGGTTCCTTAGGATAGCTGAGAAATATGGCGTCACATCTCTCCGTCGCGTAGTGTGTCTGGAAGTTCAACTTATGGTCGCATTTGTCTTCATGAGTCTGCGTTGCAAGTTGCTATATGGTACTGTGCGTAATTTACTTAACCTTGGATAGTTTTATGAAGCGAAATAGTTTGAATACTGCATTTTGTAGAGAATTTGGTCAGTGGGTCGTCTTAGGGGCGAATTTTGCTGGTTTAGGATATTTAGATTTAAACGTAATCATACAGTTTTCTCTCAAGTATCCTTCTTCAGCTTTACAGGATGTAACTTTACATTCGAGTGATTTTGAATCCACTAATTTAAAAGTAAAGTGCATAATTATTATTAATAATAATAATAAACCATTTATTTTCAGGTAACAAAGACCCATAGATATGACCTTAACCTAAGTATACATAATAATATAGTAACAATATTGTTAGTAAATAAAACTTATTAACGATATGTTAGTATCACCTAAACCTAATGCAACTAGCATTAGGTCTTTGTGCGTTCTGCTGGCACTTGCACTCTGGTGGCACATCCTGCGGCCAAAAGCTTTCTTCCATCACCAGGTGCAGGTAGCATGTTGGTATGCGCACCACAAACGCCTTGAAGTTGAGTTGTTATTAAAATTGACCTTGCATTACACTATATACCAGCCAGAATTCACGTATTCTTTCAAAGTTTCACATTCTTACCTTTCAAAAATTGCCCTTATGTGGTACACCGTCACTTTCAAGCATTCAAATTCTTGGCTCCCAAAATTGTCTACTTATAATACTAATAAGGTCTTACCGCAAACATTCTTGTGAAATTGCCCAAAAATTCATTCACCAAAGCATACAGCGCATTTGGGGTTGTCACCACAAAAATGTGCGTTACCTCCGTCATTATTATTATCTGGCATAGGCCCAACCCGTCACACAAATGATGTACAGACATCATTTGCGTGACGAGTTGGGCCGCCATTACTAAAGCAATTTACGTTAACTCCTAAATACAATGTGGTGACACTGATAAATTATTATGTTCACTTGTTATGGTAACCATGATTTGACAATACATGCACTAGGGGATTCAAAAGTGGGATCCAACGAAAATATATAATAAATCGACTCATCCCTCTTTCTAAATAGTATTTGAAGAATATACTATTAGAGAGGTTGTATGAAGAACCATGATTAGTACATGTAGTGGTAGCAATCATGGCTCTCATCTAGATACATAATAGGTATAAACGTAAGGCTGCTTCTATTGGCCAAAGACCTTAAGTAACACGAGTTTACGAAGAAAAGATGTCACAAAACAAATGAAACTTATTCAGTTAGAACCCATGTTAGAACTCTGATTCTTTATTTATGTCAATGTGTATCAAGATCGAAGAAAATGTATTCAGACTAAAATAAAAAGAAGAAAAAAAGAAAAATTGTTTATTCTGCACAAACAAGACGCACTTTACAAAAAAACCTGTCAAATGCGAGTCGGACTCGCGCACCGAGGGTTCCGTACAAAGGATTTGGCGTAACGTCAGTATGATGATAAGATCGCATGTGGCGTTGTAGATACCGCTACAGGTCTATTCTGTAGAAAAATTCTCATGAAAACGTAGGTGAAGTGAGCTGTCATTACACCCGATGCTAGGATTGACCTCACTTCACCTAACTTTTCACGGATAGATTTTTACAGAATCGATCGGCAGGTCATTGCTCAGCAAAATGCTTCGGACGAACCTATCATCAACAACGCTGATTTCTAGCGACTACCTCTCGAGTGACATAATAATTCGGGTACGTACAATTTTTTCATAGAAATCATTGTGATTCGAAATCTAACTGAACAAAATAAAATATTTATCAGTCGAGGATGGATGTCGCCAGAGCACAGCGGACAGCCCCATCTAACAATTTAATTGGTAGATACACGAATAAACATGTGATCGGAAACGCAAGCGTACCCTACCGCTTCAACATAATCGTCGTCGGTGGCGGGGATGCAGCGAGGACTGGCGGAGAGACCGAGTGTTGCGACAGTCTACAGTCGACAGTCGAGCTCGGACAGTCTTGGCAAACTTTCAGTACCAACGTGAGACGGTGCAACCCACGTGTTTGTTTCCGATGCACGCGCGTGTTTCGGTTGTAAATCGCTAGTATAAAGTTATCATTTTTTTATTTTACCATTTATGTACACACATTTATATAAACAGACAAGAAAAACACAGAACACAAAAATAGGTACAAAGGTGATGTTTATTTCATAAGAAATCTCTTCCAGCATACCTGCGACTTACTGCGAGTTACTTTAAATTCAAACTATATTTTCGTTCGAATACCCACTGCAGTGCACACCCATCTAAACTATGTCGGATCGTGAAGAAGACGATGTTTCGCATCTCGGCGACCCAATGATGAGACATATCTATAAATACGTAACTTTTATAAATAAATAATATATAAATTAAAACCATAATAAAATGAAAAAAAAAAACTAAGTAGGTAATTAATCTAGACGTTGTGTGCAGTGTAATGTGTTTCCCCATTGAATCTATCTATCTAGAAGTATCTAATATTCCATTGTAAAATAGATCCTCCTTCTTGATGCCTAGACTTTTATACGCAACAAAGAAATACAATTTGTGAGATACCTTGGACGTTTCTCGTTATTTCCAGTGTTTCTTTTTAGTATGTATTTCTTTTTTTTGCTAAAAATAAGAGAACGGCCCCAAATTTGTTGTTGATAGACATATGGATTGGTTTCCATTTGTCTCCGACTTCGTTGGAGCCGAATGGGCTCCCAATAAATGTTTGTTTTGTTTTTCGTTGTTGACAATCTAAATACAAAACCTTTGGGTACGAAAAATAAAAGAACTCTTTACTGAAACTTTTTTGTTACGTGTAAATATCTCCCGCACTTGGAGCATTCGCCTATAATGTAACGAACAGAGTCGAGCTTTACATCAGTGAGGGAGGAGAACCGAGCATTACAGTGCGCAATCTGTAATGTTACAGATTCGAGCATAAAATTGGTGAGGAAAGAGACCGAGCATTACAGTGCGCAACTTGATAATACAACTTGTAACATCAAAATGCTCAAAATCGAATCTGAAATGTTACAGTCATTACAGGCGAACGCTCCAGTTGTGGGAGCACCTTATTTAATACGAGTCAACCTTATATTATTGTCATGAATCATGAAAGTAGAGTACGCAAGATAAGTCTCCGCACGACGTTTAACTTCAAGATTACATCCCTACCAGTACTTTTAATAATTTTCAGCGTACATCCCTACCAGTACTTTTAATAATTTTCAGCGTACATCCCTACCAGTACTTTTAATAATTTTCAGCGTAATGATGGAAATTATTTTCTTTGGAAAACAAGGGACACAGTACACTCTTTTGACATCTGAAATAAACGTCCAGATAGCGGCAAACGATTATTTCTGATTTTGGCCGCGCGCAGATTTATTTTGCGCGCACTCTACAGTCCTTTCACCGTTATTTCACCTCTGATTTGGCATCACTGTCAACGTCACGGTGATCTTTTTTCTCATTTGAATACGGTTCCTGTTGGGTTGGTGCCACTGATAGATCTGTCAAAATCACTGTGAACTTTATTGTTGTTACAATAAGGTTGCTGTCAGGTTGCTGCTGTCTGAGGTAAAATAACTGTGAACGGACTGCATTTTTGTATTTGGTAATTTTTCTTAACTCGTTACCAGGGTGTAATTGGGTAGGTATTAACTTGAAAAAGCTATACATTTTCCATCAGACACACTACAGAGATATCCAATGTTGAAAGAAAACTAAGGCAACAAAGCGAAGAGGGCTCGAGGGTACGATACGCAGTTGCCTACGAATGAATGTGGCTAGGCAATCAGCAGCTGTCAATAGCCTAGCCAGGGAGGTTAGGGGCTACGGTGAAGAACCCTTTAGTGGAAGCATAAAATAGACAGGATGGATTGGTGGTTACAGAAGTTTGAGTTCGGTTAGTGAACGCAATCGACGTCACATCGGTCTCGTAGTACCATTGTAAGAATATGATTCCCTGGTTCACAATTATGTATTAGGGTTCATCTTTGAAGTGAAAATCTAATCAATATAGTCATTAAAATGTACCTTTTTTACCTACAACGTTTCGACTAAATATTTTGACTTGGCTTTATAATGTGGAACTTCTGCATATTTTGTGCCGTGATAAACTTTATGACTGCTATTCCCTTGGTCTTGATTGGCATCGGTCAATATTTTTTTCAATATACCGATTTTCTGCAAATAAAACACCATGTAAAGCTTCAAGCTGAACCCAATTATGATTAAAATTGTATATTTCAATCAAAATTGGGTTCATCGTACTAATTGTTGCTTAGAAAATTTTAATTCGGTTTTAATTTTTAATCTTTTTAATTGAATCCAAAATCTTTCTAATTAAATCCAAAAATATCTACATAGGAAATAGATAACCGTAGTTTTTTAGTTAGGTTAAAATTAGGACACAAGAACAGAAATTAAATAAGAGGTACTCTTTGATCCAGATTCATAGTTTAGTTTAAGTGGCCCCACATGAAAGAGAAAGATAAAGTTCGAAAGATATGCCTTTTGAATGTAGACTTTGAAACAGGGAGTAACGTTATCTGCCCCTCGCAACATGAAAGGGCCTCAGTCAAGCACACACTTTGAATGACGAGGGGCTAGTGTGGGCTGACCAGACCCCAAAAATGTTGGCAGTATATCAACACTGCCAACGTTTTGGGGTCTGGGATATATTGTATTTTGATTTAAGAATATTTTTAACCGAGTTTAAAGGAGGAAAGGAGTAAATAAATTAATTTATTGATTATCCACCATCCGCTAGTCTACTGGAAGAAGTGTTTGATAATGTAAGCAGTAGCTTTGTGCTCTATTATACATGTATATTTTTACTATTTATGTTTTGTGTCTACGTAAATAAAAAATTATGATTTATTTGATCTCGGTTAACGTTTAACAAATAAAGCATTAATAATAAGGAACCAATCTTAATATATATAAATTACGTGTCACGATGTTTGTCCGCGATGGACTCCTAAACTACTTAACCGATTTTAATCAAATTTGTACACCGTGTGCTGTGATCCAACTTGAAAGATAGGATAGCTCACATCTCCATTTATAATCGCAATATTATTTTATTGCACAAAAACGTTAGTCACAGCAACGCGTGACCGGGTCAGCTAGTTAAATATATTTTTGTTGTAATATTTTTTTACAATATGAATTGACTGCCCTGTTGGTCTCATGGTGGCAAGCGTGACTGCTGAGCGTGGGGCCGTGGGTTAGTTCTCGGATCGAACAAAGTGTTCTTGGATTTTCCGTGAGGAATTTCTTAATAACAGTCCGGAGTTTGGAAGTTGGCGGTGTGACACCCCCGTGCCTCGGAATGCACGTTAAGGCGTTGGTTCTGCGCCTGATCTCTCTCCGGTCGTGTCGCATTGGCGTCGCATCGGACTATGAGAGTGAGGGAAGAGAGAGTGCACCTGTCTCTGCGCACATACTTGTGCAATATAATAATATCTCTGTACCTGGCTCATCTCCGTTGAGATAGGCCACCGTGACCGAAATCGGTCGGGAGGCTGATATTACTATTGATACACGTAAAAATACGAGGCATAGTCATTTCCCGATGATAAGGTATAATCTTATTATATTCTAAACAAAACAGTTGAGACAACATAGTGTGCCATATTCCCTCTAAATAGTGCAGCTATGTAAGATCTAAGTGCATTTTTAACTCGGTAGTTGGTCCCAAGATTATCGTGTTGACTATCTCAGTTCTCTGGCCCTTGGGAGCCGTTCCAACTTTACCTTGTGCCACCATCACCACGTTTATGCAATCCTAGTACTCGAGCACAGAAGATTATGTGCTATGTGACCTCATTTGCAAGTCTGCGCGCTTCCGTCAACTTTTAAACGTTTTATTCTTGCCCATTTCGTAGAGTTTCAAGTTAGATTGTTAAAGTTGTGTTCCGTTGTTGCTCTTAATTATTATAATTCTTGATTGCCTTTCTTTTGCTGCCTTGATTTTTAAAAGTTTAACATAAATTACCGTTACGACATAAAAAAGTGAGAAAATGGCAAAATAATTTCAAAAACATAAAAATATAGGATCTTTTTTATCAGAGATTTTTATTATCATATTCATTTGAATGACAACTTTACCAAAAAATAAATTAAACCAAATTCAACCTTACCACATGATAATAAAAAACAATGGCAATGCAACTGTAAGTTTTTAATTATAAAATCATTCCGATTGCAATAATTGAAAGGCGGTAGGACCAAATTATAATGGAATTTAAAACTAAAATTATTAATAACCTTGAATACTGTTACCTCTCGACCTTGTTCGTACTTGATACAATACTTGATAGTAGACCGAGCGAGTAACTGGTCAGTGCACTGGTGTACAAAGCACTAGTGCTTTCAAATTACATCATTTTAAGTTCCAAAGCTTTAATGAACCCCCAATAATCAGGCCTTTTTCGATTAAAAATACTCAAATTATAATGACAGAATTCACTAATTTAGCAAATCTAAACAACTGAAACTTATTAAGCACACCTCGCTTAATAAGTTCAACAGGAAACAATATTTCACACAATATAAAAATGCGATAATTTCTTAATTTGCAAATGGTCGCAAGTAGTGGCTACCTCAACATGTACACAATACGCACAATACATTAATTGGTTCCGCACAGGATGACATATGTACATTATTTCATAGTAAATAGCTCTTCATTGTATGACGTGTCTATGTAATAGCCATGTACATAATAGTGCAAATGACGCAAAATTACTTTAGTTAAAAATTATTATATACGTCACCTTGTGCCTTGTGTGAAGTTTATGGGTGCCTACAATTGTGATTTAATCATCATAAAAACAATCAGCAGCTATATTTTACATTAAGAAGTTTATGCATTAATTTTATTCTTGTTTAAAGAGGCAGTTGCTAGTTTATGTCGACGCGGCCAAGTATCTACCTCAAATTATCACTAGGATGTATTCATATCATAAGGCATACCTTACGACAGGAATACATCCTAGTGATAATTTGGTTCATCAGCTCACCTAACCCACATAAGTTAGGTGAGCTGATTAACTCCCTTCAGACTTCCCTTACCTAATGACTGTCAATTGTTTTGTGGATAAGTAGACTGATGAATTACTACAGTTAAGCTGGCTAAAATATAAAGAGCTCTTTGTGTTACTGTTATGGTAGCGTCAACTAAGATCTCTCATTTATATGCTCTTTCAACTATCGTTGAATAGGTTCTTGCTTTGCTTTAGTCTTTGATAGTACATGAGAGTTCTTCCCCAACTCGATCCATACACTCACACCAGTGGCAACTTCAGGCGACATTGAAATTCAAGAAAAATAGGGCATCTTATATCAACATGATTAGAAACAAGTGTTGCAGGTAAATAAACAAGTATGAGTGCTCCAACACTGTCTACTCGACTGACAAACTGGGCTAGTGGAGTGAGCGAGTGGCGAGATTGAATGACTATCTAATCTTAAGGAGAGTATTTGTATGTAAATACATGTGAAATCGTAGAAAATTTTGCAATCATTATAGTTTAGCAAGTTTGTACAATGACCGAGCGAAACGGCAAGCTTTTAATAGTTTCTAGGGCAGTAAATAATTTAATTTTGATATTTTTCATTCTATAACAGTCATTTTTAGACAACCTGAAGATGTTGTTGATTTTCAATCCCCGTTTCAATGAATAGTCGCTAGTTATAAACGTAATCAACACATTTTCAAGAGGTATTTATTAGGCAATCCCTGGCGACGACATTTTTTGACATAACCACGTCGCGCAAAAAAATTAAATTGCTGGCTGTCTTTCCCAGGGACCACGCTGTGTGTGTGCACACATTGTATGATACTACATTAAGTGAATAATGGTATAGATTGCTGTGGATTTATTAAAATTTGCACTTAATGATCTCCTCGACACACAAATCTCTTTCACTTCCGAGTTCCTTCGACGTGCTTTCGGTACACGTCATAGTTATAATGTCCTAGCAACATTGTCCCAAATCAGCCGAGCCTAGGCAGACCCCGGAAGGCAGTCTAGATCTCAATGTTACATACTGCACACGTTTGTAACAGATGATGTTCTGCTGCTTTGCTTGATTCAATCGACTAGCATAAAGTTTTACAGGTATGATGTGAATTAAAGTAGCCTCCACTAATGGAAATACTTAAACGTATAGCCGTCGCACTTCGGCCACAGTCCATATGTACTTACTAACTGGCTAATATAGTTTTCCTCACCATGAGCTATTGCTTACCAAATGTTTTTTTATTTTTATTAATTTCAATACTAGCGGCTTGTCTTCATTGAGATAAGAGTGGTTAAAGTTTGAAGATTACATTTACAAACTACAACAAACTCAAATTCTCTGTCAAAACATGCCCATATTTTGACTGTATTCGATTTTACCATCGCTTTCAATGTTGTACTCAGTGTGACAATGCTGATTAAAGTAATAGGTACAATATAATCTTATCTATACATACCTACATAAAATAATAAAAATAAAATGGCTACATTAACTACGCCAAATTTATACGTAATTTTGCACAGAATAAGCAGCGACCCTTTTATTTTTCAGGATGGGAAATTATCAAATGACCCCTCCCGCGCTGGGTGGAGCGGAAGAGAGTGTCAGACTCTTACTGACTAAAACCCACCCATGTTCCTTCCTTAGCATTTTATGTTCCGGGCCAGCGGAAACCCTTTCGGACAATCCCACTGACCCGGCAGGCTTCGACACTTGAAGCGCACAATAAAACTAATTCTCACTACATAACACTGCAGTAAACAAACAAACGGTAGCCACTAACTATCAGTATAGTTACGATCCGTTTTAGTATAACCGGTACCCGTCGGCCTTCAGTCGCGTGTCGCGGTGTCAGCGCGCGCGGAGACTCACAATTCAACGGACACTTCGAATGGACAAAAAGTCAAATGTGTGCTTTCACATGTTTTTGTATAAGCCGTATATTAAGGTTCTTATGCGACAAGGCGGGATGATTTTTAACGGCTGAAGTGTGAAACAGAAAAACAGGATTTCTTATGTCATTTTTTAATGTAAATAATAAAGTTGTCTTCTTGTTTGTTTGTAAGAGGTAACCTCTAGAAGCACTGATCAAATTGCAAAAAAATGTCCTTGATAGAAAGCTACACTATTGCTGAGTGCCATGGGATACGTTTAATGGTATGGTGTAATGGTGGTGCAGTATGGAATTAGAAAAACAGCATTTGATTTGCTAAGATCATACCTGAAAGATAGAAAGGTTAAAATTCAAGTAAACGGCGTAAACTCATTAGGGTCTGAAAGGACAATGGGCGTTCCTCAAGGTTTGATATTGGGTCCATTCCTATTTTTAGTTTTCATTAATGATTTACCCCAATTACTTCAAAATCAACCGAAGATGGTGTTTTTTGCAGATGACACATCGTTGATCTTTAAAATAGACCGACGCGACGGTCTCAAAATCTTGATGACGCATACTGGTCCCGATTTAATAAAAAATGCACATTGATCCTAGAGCGCTGATATTTTTTCTAATGTTGTGGCAGTGATAACAAATATGACAACAAAATATACAATAATATTTTTTTGTGTTTTACACTACGTAAACAAGGATATTATTAATTAGAGGATTATATCCAAGATAATAAAGCTTGGAAACATGCTGGTCCTGCTCCATAGGACAATCTAGAGTCTAGACAAAATCAAACTGGTTCCTACTTTAATTTATATTTTTAAAGTTTTTATGACTTTGTTTTTACAATCTGCAGTAACTCACACACTTGTTAAAATTCTAGGCAAATCATCTACTTTTACAATATTTGTAAATAATTTGTAAATATGTGAGCACCATGTATCTATAACATAATTGATTTACCTGTCATTGCTTCATTTTAAATTATTTTTACCTTTTGTGGTAGACTAATTTTATTCTAGGTGCATCGTCTTCACATACAATTATATTATGTATACAAAACCTTGTAAAACATTTTAAAAGAGTAACGGTGGAGTTTCTTGCCAATTCTTTTCCATACGAACACTACCTTTTGGAAGGGGTGACTAGAATCAATTCAATTTTACTGTAAGTTGTGACGTTCAAAGGTGTCTTTAATGTGCCTATTTGAAATAAATGATTTGACTTTGACTTTACAATTAGGTAACTTCTATGTTACAAAGCAAATTGAACGTTATTTATTCATTTCAAAATATCAATAAAAGCAGTAGGTAAGTCAATATAACCAAGTTTCGTGTCCAGTTAGCCGTAGCTCTACAATAGGTAAGTAATAGAACTTTCTTAGCAAAAGTTTAGTTTCATACTAATTTGTTTACCTATTTTAATCATTGAAAGTGATTGAAATCACGTACTTTCTAAGGACCTACTTGATATTTAAGTGATGACTTTGTCCTATATTTTGTAATAAATAGTTATTGGACCTAACTAGTAGTTATCTTCAATGGTATTATTATTTCATTATCCTACTTGGCTGAAGTATGTATTGCTGAATACGAATAAAAAAAACGGGCTTAACGAGAGGAGGCCGCGCACACGAAGGTTTCCGTACCGTACAAAATTAAACACTAAATATAAAACAAAAAAATGTCTTTATAGCGGCAATAGAAATACACTGCAAACTGTCTATTACGGTTCATGAGATACAGACCGTTGAGATACAGACGAACAGATAGACAGCAGAGGCTTAGTAGTACGGTTATATGATGTGTATGATTCCATGACAAAGAAAAGAAAAATAGATAGAATTGCACATTCGACGTGTAAAGAGCCAGTATGTACCTACTTAAACAATAACTCGACCCTGAATTTTATTATTATGATATGAAAAAGTAATCGACACTGCTAACACATTACCTACGAGTATTATGTTGCTGGGAAAATGCAAAAAAATATTTGTAACACCAGATATATCTGTTTCTAACCGCTTAGATCCAGATAAGTGTGCATTAAGCCAGAAACTTAGGGCTCACGTCACATTAGGCGCGTTTTTTCGTGTTTTCGTTTGTTACAATGGGCGAAGATTAATGATGTTTATTTTCTTCAGAAGGCCCGTTTACAGAGGGATATTTTGTATGCTTATCTGTTTTCCCAGCCACATTGGTATCAGAGTTTGCTAGCACAGCCGAGCTTGATATTTTGACCTTACTTTCAGTCCCACAGGCCTTTCGTTAAGAAATGTTGTTCTTCTGAGTATGTTACAAAATATCAGTTGTTGTCCGGAATTCATAAGAAATTATGTTATGGATGGATATCATTTGGGAAATGAACTCAATGTAATTTGTAATTGTTAACAAAGTTGACTTGTAAAGATGTTTACGCAAAATGTTGAGCGTAAAGCGAGTTGAGATGCATCTACATCTCATTTTTACCCGACTGCGCCAGAAGGAGGAATATGTTTTTAGAGTGTAAGTATGTATGTATGTATATTTCTTCGGCACGCTCTGTAGCCTAAACGGCTTGATCGATTTTAGCTAGAGAGGTGCCGTTAGATTCGTCTTAATTTTGAGAGTGACACTGGCTATAGGTAACAAAAAAGAAAAAATTAAAATGGTCGATTTTTGGTACTAGTATATTGTCTTCAACAAAAAATTTTTTTTTTTCAAAACCTTTCGAGTGGGGTATCAAAATAAAGGGTTTTAAAAGGTGATTACAAAAATATGTATAACTTATATGGTTAAAAGTAATTCGAAGTGATGTACAAAACACGTACCAAGAACTAAATCGTCTGCGAAATCTTTCACATTTGTTAACTAAAAGGCTGGAAACAAAAAAAAATAAAAAAACCCGACTGCAGTAAAAAACTTAAGTTAAAAAAAAACTGAAAAGCTAAAAACATGGGCTTTAAATTAAATAAAAGTTAGAAGCAGGCGGGACCCATACAATTTTTATTATATTTTAAAATTCGTCTCGTTTACATTGTAAAACAGAATTAGGGATATTGCGTGCAATGCCATGAGAATCTAAATGCTTTTTCTTGTATTTTCTGTAATTAATCGATTTGTGTTTATCTTCAGAAAATACATTAGGTTTAGGGCATGTTTGTGGAAATGGGATTTCTAACAATGGAAAAATCTACGTACGAGGGAAACCGTTTAGAAATTCCTTTGTGGATATGCATACGAAATTCTACATTAAAGGCATGTAGTAGTTGATTTATTCTTCCTGAAGATATTTACGTCAAGCCTAGAAAAAATCTTGCAATAAATCTTATTTATTAACTGTAATATGATCATGTTTCAAAACATGATACCGATTAAATAGTTTTAATTGTAATTGTGATCATTCTATTAATGACAAGTAATGACGCAAATATCAAATGCTATGAGAAAATATTGACATTACTACGATTGTTCATACATTTCTTATGAGTAGTATAATGGGGCTCAATAATTGAGGCCTCGTGGATTGACGCTGGAAGTAAGTGCAACTCGTGTCACGTGTCTAGGATTTTCTTCTATCTTTCAAATGCAAAAAAAGATAATGTTGTTTTTGATTATCATCAGACGATTTCTTATGTCGTGATTTTATCGTGAGAAGTGGCATGAGATAACAATTGAAGAATTGCATGCATGACAGCGGTTTCATGTGAACGTAATCGACATTATGCGGATATGCGAAGATAGCGAACCGATCAGTCGTTTAAGCATGGTGATGCTTAAACGACGGATCGGTGATAGCATTGTCTATCGACATCCACAACTAGCTTAACGTGGCCTCAAAGCCTCAAAGCTAGATGACCCGACGACCATTTGAGATATAAGACAGATGCGGAATGTGGAGAACTGAGTGTTGTCGTACATCCTGAGAAAGGTCTATGTCCAGCAGTGGACTTCGATTGTCTGAGTTGATTGATGTGTACTAGTGAAGTTGGAATATCATTTGCTGGAAACGTTACATGGAACGGAGCAAACTGTAATTTCTACTACGTGAACATTCGCACATAAACTAGAAATAGCTTTACATCAGAATGTTGGTAAATTTGTTATATATGTGGACTATTTAGTATTTTTAGTCGATTCTATGATAATTCTTTTTTTCTAATATACCTATAAAAGTTTTCGAGCAGTGCAGGGAAACAAAAAGACAGTAACTAAGGTGACAGGTATGGTTTAGTAAAAAGCTGATAAAGGATAATTACAGATGTTTATTTGTGCTAATAAATTCCACTTCTTCCATCCTACATATATTTTTTATAATATACATATTATGTAGATTTTACTGTCTATGATGAATTAATTCAGCATATATCTCTATTAGGTTCAATAAGTATGGACATCCGTAGTTAAATGGCGATATTTAGTGAATGTCATCGGTGCAGCCGGCGCCGGACGTAATGTGGCCGCCACTGACTGCACTATGATTCTGTCTGATTTTATATTTTCTACTCCGACACGTATTTCTAACCCAAAACTAATTAAGAACCATGTTTGGAGACATATAATACATAAGCAAATTGTCATTAATTTACCTGACATTTTATAGTCTTCTGACATCTTCACTATTCCAGGTTAATCACAACTTTCAAGAACCACACAAAATTGCCTTACTGCAGTACTTCCACAATACACAGCGGATCACTGAAATCCATCGCGCGTTCATGTGCTACACAGCGTTCGGAAATGTTAGGCCGTCCACACACTCCACACGAAACCGACAGTTGCGTCGATAATTGCACTCATTTGTAATACGCTGATTAGTGCTGGTCGATGTTATCGCGATAATTGTCGGCAATAATATAAAGGTTTTGTTTTGTTTTGGGTCTGATATTATAACCGCTGATGTATTGCATGAAATATTTAGAGAATGTAAGAACAATGATAATATTTTATAATTACTAACCTTCTTCAAATCAATCTTCTCTTCTCCATAGGAAACGACCAATTGGAACCGTGCACCTAGCTTCTGACGTTTCATAAGTGCCCATGAATGTTTACCTATGTGAAATAAAATATTTTGATTTTGAACCTTACCTAAACATGTATTTCGTGAGCTGCAACGTATTTATGAATAATGTAGGAAAATGCTACAAAACGTACATAGAATATTTTACTTGATCTACATTTCGTATTCAAGTCTGATACGACCAAGGCACGCAACGCATGCACGTTGACACAGTAACTCCTCGGCAATCGGTAAATGTGGCACATCGTGGCACCTCGTGATGACATCGGAAGTCATCGGTTACGATGTTTATGAGTCATACGCGTGACCAGACGACCCATAACATAGGCAACCTTGGCCTTCAACGATACAATGAACGATATGGAGGATAATACGACAATAGTCATGATTGACCGGCAAATGTAAACTGCTAAAGGTTACCTGCATAAAGATGCTCCAGGAAGTTCAAGTTATATTATTCCAGTAGCAGTTCACGCAATAATCATAGGAATAGAATATGTAGCAAGCAAAACAATCAACTATGTAGCTACTAGAGGTTGATAGAAAATAACAATTATTCGAAAAAAAATGTGTCAGATAAAATACTCTTTATGATGGACACCGTAAAAATTACAGATAAATAAAAATGTAGAGCCACGCAATGACTGGTCTTTAGAGAACAGACTTTTTTTCACAAATAGTAAACCAGTGTTTGGAAACTAACAAAAGAGTAATTGGAAGGCCATGACGAACAAAATAATACAGGCACGATGGCGAAAATATTTGACGATCTCTGAGATCGTCAACAATTTTTTTGGAACAAACAAGCAACAGGCAAGCACGCATACTAATACTCATAGTATTTATAAACACGGCTAAACATCCAAGCATCGACGCGGAAGGGTCCACCACACAGTTTGTAACTAACAAGTTCCGAAATCATGGGTAACAGGATTTACATCTGAAGCGGTGTTCGCCTGAAATTGGTCATCGCATTATCAACCTCCTCAAATTGCCGGAATTACATGTAACAGGATTTGGGCAAGAACCCTTCACTCTACATGGTTTGGCTCGAACAAACCATGAAATTGACCCTAGAAATTGGCTCCGTTTAGCCCGAAGATTCTAGTTTCTGGTCGATTATGTACGATAAGATTGATCGATTTCAACATTTTAGGTGTTAGGCTTAAACGATATATTTGATGGTTCCTTCATTCAACGTTATAAAGTTTAAAAGATATTAGTCCGATAAGGATTGATGCCAATTTATCTGACCCTAAACTCATGGTTTTAAAAAAAAAAATATCGGGTCTAAGAACATAAAGACCATAATTTACCTGTAGCCATTCTAGGTCACCCAACCTTTATAAAAGCAATATTTGTAGGTCCTCTTAATATTCAATATACAGGGTGGAATTTTGTAATGCCACCTGGAGGGAAAGTACTCTTAATACTGCAGATAGAAAATTTTACTCAAAGGAAACATTCCTTTATTTTTGAATAGAAAGCAAACTGCATTCAAAGATTTTCGAAAATTCTCTTCTCCCACACCCGGGAATCGAACCGGCTAAAATCTGAAAAAAATATACCCTGTACTTTTATTGCATCGATCGTTAGGGTCAATTATAAGGATGAAATCTCTCTAATAAACGTGATAAATTAAATGAAAGGAAAACCAGGAAATCGTAAAGACGAGACAAGTTTTCAGGCAGACATTTTACCTCACTTTACATAAAGGCTGATTCGGGTTAATGTTGTTTATCGCTACATTTGCTGGCTCACGTGGTAAACGATCTTTTCTGAATATGAAAATTTAAGGGTCGAAACTATTTTTGGAGAAATCGTTTTACTTATATTGAGTAAACCTCATCTTGTCAGTCTGAAAGTAAAAGATTATTTTCTGCCTTTCCTAAAAACTAAAACATCTTAGAAAAAAAAGGTAATCCTAGATATATGGCTAGGTGTATTAGTATATATACAGGAAGATGCTGTATGACTACAACTAAAAATACGTTTATAACGAGTGTAGTGACAAGTATAGAGGCTAGTTCCCATCAGATACTCGTTAGCCATTCGTTTCCGATATTTGAATAATAAATAATATATGGTGCGACGCTTAAATGATACACGTTGCGTATATTTTGCTTATATATTCCCGATTTACGTTCAAATTGAACGTAGGTAATGTGGATGTAAATACTGCAGGATATGATGTTATGTCAAATATCACGTGTTATCATTAGAGATCTGGGTCGTAGACCCAAAGAATACCAGTGTCTAGTAATATTATATTAATTCAAGATCAAACCCAGCACTTAAATATGACCTTCCTTGCTACAACTAGATCAACCACGGCTAAAGAAAGTAATTAAACAAATTTTAATGTCACCCTAAGACCGGTATCAATAAGAACATGTGCTATACAGTGTCAAATGCTTCACTAACGTCCAAGCAATTAATTATGCAAATACTTCTTCCGGGAGTACCGCAAGGATACATACTTTTTACGATGTTACTCTAAAGGTGAACAGGTACTACTAACTTCCTAAAGTGCAATATTTAATAATTATTATTGTCGCTTTGATTATAGTGATTGCTTGTTATATGGTGATTACATACAAGCTTAAGATTTTGTATGTTAGGTGCTGTATTATCATATAGATCTTGTCCGATAAGTATAATGATCAAGGCATTGTATCACTATAACTTTACTATAAGGTGCCTTTCTTGTTTTTATCCAACATGTTAGTAAAAACTACAATAAATCATCCATACAAAATGTCGGTTTGTGTACACGTACACATTATCAATTAATAAACACATTCCATAAGTCAGTTTTAGTTTGCATTTTCCAAATAGCATGTTTGGTAAAATGTTTCAAATTACTCTAAACAAAATGAATAGGCTTTATCGCGCAAATTGCTGATTTTATTATAATTACAGTCAATAATTCCGCTTCACATGCCAACATTTACATAAACGATTACAGAATGAATCACAATTTCCACAACGAGGCTCTAAAAAACATTGCGAACATAAAAAATACTGCTAATTCCGGTAGCCAAATTTTCATTCATTGGTCCGTATTTAACAACCTAGAACTAAATGACAGACCAAAGAAGTAATTTATACCATGTCTAATTAGATGACAAAACGCTACTCAGTAAGTACAATGGGTTCTATACTTTTGACATTCACGGCTGTATTTTGACAATACAGCTTTATAAATATATTCACTATGAGGACATGTACCTAACGCTATTGCGCAGAATAACTTTTAATCGCCCAGAATATTCTTTTGAAAATTGTCCAAATCTGAGTTTTTAAAGTCGTCAGATTTGGGAAACTCCCACAATTTCTTCATCAGATTTACCAATTTAAGTCTTTATGGGTTAGGTCGCACATGATGATATAAAAATCAACGGCTTTGAAGATCACTTTATTTTTTGGCCCTTTTTTTAAATCTGAAGGAGGACTCCTGACCACGGGGCTTCTATCAGAAACTTTTCAAATATATTTTCGGTGTTCTCTCATCATTCAGTTATCAATTTTTCGCCTTGCATATGCTTGTTCAGAAACCCTCTGGGCTCCCCTACCATATGTTCATTCTGAATACGCAATATTACCAAAACAAAGATAAACAAGCGCAAATTATTACAATGAGACTGAACACGTAATGCTCTCATTGTAACGCAAATCCCAAGTTTTTTTCGTAATTTCTATCGATATCAGATTCGACTTGCATCGTAAACAATTTTATATGTTTTCACTATCAGACGTGTGGACATTAAAAGATAAATGTCGATTGGAATCTTGATAGTGGTAACCTTGAATTTTACTTTTCATCATTTATAATTATTGTTCAGGACGTTATTGGGAGTCCAGTTAATTATCTGGCTTTGTAAACAAAATGATACCTTTATCATGCTATAATTAATAAGGCCAACGTGTCATAACAATACTTCTCATTACAAAATAAACTGAATTTCAAATTCCCCGGGCTAAAATATAAAATGAATTTAATAATAAACCGCATCTAATTGGAAACCCAATAAATGAACCGATGAATAAAATTGTTAATTGGGTTTTATAAAATAGGTACCATTCAAAGAAAACGATGTTGATTTGTAAAGATTAGAAAATTGAAAATCAAAACAAACTTTTCTGAAAGATTGGTTGAAGAAATTCTTTAGCGGGCTGGCTGGAATGGATCGTGAAATTGCCGTGACGTCCACAATGGACGAATTGCTTTCAAAACAAGTAGTAAAAATAAATGCAGTACTAACGAGCGACCATTGTGGATTGTTTACAAGGCAACTACTGTTCAGTAAGAACCACGCTGAACTAATTAATCGTTGTGGTCTTCTTACTGAAACTCTTAGGTTTAACTCGAATTGAATTTAAATGAGTCCCATTTAAGTTCAAGTCCACATTATTCATATATTTTTTAGATTTTTTGTTATTTAGGTACAATGTTTTTTAATGTCATCTAGTATGACAATAAATGATTAATAACGATGAATTAAATTTATGTATATTGACCTTCAAAAGTTAGTTGACATATTTTCACTTCAGCTGTGATGCCGAATTATGATTAAAAGAAAAACAGGTAGGTACTTCTAAGGGATTCAAATATTCAGATCAAATATTTGGATCACTAGAATTTTAAATAATAAAGTGTTGTGTCATAGCTGGAGTGGAAAAAAGTCAACTAACTTTTGGAGGCCACTGTGTATTAGCACCAATATCAATTATACCAATGTGGAAATATGAAATATTCTCGATTATGTAAACCAAATATTATTTTGGCAATCATGATCTTTCATGATGATTTTATAATCATCATGAAAGATCATGATTGCCAAATATTAAAATAATGATTGGATTTATATCCAATCATTATTTTAATATTTCAGAAAGGGCAGATGCGTTCCGGTATCCGCAACCGTACGTGTATTATATGACCAGATGTATGAAAGTAAACTAAGCAAAAAGAGTGTAAGGAGGTGGCGTTCTGAAGTGTCTGCGTGCCTCCTTGGGAAGAAGGCGTGAATTTATGTTTGTATGTATTTTAATACCTATGCGCCTAGGTAACACTGAACATTGTAATAAATTAGCACAACACCCTATTGGAAATGTTACAAGCACGCCATACTGGGCCCGATATTAACTAATGATGATATATATTTAAATGGAAAGCAGCCATTAGAGGCCCTTGAGCAATCCCCACGTTTTAACAATACTATAGTTATTACAAACTGAAGCATGGCTTTCACAATGTTTTCACATGAACGTGTTAGTTATTCAACGAGCTCTTCGCACTAAGTGTTATCTTTTGTGGAGATATGGAGGAGTAGAGTAACAGTTATGAATTTAGGTCAACAAGATGCAATTTTGAAATTACTATGAGTTTGAAGGTCTGTATGCTCGTTTTTTTGGTCGTTTGAATTTATTCTCCTGCGCTTTCGGCGCAACATTAATTTTTTATTACAAACCGCTATCGCTACCTATTTCGATTTTTTTCAGTTCAAATTATTTTGATACAGCTTATAAGAAAATTAAACCTTGCTTAAATTTTTTTAGTTACAAAAGTGAGTATAAAAACGACTTGAATGATTGATGATGTTCTTGAACTTTGATTGATTGCAAAAACAATACTCGTTTTAAACGACTTCAAAAAAAGGAGGATGTTGTGCATTATGCGTTTTTTTTTGATGTGATAACATCTTTATGCGTGCCTTGGGAGTAAAACCGACTCGTATGGTCGTAACGGCAGACGACATAATATAAGCCGTTATATCAAAAAAAGAAAAAAATATTTTTATCCATATTTATTCATTGGTTTTTTTTCATTATAAATTCTTTCAATAACCATCAATTTCAATGTGCCAACCGTCCCGTGGATCCCAACTCGATTACTGGGCCGATTTACGTGATTCTTTTTTCATTTGGTAGAGGAAGCTTAAAAATGGGGTCGTCCCATATTTTTATTAACATTGCTTCGGTAACTTTTTGCATTTGTTTTAATGATACGTGTTTAATCCACTTAGCGTATGTTGATGATGTTATTATATGCTTCTGTCACTCTTATTTAAATAGCAAGTCAACGTAAAATTATGATGTAACTCTCAATAAATATGTGAACCTTTCGGTCTGGTATGTCTAAAGTACATAAAACTGTTAGTAAAAACTACGTTTAAGTCTATCAAAACATTATGACCATTTTGGATTATTTAATCATCAAAAATTACTTTTTTCTTTATTAACTTCTTCTTCTTCTTCTTTCTTATTTTAGTATTTTTCTGTATTTTGTATCATGTAACTGTTTTTTGTCCCTAATAAATAAATAAATAAATAACTTTAGTTGTACAAAAACACTTATCTAAACACTATGCAGCGTTATAACTAAGGAATAGAGTGATTTCGAAGAACTCTGGCTCCCAAAGTAGGATTTAATTTGTGTTTAGGGTGCCAGCGCCGTCGCCTATAGGTAATTGAACAATGTATATTAGTAGTTGTAGGACGAGCACAGTATATTATTATGATAATTACTTACTAGTAAATGCATAGATGTGGCCCATTAAAGTACGTATGTATTGAGAGAAAGAAAAATATGTTGAAAGCTTGTGTTTATGTTATCCTGTATAAATATAATTACAGATATATGACTTTATTAACTAAATTAGGCTAAGTGATTGATACTTGTAAATCTTCGGTCCCATCGTAACTCAGTGACAATAGCCACTTTGAGACCTTTTTGTTTATTCAGGTGAAAATGTGTTTTCATTTTCATACATCAATGTATTATTTTGTAGGTATATTAGGAAGTAGTAACTTGGACCATATTCATGTTTTTGCACTTGCAATTTGATAACTAATGAGGTCTTAACACACTACAAGGAGACCTTGTAAAACAATTGAATCTTCATGGTTTAGCAAAAAAACTCGCTATCCAAGGACATTATATTATTAATATTGAAAATATTTTTGGAAAGGTTATAAGAATAGTTACAGTTAATTTAACTCAAACTCAAGAAGAATAATGTGCTAAAAAACACGTAAATGAACATTAATTATCTCTAACCGATCATCGCATAAAAAGATAATTTGTTTTCCCTAATCCTAACAGACTCAATGTAGTCATTAATCAAACAACTGATTAACGACAATAAATTACGTAAATGGAAGCATTAATGGCTGTTCGATAAAACTGTTAACAAAGAAAATAAACGATAATGTTCATTTTATGACAAAAGAAAACTCTTTATATTTTGGGTAGAATCCTGGGTAGCCTGGCCAACCCAAAATTCTAACCAAAATATATAGTTAGTTTTTATAATAATGGACTTTAATCGCGCATGTTAGGGTTGACTCCTAGTCTTAACAGATGCAATAAATATCTAAAAATCCTCTCAGTTCTAAATAACTGTATTCAATAACCCATAATGTCTATATAACTATCGATTCCTTTCAAACATCCGATTGTATCCGCCATTTATTTCAAGATAAAATGTTACTGACAATACTGCCCCCGATAGGAAAAAAGACGCATCTAACAGTTTTTCCAGATTTGAGTTATGTATATTGCCGAAATCAGAAAAAAAACGCGCATCTGCCTGTATTTTTTATATTTCTCTAACTTCCTCCAGTGCGGTTTTAGCACAACAAAATAGGGCGCTTCTGTTCATTTTTTACACCCGATTGAAGATGAAAAGACGAATTTATGTGAAACTTAATTAAAAAGTCGCATTTATGTAGATAATGTCATTATACTTTATAGTTTTTTTTTAGTTCAGTAATATAAAAGGCGCATATTTGTCCCTATTTCTAAAAGGAAGTTAATAAGACGCAAATAGGTATTTGCAACTAACGCGCTAAAAAAAAACTGTTTTTACATTAAGAAAAAAAGACCACATCTGACCACTTGCGCCCTATTTACTTCGTAAAATTGTTTTAGCATAGGCGCATTTGCCATAATCGTCTTAATTACTTTACGTTGAATAAAAAATTGTGTTTTATTTACAAATAATAAATTAGGCTATGACTTATATGATAACCACGAACCTACTGTACTATTTCTGATATACTACCTTAGATAAAAGGATTATTAAATATTTTATAAACATTTTACCTAAGCCAAGGGCTATCTACATACTTTCTAATTCTTAAGAAAAAAGGCGGAAATACCTATATGCGCCCATTTATGTTAAAATCATTTATTAGATAGATATACTAAATACTTAGAAAAAAAGTACAGCCAAAAGCGTTTGAAATTTAAAGGACGCATCTAGCCGTTTACGTCTATTCAATTAAGTATGTAATATTTTCCTTAATTTTTTATGCTAAGATGAAACTGTTTTTTCATTATTTTTATTATAATAATTTAATAAATTCATATTATTATTAAACCAGGTTAAAGCCTATTATTAGAGGGTATTATTTTCAACTTTAAGTATGTAAAATATTAATTTACTCGAAGACAGCATACGATTTCCCGTTTTATTCATTAAAACATTTATTTCTCCGTTTTTACTTTTTGTTAGATACGTCTTTTTAACTATCGGGGGCAGAATATAGGTCGACGGTAAATTTATTAATGGTATGTCTTAAAATAAGTGGAATTAATAGCAATGACAAAATAAGTATTTTGTATTTGATTTTCTTACTTGATGAATGCTCTTCACATTCATTATAATTTTAGAGATTTACTACTTAAAAATAGTCCAGGACTTAGGTATGATATTATGTAGGTCTCTGTGCTAGGCAAAGACAATACAGGATTAAAAAAATATAGGTAATATATATTTAGGTAGGGATGCTCCAGTTACTTCTTGAGATTGGAATTATCGCTTCATTTTCGTACATCACTACATTTTCTGTTCTGGCCCTTTTTAAAGTAGACATAGTTACTTAAAACTAAAAAAAAAATCTAAAGAATTTTCACTTACCGGGCTTCAGCGCCGCCACATCTTGTGTTTCACTGTCAACCATATTCACTTCACAGTCACTTTTTAAAAAAAAATTTCGTTAGTTAATTAATCGTATAATATCGTGTTAGTATCGTATTGTCGTGCCCGTGTGTAGTCGCCAAGGCAACGCGGGTAGGAAGTCAGCGTTGCGCGCGCGCCTCGCCTATGCACCTGCAACGCGTCGCTCATGCCTTTATATCGATCACTTAGAGTTGAATGTGCCGCGGGTTTAGTGGTTTTGCAAATATTGAACTGAAAATGGATGAAAAATATTAACATTCTTATATTTGAAAATAAATAAAACCTACAACCAATATTACTCGACAATATTACGATGCCTTGCAGTCAGAAACTTGCCTATCATTGGTCATGGTCATAGTACTTACATTGTTTGCGTGCGAGTGAATTAGCGAAACACGCAAGTTAGTTTTTAATTAACGACAAGACTGGTAAGAAATCCGATATATTTTACTTGAGTTTTTCTACTTTCAGGAGAATACTCCTAGTGTAGTTTGATACGAAAATTCCCTAGAGTGCTCATAGCATCCAGCCATGTAACCAACGACGCTGGCTAATTAGCTGATTGTTTTATCACTTCAAAAACTGTTGAATTATGCCGATACAAGAGAAGTTACAATAACATTTTTATGTTTGACAAACAAACAGCATAACCAACAGATTACTGTACAATAACAACTTGTAATAGCAAGCAGTGCACTTGACGCGTGTGACGTCACACAACACGAGAGCGCGTATCTGATTGTGATGTTTAACAATCTGTCAATATTCAACTATGAAGATAATGCAGTATTCATTTTATAATTTTTTTATTTATTTATTTAATATAGAAATAAAAATTAACAAAATACGTACACACGTCATCCAAAAGGAAGAACTAATAAAATAAAAACACATTTTATTACATAATACGAGGGGATGTGCTACTATGAAGCTGCATCCACCTCTGCAACAGGGGCAGATCCCACCGCTCGGACAATACCTTCAGGCCGCTGTTCGAGCTGTTTTGTAGGCGACTTAATAGCGAAGCGCTCCGTTTCCTTATAATCGCGAAAAAGTTATCAAGCCGCGCCTCAACAAACATAGTTGTATGTTATTGATCATGTATCAATCAAATAGTGTAAAAGTGTTTATTATTGTTTAGTCTTGTGAATTAAATGTGTGCTTGATTTTAATCGAAGTTTAATCGAACCCCTTGCAAACGTTGGAGGTTTTTCGGAAAAAGAAAACGAATAAGAACGATAGAAAGCGATGCCAGGTAACTGACATAAATGCATAAAAGGCATATCTATAGTGAGAACCACAAAACATTAAAAAACATTTTCCAAACATTTTTTAGCTTCAAAAGTGTGACTGGATAACAAAATCGCGTCTGCTAAATATTGAAATATCCTTCAGATTTAACGCTACTAGTACATGCTACTGATTGTTACTAGTGACATCACAAACCACAAAACTTAAAGGATTAAAGAAGTAGGTAAGGATAAGTTTATTTTGACGTAATACCCAAATGACTCTATTGCCCCCAAGCTGTAACAATTTACAATTCGCCTCCTGTAAGAAATAAATAAAATCACTGATTTGGGGGGCCCCACATGAGTGGACTTGAGGCCTTGGGGACCGGGCGGATTGGTCCAGAAACATCTAATTGGAAGCCCTACTGACGTAATTAACAACACAACAACAGACTTTCTTGGAACTCACTTTCATACTTTTTTGTTGTTAGGGTGGCGAATCGTGTAGGCGGTTGCAATTTTCTTTGCAATTTTTATTCGTTTCTAAATAAAATTGTTCTTTTGGCTAAAATGTGCAACAGAAAAAAACTATGGAACTTAAAAAGTATTCCAAAACATTAAAAATACGGGCTTGATTTCTAACAAAAAATATGTATTCTAACAAAAATATTAAACAAACACGGTTAAAATCAACCAAACAAGGAATATTCCTTGTTTGGTTGATTTTATTGAGGTGTTTTGTTCTAAAGCAATCTTTATGAGGTGTGGGTTACGATCGGTCTACCGCTTTGTGTTCTTTTTTATTTATTTTATTAGTGACCTTTATAATGCTGTTTTCAATGTTAGTGTATTGCGTTTGAACGTCATCTTCATCTTTTCTGTCTCTAATAATCTAAATTAAATAAAAATCTAAATTGAAATAGCTCTTGGTTTGCTATGAGAGTGGCTTTATTTAATCTTCTAATTGAGTTTTTAATAGAAATAAAAAGAGAATATAAAATTACGATGAGAAATAAACATGGTTTATTTTACTTTTCTATTAAAAAACCACAAAAAAATACTAAAAGTTCTTAAATTCTTAATGAGGTCACTTAATTTTTCATTTTCTTCATCATTTCTGATCAGGTCCCTATGTTTTTCAGGTAGTATGCTATGTAATCAGGTGTATTTGTTATAATCTGCTTCATCAGTTTTAAGCTTTATAATCAGGCCTCTTAGGTCTTTTTATTTTATAATAAAATGTAAGTCGTATAGCACAACTATATTTTATTAGATTTTTCTTAAGGAGGTAAAGAGCAATATTACTTTTCGAACGAAGAAGTAAAGTAGACAATTTGTAAAATTACGATCTTACACCCAAAATCATCAACCAAAATTGGTTTATACAACTTGCCAATTACTGTGCAGGCAGCAATATGTTCCTTACGCCCCTAATCTTCAAATAAGTTGCGTTTATGTAACGAAAATTATGAGGCTGTATTCGCCACGTGGATTGCACAGATCGATAGAGAATCAAACACTGAGTGAGAGTAGTATAAAATGTTAAAATACCCAAAATGTGCTATACCTACGCCATTTGAGCCCAGAGGTATCGATATCATCGGGACTGCCGCTTTAAATTGTAAATAAGGCTAAATAATTCTGTTTGACACCACTTGTTAGAAAACATTGAATTTTTCCTGTAATAACGGCAAGAGGAAAATGTAATTATTTAGGGTGTCATGACTTTGTAGATTTTGTGCTATATAATATCCTAGTCAACTTAATAATATGTGGGTGATATCATTAATAACATCTCTTTGAGTTGTTAAGAATATTAAAAATTAAAATGTTATAATAACGTTGGCAACAATTTACCGGAATATCGGATCTGATTATCATTAATGATTATCCCATATCAAAGTCAGGAAATGTTATTTTGCGATATTATGAGCAATCATCATATTTTTTATTTTATAAAGCGATGAAATCTTTATACCTGTACTAGTAAAGTTCCTACCAATTTCCATGAGCTTTTCATAGAAATTGTTTCACAAGAGTCGCGTCGCGCCGGAAATGATGGAAATGGCATTTATCTTTATTTATCACACGTGTTATATATTTATGATTAATTATAGGTAGGTAGGAATTGTTAGTGATTTCGTTTCATTACCCACATAATTTTAATAACTTACAATGTAAAAACAATCACTTGAAATGTTTACACCTGAAGTGACTCATGAATTAGTTGTGTAGTGCAAGTGGCTACTTTATGGGTTTCCCTTATCATGCTTGTTTACTACATTCTACTTTTATATGTATAACGTGTAGCTGGACAAGGATACGCTATTGGAATTGAAGATTTTAAAGTAGGTACATTAGTTCTATGACTTAAGAAGATTATGCCATTAGGGCGTAAGATCAGATAAGAAAATGATGGGCTGCGATTTACAAAGGCACATTACTTTGTGGAAATTATTTCATCACCACTGCTCTCAAAACGGTGAATGAAAACATCGTGAGGAAACAGACATGTCCTAGAACCAAAAATTCGAAGACGTGACATCTACTAACCCGTAATGGGCTCGCGTGGTGGATTACGGCCCACTCCCTCTCACCGAGAAGAGGCCTGTGTTCCAGCAGTGGGAACAGCATAGGCTGGTTATGCTATACCATTAGGATCATCCCTTTTATTGTCATACATTCTAACTCATGAACTTCCCTCAATACACTTCGTCTTACTATCCAATGGTCCCAAGAGAAGTCTTCTTAAATGATAGTTATGAAAATCCGTGGAATGTGTACGGTTTGATCTTCATAATCTATTAACAAAATATAGGATTATACAGCTTATCATTCTTATGCTCTTGACTATTACATATTTCTATTTGTAAATGCTTTTGTCGTTCAATTATGTGAATGTTGGAAATATGGTCCGATTAAAAAAATAGTTGAGTGTCGTAGGAAACCCGGTTAGAACGAAGTTCCATTCGGTTTTGCACACTCGTCGAGTTGGCAGAGTAACGTGCGTTAATGAACTTCGTTCCAAAAACGTCGCCTGTCAGTGGTATTATAGTGATGTGACCTTTACACAAGCTGATAGCCCTTACTTTAACAAGAACTCGTGTCATCCAACAAAAATCAACAAAAATCACATAGAATAGAGTGGAAAAATCACACATATCAAAATTAGATAATTGTGTGATAATTTAATGATGCAATGACTTTAAGTAAAAGTGATGCCGCGGTAACAGCAGACGCCACCAACAGAAAGACTTTTATTACACACTCAGTTGAAATAACTATTGTCATTCACTTGAAATATTCACGTTGGGAAATATTGATAATTTCCCATTTCTATCTAATGAGAGTGTTGTTTTTTAAGGACTTTGTACAGTACTTTTATAACTTATATTTAGCAGCTATCTGGTCTAAGTATACATTGAAGTATATAATTTCAAAAGTATATCCACATTGAGTTATTATTAGATAGGCAGGTAATTTGCAAGTGGCGCTGTCATCAGTAATACATATTATCTATAGGTGCCTACTACAGTAATTTACAATCAAATTATTATAAAATAAAGTCGTTTTCGTGTCTGTATGACCGCGTTGTCCTCCCAAATTAAGCAATAGATTTTGATGCAGTTTTCACCATTGTTTAAAGAATTTATCCCGAAAAGTTTATGTGCATAATACATTAATATTAAACTTATATAGAAATCTCGAGGTTGTATCAAGTCATAGAACTGTGCGAAGCAAAGGCGGGAAAGAAAAGAAACAATAGATAGACCGATGAACAAAGTTCATCCTCGGCAACATACACTAATTATTTAATCGATCCATCTTCCTAATTTATCCTAATACAGGTAGTATTCTAATTCTATTCACACACAATCTGCACGTAACAAATGAGCGACATTTCCAAACTCCAGTCACGTACCAACCAAACTTATGTGCTTATCTCAAGATATTTGTCACCATTTAATGTCTTTTCCTCAATCAATCTTCCATTTGATTCTTAAGGAAAATGTACGAAACTGCAGAGGAAAATGGTCTCGAAAATCTTGAGTTTCGTCCTTTATACCTAGGCTACATCCGTGTGATAGGAATATTAATTTACCTTGTCCTTTGAATGCAGTTTTCTGTGCAGTCTCTTTGAGGCTTGTTTTGTAAAGTGCTAGAGACGAGTTGACTCGGCTGTTGCAAAAACAATTTAAAGTTTCTAGAGCGATCTTTTGAGTTGGATTATAATCTTATATGCTGAATTAAAAAAGTTATAAAATATAAGTAAGACAGAAATAAATATAATTATGTTCTCCAGAGCCAAAAATGGACCTTAGGTATCTCACCTCAGTTGGCTGTAAAATGATGTACCGCTGAAATATTACGTGTATGGTTACCATTAGGAGCCGAGATTAGGCCCTTTCTTTATAATTGCTGTCGTTCGTTCGAGAAAGCCATTATCAACGTGCTCATAAGGTATATGTACCGACTTGTAATGGCAATTTAGTTGACTTTAGTTCTTTTAGGAATACGTTTTGTTCTGAGATTTTTTGGGGATTTTTAGTTTTATTTGTTTCTCTCTCATTTGCTTTGACCTTTTTGCCTAGGCGGAGTATCACAGTTTCAGATATCCTTAGTGCTTATTATATTATTTGCCGTATTAGTTCGATCGCAATCTATGTCAACAGCATGTGTAGACGTCAGGTCAAAGATGACACTAGCTTACGTGACACCGATCAGGTACACTGTATTCTGATCAGTTCTGAGAATTGACCTCTTAAGGAAGTTAGTCTTTATTTTGTTATTGTTTTAGCAATGGTTATTAAAATCCAGTTTGTTATCACGATGACTGTCCAGTATATCCAGTATTATAAAATTCACGACGATTGCATAACTTTAATGACTACTTTCAGGACAGTTATGGTGTTTTAGGAAGGTATGCACACATTATTTTATTATTTCATCAAATATCTTAAAAATGTATAAAGAATTTTCTGATATAGTGAATGGAAGAATGATAGGTTATTTTAAGGTATTTAATAAAAAATAAAAACATTTCGATATTTTTTTGTTTTAAATAAAAAATATTTTTTTTTTATCGCCGTAGAAAATTAGTATGATAAAAAAACTTAATTTCTTCTTATAAAACTAATAATTTTAATTAAAATTTTAAAAATCCATTAATTACATATCGACATCTATTCTAAGGGTTCTGTTGACGCCGCAACAAAGCTGCTTGTGAACGTAATTCATATGCCGCGTACCGAGCATTCCCACGGCTCGTTAACTGACAGGCCGCCGCCGCCAGGCGTTGCTACGCCTGACGAGGCCTGTCGCGGCTCGTAGCATTCCCACGGCGTGTGTCGCTCTGGTGCGGTCTGTTGTCCGCTGTTCCAACATGTCAAGTGATCATGTCAACGCCGGCTGTCACTAAAAACCAGCGCTTGTACTCTGTTTCGCACAGCATTATGCTGAGTGATGCAGCCATCACTCAGCCATCAACGGTCATCACTGCGTGTGACGCATATTTTCCCCCAACTTTTTCTTTTTCTTGTATCTGCGTCATGTTTACTGCAAATAAACTTATTTTGTCTTTTTTTATTTTTCATCGGATGTGACGGTTCCCATGGTATATCGGCTCGGCCTGATCTGGCCTGTGAGAAAACGGGCCTCGGGACCGGAGCATTACGCCACTTTAAGGACAGTGGACGATGCAACGTTGTGGCTGCACAACAATACTTAGTCGAGTAACTATAAAGTTACTAAGTGTTTTAGCGCATCACTAATGTGCACGCACATTACTAGTTCACTGACATTACTCGGCCATTTCACCTGCTGCTAACTATACAAGCGGATGCTTTTCCAGAATCCTATGTATTAAACTACGTGCCCCCGATCTAGAGTGAGTTCATCATTATATTAGCTACTAGTTTCTGCCCGCGACTTCGTCCGCTTGAAAATCTTATTATCCCAACTCACCCCGTCCCATCACATCACCTGGCCGCGCTATCACTTCGTTTTTGCTTATCGTTATTTATGCCTTTTTTTGTTTTTGCTAGGTTTCTGAAGCTATAACGTAATGTTAAATAGCCATCTTCAAGAATTGGGCTATCAAATGCAAAAATAATTTTTCAAATCCGACTGGAAGTTCCGGAGGTTACCCCCTACATACAAACAAACAAATTTTACCTCTTTAAAATATTACTATAGATTATGTACAGTGTTCTCTAAGCTGTAGTGTGCCATCTGCAGTGAGAAGGAGCAGTGGTGGCCCAGGACTCCCAGGAGTAACAGCCACGACTCACGAGTTGTAGCTCATGGGCTCCAACTTAGTCAGGTGCTTTACTTTGGTCGAAAGAGGCTAGCCATCTCAGCAAATACTTGCCGTAAAAGTAACCGGAAATGCAGTCCAACCAGATGCAGCTGAATACCAGTATTTTACATGGAGTGATTACCTACCTGATCGCGACGATAGACCGTAGTGGAGCAAAATGAAATGATAGCGGACTGTCTAACAAGTATAATGAATAAAAGAAATAAAATTACAAAAGTCGGTTAAAATATGTAAACAAGAGAGTACTAATAAGACGTGCAAGCGCAGCCGTGCATGAAGGAGAGCAACTGCTGACTGGTGTGGCGCGGGCGCCCGCGCTCGGCCGTCGGCCGGCTGACTCCCCGCTGTCCCCGCAACCCTCGTTGAGTGGAGCGCGAGCGGTCGCAACAGTACCTGACCTCCAGTAACTGGGAGTCACAGGGTAACTCAACAGCCGTTGGTATCACCGGTTGTCAGATTGCGGGCGTCTGACTGCCCGTGACGACTGTCAAAGGTCTACACATGATAGCCGGACCAACGTCGGCTTAACGTGCTCTCTGTGGGATCTCGACATGTAATGGACGATCATCCATCCACAGACGTCCCAAGCGACGGCAAGCGTTGCTTAACCTTCAAAACCGACCAGTGGCTGTAATTATTTAGCCACGAGCCGCCATTATGTCATTATTTATTTAATTAAATAACTTGGACAGCCAGGTGACAAGATTTGAAATTGAAATACATAATACTCGTACATATAGTAGTATATAACAGAAATAGTAGCAACTCTCTCAACTTAACGGTGGCAGGTCGATATAAGCTCAATTGTTAAAAACGTGTTAAAAAATCCCTTGAAAACGTTGCTGGATACTGCTTTCTTTTACATATGCAAATAGTTCAGCGCTCCTTGAAAATTAAAACGAGGAAAGAAAAGTGGTCACACAATGTTCCGGTTTCAAGGATAAGGGTGCTGAAATTATAAGCACATTTATTTAGGTTCTAGAGTTTTACAGTAGTTTTTAGTCGGCTAGGTGAAAAACGCATTCCATGGTTTTGAAACATACTCAGTATTGTGAATGCTAAGAACTTTAACTCTAAAGCCTGCTTGCACCACAAATCAGTCAATGTGTTTAGCGCCATACATATTTAAATTATCATTCTGTCTCTGTCATTTACAAACGATTGACATAAAAGAAGATGTTTTAAATACGTTTAGCTTTAAATGCACGGTGCAAGCTGGCCTTAGGCCTTTCGTATACACATGTTCTTCTTGCCGTAATAAACTACGGTTTACAAGCCGTCGTCAGTGTCGTATAGATCACTATGAAAACTTTTTCGCAGACACGTTTTTTCTACGGCGCGATTTATGTGCCGTAATAATTGTGGCATTGGCAGTAATAAATCTAAATGACTGAAAAAGATTTTACGTTAAACTGAAAACCAGCAAACCAAACACTTAAACACATTTAATGGATAGGAGTTTATCCGACGTATTATATAAAATTATTGCTGTTGGTCCGAAATATATTTATTATTCACATTCAATAGTAAAATGATTAATTCTGCGTTTTGATATCCATTAAGTCATTAGCCCTAATTGATATTTTAAGCCCAGTTGATATTTATGTGTAGTCATTGAAATGAGATCAGCTGTAAATAAATTATGATACATTAAACAATTTGTGTCAAATTAATTATCCTGTTTGCAGGTAAATTAACCGCAAAGATACGTGAGCTGGGCTCATGATTATGTGTAATGCAAGGGATCTAAAGACTAAAGATGTTAAGCCAATCTTTGTGCAATTGGTTGCTTTAATATTTATAAGGTATTTTTCCATAGTATTCCATAGTATAATAATATTATGGAAAATGTTGTTAAAATTGTATGATTTGTTAAAATATGTTATAATAAAAAAAAAAGAATTGTATGATAGCGTATCTAATAGAAAATCATGTACCTTACCGCCGCCTCTGGACGCCAAACAACTACTTGATATAATGCGTTACGTCAAAATCAACAATCCAACTGCTTCACTTCAGAAAAAGAAGTTATTCAATTATTGAAATCTTACATAAGGAGCAGCTCTACTACTAAACCAATGCAACAAACCAGGTGTAAGTAAACAAGATCACTTTTGGATCAGCTTAACACAGATTTTACTGTAACACTAACATTTCCCTCCTGCATAAACCATTAAAATCTCATCGGAGTTACCCGATCAAAGTACTAAGACATCGAGGGTGCCACTTTACGACAACATGACGTTTACTGGCCGAGAGTGTTATGTTTGAGGATCGTAAAACATCACCTGTTGGTCGTGCAGGTAGTTTGAAGGTCAGTGTAAGTTCACCGAGATAGTATTGTTAGTAAAGCTGGCGACCCGCCCTTGCTTTGCTACTGACGAGGCGAGTAGTCAAAACATTAAGATTTCTGTGCTATATCGAAGTTAAATATGAATGTATTATACACATAAACCTTACGAAATAAGTTATCTAAATGATATGGAAAACTGAAATCCATTGCTCTGTTTAGAAGTACTTAACGTTCGCACAGACTCAGTATTTACACTAGGTATTCAATTAAATGACTAACTCATTATCTGACTGCCAACTATGTTGGGGTTAGCTTGCAGTCTAACCGGATGCAGCTGAATACCAGTATTTTCTGGAGCGACTGCCTATCTGACCTCTACAACCCATTTTCTGGGTAATACGATACTCCTTGTTAAGACTGGTTGTCATACTTTCAGGTTTCTGACTACCCGTAACGACTGTCAAAAATCTACGAATGACAACCGGGAACGGCTTAACGTGCTTAACGTGCTTTCCGAGGCAAAGATGGTCACCCATCCACAGACATACCGCGGCAAGCGTAGCTTAATCTGATCGATCGGCCTGTGCGGCTTTTATTATTAACTAACTACACAAATAAATACAAAAACAAATGGACACATTCGTGAAAGTAGTGTGCCCAAGTGCCCAGAACACTAGCAGCATTGTAACGTTTACTTGTGTAAATTTCGGTCGACGCATATTTGTTAAAGCAGGGCTGAATGTAGAGATAGTAGTCGCAAGACGAGGTGGCCGAGAGGTTAAGACGTTGGACTGCTAATCCAATGTGTTCTGCACGCGTGGGTTCGAATCCCATCCTCGTCGACACAGTTTTTGTTGCTATTAGTAGCCAAATGTCAATGCACCCCGCATTGACATTTTGGTTTTAAGAGTTCTATGGTTGGATGTGGTGTGAGCATGTAGACGCAATAGGTACCTCAAAAGTCTTAAAAGAAAGACCCTAACGATTAACGATAATTTGGTTTTTTAACAGGATTATCAACACAACAAAATATTGCAAACTCATGTTAACTACTGTGATTGGCTTACTGAAATAACTCGAGCCGATAAAATATCCAGGCATAAGTTTGAATTTGTTAGTAAATTATATTTTTAGTTTTTCCCGTATAGTAAGACTATAACACTAGTAAGAGTGATCCTTATACTAATTAAGAGTACCATGAACTTACTTGCCGTGTTTTCCGAATTTCTGGTGCACACGAAATACGATTTTTTAGAAGGCGAAGATCAAGGTTAGATATTTTTCTGCCTTGGACTCTCAAATCACGCGGCTTTTCCATGTCATTATCATCATTATCTTTTAAATCAATGTTATTTTACAATCAATATTTCTCAATATTGACACTCGATCTAAGATAATCTACGTGAATAGAATACCAGTTTACTTAAGATACTGAGTACTCAGTGATCTAGTTTCTGCCAGTCATGATGAAGAAACGCGGTCGGTAATACCGATAAGCATATGATTGTCGGGTCCTCTTGAAATATCCTCAGGATCATGGAGGTAGACCGTGATTTACATCCACTGTTAGGTAACTATGATTGAACTGTGATAAAATGATAGTCATAATAATCCATTGTTATATTTTCTGTTTTCTACACTCAAACATAATCTACCATCTTGTCATTGCACCACCCTTGCATGCCCGGTCCGCTTTTGAAATTTATTTATATCGCATAATATATGATTACAGTGCACAGTGGTGGCCCAGGCAGGTGCTTTACTTTGTGTGATTTATTTCATCACCACTGCTCTCAAAAACGGTGAACATCGTGAGGAAACCGGCATGTCCTAGAAGCAAAAAATCGAAGACATATTATGTGTCATCTACCAACCCGCACTGGGCTCGCGTGGTGGATTATGGCCCATTCCATCTCACAGAAAGATGGCCTATGTCCCAGCAGCGGGAAAATATATGCTGATATTTTCCCGCTGCTTACGATATGATAGGCTGATTACGATATGTTTATATGATTACAAATTAAAAGTTGAGAAATATGAACAAATAATGCTCGTAGATTTTTAAAAGCGTAGAAGTCATTGGTACTGGCTATTTCAGCTGTTACAATTTCTATGAAATTCATTTTACTTTTAACCATTTTAGATACCTGCTGCAAGTTAGAGAAACCCTACTATCAACTGGGAATAAGAAAAGGCGTGAAGCACGAGAGAAAACATACAATAGTTCTGTCACGGAGATCTCGGGCAGCGGCGTGACACGTCGCCTCCAGCCCCCAGGGCTATCACGTGCAGAATTAATACCGTGACATATTTCTTTTTATTCTCAGACGAATCGCAATAGTAAAAGAGTGTTATTATGACTTTTGGTGTAAACTTGGCGCTGATTCAATATTATTTTAAAACTGCATCTTTTACGCTTGATTTGTGGTTTATATAAACAGTAAGGATAAAGCAGATGCATAATTATTAAGTTAATTTTATATGTTTCTATTATTTTATTTATAAAATAAAATGTTATAGCCTGGTACCGTAACATATTCGTGTGTAAATGTTACATTATAATTTAACGAGCATACTATTCTGGCAGTCCACAGTATATTTCCTGGTTCACCACCCCTAAGTTACCTGTTGCATAAATTTTGAGCAAGAACAGGCATGTGGCTTAGTGGCATCATTTTATGAAATAGAACTGTATCGAGCGGCGACGCGCGACGTGCTCTCGTCAATGATCTCTATATGGCAAATACTTTTTTTCATCGGCAAATGGAGGTTTAATTTTTTTACTTTTCGAGGGATGTTGTTTGTTTGACTTCTATCAATGAATTGGAGATCATGCACTAGCTAAAATCGTCAATTTCGAAACGAAACATTTAAAAAAAAGCCATTTGCAGGCAGTTTTGAAGTGCCAAGGAGTTTGTTAGTTATACAGAATGTTGAAACTTGCAATTGCTTGAATATGCCCGTTCTAAAATCAAAATCTGAAGTCATTTATTAAAACTAGACTGAGAACCAGCATCTTTTGAACGTCAAAATTACGTAAGACGCCCCGCCCTTCACCACTTTCTAGTGCATTCGTTGTGAAAAAGACCTGGCGCAACAAACTCTCTAGCAGCACAGCTGTCTTTGATTCTTCACATTATTTATGTAAAATTACAAAACAACGAACCAAAAATAAATAAATTAAATAATTTGACATTTATGTTTCTATTATTGTCTAGTAAACGCCAATATACCAACAAAAATATTGAAAACTATCCATAAGCAAAAAGAAAAAAAAACGTAAAAAGAAATTAATACCTTAATAAAAGAAACTCTACGATCATTTAAATCAAGTTATTCTAATTAAATCAATCGGTTGATTTGTAGGGTTCCCGTACCTTCAGATAAAAGTTAAGTGAAGATTGAAAAATCGATCTATATTCAAAAATAAAAATCAGCCTCCCGACCGATTTCGGTCACGGTGGTCAATCTCAACGGAGATTAGCCAGTTACCTACGTAGGAAATATTATAATTATTTAGTTGGGAATAGATCAGGAGTATGGACCAACGGCTTTACGTGCTTTCCGAGGTACGGGGGTATCACACCACCAACTTGCAAACTCCGGGCTGCTACTAAGAAATTCCCAATGGAAAAGCCCCATAACACTTTGCCCGACCCCGGAATCGAACCCAGGACCCCTCACTCAGCAGTCGCGCTTGCGACCACGAGACCGACGCACAGCAGTCGCGCTTGCGACCACGAGACCGACGGGGCAGTCCATATTATTATATTAAAAGTAGGTATAGACAAAAGCTTTTTGATGAAATAGTTCACGGGAGTGACGCCGCAGGTAAAAATATAGTTACAATATCACTGGATCCTTATACAACAAATCAACTACACCTGTCCTGCATAAGATAATTATACTGAATGCATCTTCCCAGTACATACCGTGACGTCATCAATCAAGCTATCAACCAGTGTCGGCATGTAATAGGCCGGGGCAATCACTGCGTTATTCCAATTAGTGAGTTTGTCTGTTGATTGATTGCCTAATATTATCCAGAGCTGTCTGTGGTATATTGCTCCATTGAATTTGTGGGATTCTAAGACATAATCATCAGTAAATATAGTTAGTCATACCTTAGATGGTCCGGGATTAGTGTTATCGGCTTTTCGCACTGGCAGTTAGTATGTAGGTATATATATTTTAATTTTGGTCAGGTACAGTTGCAGTTAGTTCAGGTATCTACAACAAATTCATCTAATGAAGAACTAGCTTCTGCCCGCGACTTCGTCCGCGTGAAATTTCTTGACCCACCCCGTCGCTACGCATCGCCTGCCTGCGCTATTACTTCGTTTTTGCTTAGCGTTCTTTCTGACTTTTTTTTTTGCTCGGCTCCTAAAGGTCATAGCGTGATTTTAAATAGCCTATAGCCTTCCTCAAGAATTGGGCTATCAAATGCAAAAATAATTTTTCAAATCCGACTGGTAGTTCCAGAGATTAGCGCCTTCAACCAAACAAACAAACTCTTCAGCTTTATAATATTATAGTATAGATTAATTTGAAACTCTTAACTGTTTCAACAGTTTGGGACATCCAAACACTTACTAAATAATATAATTCATAAGAATCACGATGTATCAGATTATATTTTGATGTCATCAGATGCTACACTGTTCTGGTGGAGTTTCGAAAATTGATAAAATAAGAAACGAATATATGCATTTGTGGTACTTTTAAAGTCGCTAAGATACACGAAAAACTTAGCGAGAACCGCTTGCGCTGGTTACAGATATGTGATGACGGTAATGAGGCGATATTATGACCATATGACTGGAAGAGTCATGAATATAGACGATAGAAAAACAGGCCGTGGACGACCACCAGTAACTTGGTTACGAACAATAAACTATGACATGATAGCGAGCAACACAACAACAGAGACAACCCACAACCGTACGATGTGGCGCAGAAGTACTAGGAGAGCTGACTCCAAATTAATTAGGATAATAGCCAGGAGAAAGAAGAAAAAGAAGATGCATAATCCATTTTGTCTTGCTGAAATTGGTTTAGGTTGTCTAAAGACCCAAAACGAGATTGAATCCTTTCTTTTCCTTAAAAATGTGGGTTAATTCAGCTTTTTATTTGCTTACTAACATTGCATATGAAAACAATTGCTTCAGAGCATAAATTACTTATTTTATAAAATAGGTACAATAAGTGGGTTACCATGTTCGGGCGCGGCCATATATTAAATGAGCGAACAGATTTCCGCAGAGCGCTTTCCAAGTCGCGTGATTTATGGAAGCGCCTTATTATTGTGTTTTAGGTTACAAATTTATTTGTTTAACTGCCGTTAAAGGTTTGTGTGTACTGTGTCTTATTTAACAACAACATCTAAATTTCCTTAAAGTAATGTTAATTGGTTCGAGGTGGCGCGGGAAAACAGTTCCTGGAAGGACTTGGGGGAAGCCTTTGCTGGGCAAAGGCTTCCCTTAGTGGGACAGCATAGACTAACAAAAAAAGTTAATTGTATGTTAATATTTTGGTTACTGCTATCAATCACAAATATACGAAACTAAATCACAGTCATCATCTAATCTGTGTAATTAATCGTGTAAAAAGTAGTGCTAGACGCTATGGTGACCTAACACTTCTTTCTCGGATATGGTTTATATGGTAGAAGTTAAAGTCTCGAATCGTAAGGGAAATAGCTGTATATTTAATCACTACAACACTTAGTTACAAGACAATGGTAATGGTAAAGGAAATAGCTATAAACTATTACATATAATCACTATAACACTTAATTACAAGACGAATGGTAATGGTTTTGAGCTCGTGGTGTCTCCAGTGAGATCTGAACGCGAACTGGCCCACATTTTGGCGGACGAGCGAATGTGCATACTTGCGTTCGATGCAATTATGCATTTTCGCTTAGTGTTCGATTAAAACTCGAACATATTCCCGAGAGCGAGAAGAAATGCGGGATGATAGCTAAAAACTACACTATGATACTTAGGTGTGTACAAATTATGAAACTACGTAAACGCGCGTTTCTGGTACCTAATCTTAACTGGTAAGTATAAAAATAAAATGAGCAACCAAGGTAAAAGCAAAAAATAAAAGCTTATCTACTTCAATACTTTGACACCGATTTTAGGTTACACTATTGAGTCCTCTATAGTAAAAGCAATATTTTGGTTGCCTACGTTCGTATTTTTGTCCCGTTTGATCGCACCATAGTTCGCGCTAGGCCAGCGTTTGGCACAATTGTGTAAACGAAAAAACGACTTCACTTTGATCCTTTAGATCTCTGGCACTGAGCACTTCACTACGTGATTCGTGTCTTCTGGTTGGTTTCGGTGCCAGCGGAGCCACTGCAAACTCCTGTCGACAGCAGCTCTCGCTGTGGCGTCGTTGTCTCGGAGACGGTAGGGTTGCCGTGGCCTGCTGCCGGTTGGATCCTTCGCCACGTCGTCCAGCTGCGGCCTTTCGGCACAGGCGACATCGCCCGGTTTGCCACAACCAGACGGCTGCTACGCATAGGACGATCGACAACAACCCGTAGCAAATTACGTATTGGTGGATATCATGCGGTGATATGTCTTCTATGTCGGAATCGTTTTTCTTCAGTTTTTCTATCGCCTCCCCCAGACTGGTCATGGATATGGTTAGGTTTCCGTCTTCAGTTGGTCTTTCGTCTGGGATTTTGATGTTTATCAAATGATTAATTTGGTCGAATTCAGGCGTATAAATGGTCGGTGAAATGTTAATTTGGTTGGACTGATGACGTATTGAATATAATGAGAAGTCCCTTCCTTTGATGACGCACTCTTGACCTATGCTAATGATCCCGGCTTTGTTCAGCTGAAGAACGGTTACATGGTCGCCGCATATTATTTTTATTGTGTAGGTGTCACAACAAAAATAAAAGTGCTGAGAAGTCAAATGTAATTCAAGCCATTCGTTGGTGCAGTTGGTTTTTCCTACTTTACATGTATTGGTTGCCGAATTCTTGTCGCTTTCTTCTGGTTTTGGTTATTGTTCTTGCTTGATTGATGCGTAGTGGTTTTTTGGTTTGCTGGTTCCTGCTTGCGACGTGACGCTTCCAGCGCTGTAAATTTGGTTTCCAAAAATTCCAGGAACTCCTGCAGCTTGGGTAGCTCTCTTGGATTCTTAACCGATTCTATATATTCGGTGAAGGTATCGTCATCAAGCCTTTGCGCTAGTAGGTGCACTAAGAGTGGATCCCAAGTTGTTATATCAACTCCCAGATTTTGTATAGCGTGTAACGTCTCCTTGGTTACGTCATGCAGCTTCTTTATCGTGGCTAGCGACTGCTGTTGTGTGTTGGGAAGCCCGAGTAATATATTCATATGGGACGTGAAAATTAATTTTTTGTTACCATACCTGTGGTTTAAAATCTTCCAACATACATGATAATTGTCAGAGCTGATCTGTAAATGGTGAATCAGACGCTCTGCTTCTCCAGTCACCTTACTCTTCAAAAACTGCATTTTTTGTGCATTTGACATGGACGGGTTTTTGTCGACCGCTTCGCTAAACAAGTCTTTGAACGGAACCCATTGGTTATAAGTTCCATTGAACACGGGGATGTCCATTTTTGGTGCTGACTTTTCGCGATGCTTCACTGCCCACATCTTTTTGTTGATGTTGTTTGTCAACTTACTGTACTTTTCCTCGTGCTTGCAGAATTCAATTTGGTACGCAATATCGTCGCCTCCTTCCTCTCCTTCAATTTCCCAATGAAGCTTGTCGATCTCACCCCATCGGCTATCCAATGATTTAAGAGCGTTCTCGAATTGCCATTGATTCTCGAAATTATCTACTTGTAAATTGCTCACGGTTCTCATAAAGGCTTTGAAATTGATATTCTGCTTCTTTATTAACCCGCTCAGCTTACTGGAGCCTCCATCTTTATGCAGTGAATTCTCTCGCTGCGACGACTCCTCACAGCGAGACGACGTACCTGGTTGTGGCTGCGCCGCCTCACCTTCCTGCCGACGATGGTCCGCGCCTAGCTGTTGCCTAGCTTGGTTACCTGGCTGTACCTCTTCCACTTTAGTTCTACTGCGGCTTTCATCTTTCTGCTGTGTCGCACCTAATTGCCACATGGTTTTGTCAATAATCTCCTTAATTCCTAAATAAACTTCCTGGACTGTTTCAAAACAACCCTTTTTGAAGTAAATGTGGTCATAATCTGCAAACTCGCACATTTTCTTATGGTTTTCTTGATAATCGTGCCAGTATGCTTCCAACATTGCAGCCTTGCGCTTATAATTATCGATAGTCTTCCTCTCGGATCCATCTTTTTTTATGTTGGTCAAAAACTTGTCCAGGATTTCATAGAGTTCCGTTTGGTTGATGAACAGAGAATCGGGGTCCATATTTAAAGTTGGTTTGAAAATATTTGGTATTGGTTAGTATAAATAAATGGTTCGATCTGACCTTAAACGCTCCAACCGACCGTCTCTGCAATCCGAGGTTCTTCAAATTGCTGCGATCTTCTGTTTCGCGTGGCACTGTTTCACTTGGTAGTCACTGGTAAATGAATGCTCGAAGGACCATGTAAAAAGTAGTGCTAGACGCTATGGTGACCTAACACTTCTTTCTCGGATATGGTTTATATGGTAGAAGTTAAAGTCTCGAATCGTAAGGGAAATAGCTGTATATTTAATCACTACAACACTTAGTTACAAGACAATGGTAATGGTAAAGGAGATAGCTATAAACTATTACATATAATCACTATAACACTTAATTACAAGACGAATGGTAATGGTTTTGAGCTCGTGGTGTCTCCAGTGAGATCTGAACGCGAACTGGCCCACATTTTGGCGGACGAGCGAATGTGCATACTTGCGTTCGATGCAATTATGCATTTTCGCTTAGTGTTCGATTAAAACTCGAACAAATCGGGTCTGTGATAAGCAACGGAATTAAAACTTGAGTCTCCGATCAGGCACTCAATAAGTCAATGTGGTTAATTTGAATAAAGCTTTGTTTTGAGGAGAACCCTTCGCCCTGTTCCTTTGTCATATAAAACTATGGTTTCCTAGAAGAGCGGTACTGGGGCCGCAGTGACGGCGTCATGAAAATGATGGCAGCGTGGGTTGACTTTACGGTGTCAAAAACAGGTCTCTCGGAAAACACATCAACTTAATTTCATAAATAAAATGTTAGCGACGTCATTCGCCTGGTAAATTATGGACGCTATCTGGCGGCAACCGCTCTTTTAACAAGCCGTAGCTTAACCCCAAACTCACTTAACTTCTATTTCCGCTTCTAGACTCACAGCGATATGATCACAGACACTAACCGTAATTAGCTTGTTTGTCACTGCTCGCATTATGTCCTCATGCGTCGCTTTACGGCATTGCAATTATTCTATACCTTGATTACTTGATGTAATCGCGGCATTTTACAATGTTATGGCATCAATCCAATTTCCATCATCCTTATAGTTTACCTACAAACATCTAACCACTAAAACAAATAATTTAAAAAATTACGTTTATTTGCGATAAGATATTTTATGACTCAAAGAAAAAACTAAACACAAAAAGAAAAGTAAGGAGAAAATATGAGTTACATCCACGCAATACGGTTATCGCTCAGCATAATGCTTTAACCCCACAGACTTATATTGGCTAGACAACGCAAGTGTATATACTTCGCGTGTAAAAAGGGAGTACAAAAGACTTCCTTCAGCGCCATTTCCATTCAGTCCGCGCTCGAACGTTCTCGATGCCAGACGTCAAACGAAAACTAAAAAATACCAAATTATGCGGTATTGAGCTGTAAATCTACACAAAAAAGTGGGACGAGATAATGGAAACTTTTCCTTTCATCGTTAAGTCATTTTGTTATTAAAGTGTGTTTTTTATTGCAAAATCAGTTATTTTATGTTCATTATGGTTTTACAATGAAAATATTATGTAACTGAATGTGTTTCGGATAATTCTAAATACATTGTCGTTTTTAGTTACAAGGCTGTATTGTAGGGCTTGTCCCGTCTGTTAAAACACTCAATGAAAATTAAAATGATCGATTTTTTCACTTGTCGTTGTCTTGTACCAGCTTCGTGGTACGGTCGCTATTCTCATTTTTTTCTGTCAAATAAAGTAAATAGTATTTATTGTACACATAGGTTGTAAAGTTGTTCTCGATTCTAATCGATTTTGGAAATAGAGGAATGATAATGTTTGCGTTGGGTATTTTGTAACGTGTAAATTATTTTTTTTACTGCAATGTTTCAATTTAGTGATTTTGTTTAGAATATTATTAATTATATAAATTACAGATTTCCAAATGATCCCAATGTTGAAGAGAAATGGATTGAAGCGACGCGCAACGGGGCTTCAAAATTGGTTCCCAACACAATATTATTATAGTCGAATTTGCTCTGTTCATTTTAATGAAGGCAGGTTTACGGAAACAAAAAGGTTTCGACAGCTCACTACAAACGCAACAAGTAGGTACCTACTATTGATGTATTAAAGGCGTTAACTAATGCTGAAGTCAGTGGATTGACTTTAGACACGAATTCACTGGCATCGTCCTCCTAACTACCTAACCTAAGATTCTCTAATGTTTTATAGAAATCAGTAAATGTTTTCGATGTCAGAATTCGTAGTGTTTAGGGCTGGATATTCGATTTAAAAAATGTTCATCTAATCGAATCTGTTCCTGGTTTTTCGTTAGGATTTTAGTATTCCCATCACTAAATCGCTCATGTGACGTCACATTGGGTAGACAAATAATGGCACGCTTGGTTTCTATCCAGACGATGAGACATGCGTAATTTAGCCAATATAAGTCTGTGTTTAACCCTATACAAGACAGTCACAGCGCTGGTTTTCAGCTACAACCGGCGTTAACAAACTACAAATTAGTCTTCTGATTGTTAACTATTGTAAAGTATATTCGTGGAATAGCGTAGTTGACATAATTTATAGCATTTAGAGGGCGTTAGACAAATCTTTCAAAAAATCAAAAGTCCATGAGTAAGATTGGATTGGTTTTAAACCAATCCAATCTTACCAAATTTCCCATGGGATCGTTTCTTTCATCTAAAATACTTTTTACGAGCCAGTCCCTAAAGTCATTAGTAATATTTTATTGAAATAACTTGCGTCCTTTATAAGGGTCCTTACGGTCAACTGCTAACAAGGTGTGGAGGGGACCTCCAGATGTGACTGCGGAGCTTATCAAAAAGGTCCCTGGAAATAATGGGTTCACAAAACTGGAAATTATGTGAACTATTTCAAGAAAACTGCATAATTGAATAAAAGCTTTTCTTTATGAAATCTGTGTTATGTTTATCGAAATCCTTTCAAATTATAATTGCAATAAAATGGCCTGTGTAATATTGTAAAAGGTTCCAATTTCACAATTTCTCACGTGATTCATTTTCCAATTTAAATTTCATATTTTCGATTGCTTTTAAAAGGATTGCCATAAAGAGCACTCGCTCTTTGTATTACAATAAAATGTTATGTTTCAAAGTCACGACGCAGGACATTTCATTCCTGTAAAAGTATAAACATGTGAAAATATAGCATCATCAGCCTGTAACGTTCCCACTGCTGTGAGAAGGAGTGGGCCGTAATCCACCACGCGGGCCCAGGGCGGGTTGTGAAAATATGTCAAAGGTAAAAAGTGTATGATGTAATAGGTACATACTTAATTCACGCCTTTTTCCCATGGTACGCAGAAACTACTGAATGCCACTTGCCACGATCCATACGTGCAAACGAAAGTATGGTCAAGGAGTATTCCTTTTGATTAGTTTAAGATAATTCATCTGGTCACACATGCACGTAGTTTGCGAGTACTATACACCTGACTATTCTGAAGAGTATTAGGTACCGATAAAGCCGGTATTTCCTTCTAGGGTATCCCCTCCCGGGATTTCCATTCACATCTGCTTTGTCAATACCTGCCAAAAAAGGAACAGAACGTACATATGTAATGGTCAAAATAAATTTTTTAACTCATATAGATTTAAACTGATTTTCTTAAGCAACATTAATTTGTTGAACTCAATCATATTCTAAACAGTAATACATCTGTTTGCACAATACCTTTACTGCAGAGAAGAGGACGACTTAGACAGTATTAAATTTAATTATCCGTCTTCCCACAAAAGATGTCTATGACCGATTAAATGTCCTCTCTATTCGTCAGCTTTTTATTCTACATGCTGCTTTAAGACAACGATATCATATCCTTATTTTTGTCTCCCACAGCAACATTGATGTGCGCAAAAGAAGAAGGAGCGTAGGTATGCCAACCTAGGCCAGTTAAAACTAAAGACTGAATGGCTTCTTTCCATAGATTTCGCCCAAACTGAAGATCTTGCACTACCATAACCTAGTTTTAGGGTTCCCAAAATAACGCACGCAACCTCATACACACACCCCACTTCCACATACTCATACAAACACTCTCACTCCCACGTACACATACATACACTCTACATTCTCATACATCCTTTGTATGTTTCCTAGATAAAAAATAAATAAAATCTTATTTGCAATATTTGTAATAAAAGGAAATGCGGTCGGAGAGACATATGAAAAATCATAAGTAGGTAAAAATCGTAATTCGAGGTTTGGCTCTCGTCTGCTTCCTCCTCCAATATTGGACCAATTTAAAAGATATTTCATAAACTGATTATGAAGGATATATACTGTGTCTCTATGTTTTTCTTTTTTCATGAATAGTTGTCATATTTGTACACTAGGACTCTGTTGACAGCGGTTTAGATCGGTATTTTTTTTAGGATTTTAGTGCTTATAAAAATAATGTATAATCAAAAAGGAAAACATGGGACATAGAAGTAGTTAATATTTATTATTTTGTAAAAAATAATTGCTTTATGGTCATTAACCAGAAAGAAAACAGGCGAGATTGTTTCTATGGAGAAACGACCCCTCGCATTTCCTAAAAAATCATATTGATAAATTAAATAATTTGTAATAAAATGACATAGCAATGAATGAATTAGTACTACTGTGACTTCAAACAAACGTCTTCAGTACAATACTTGAAATATATATAAATTGTTAAGGGGGCCTGGTGACCTGACTTATAGGTTTTGTAAAAAACTTAGTTTAGGCACCAGTATTCCACAAATTAAGTACAAAATTGTATTTTTAGACTAATTTAACTTTAAGCTGTAATTTGTGGTAAGAAAAATAAATATATTTTATTCTATTCTAATTATGAATTATAATGATCCCAGCACATGGAGCCCAGATTGGTATCTTATTTTTCCGATAATTGATTATACCTAAGATTCAGATTTGTAAAATTTAGATGCTAACTTATTCCATGTTCTGCTATTAACCAAAAGAATTTCAGTGAAAAGTTGTTTATTTCGACCAGCTAGCTAACTGGGAAACCAATACCTTCATGTAAGAAAGCGGTACAATAGCTGCTATTCATATTCCAGTTCCCAACGCATTGTGATTGCACCGCTCAGGACATAGCATATTGGCCATACCAATAGAGGTATCTGATACTAAACTAGCCTGCCAATTCGGGCTCCAGCTCCGGAGATATTAAATTTACCACAGAATTGCATCCAATAATAACTTGGTTGATTTACAAGACACTGCAAAGTACTAGGACCGCAGAATTGTGTAGTAAGTTATAACGAAATTGAATTTGAACATTGATATACTGAGTGCATTGTGACTAGAATTCAAAAGCTGTGGTTTATGTGTGTATCGGAACTCATCATTGTCTGAATTCAATCCGCTTACTTCTTTCATCTAGATCGATCAATATCTACGTTTATAACCAGTAACTTCAACAAGTTACAATTTTCTGACGAACTGACCGACTCCTTGACAATAAATTCAAAAGTGCCTGTAAATGGTTTAATTGAATTAATACTTTGAGTCAATAAAAATAATGTATAACAAGACTTCCCGACTCAAACATAAAATAAATGAAGTCTACAATCAGTACCTGAATGGGCTCTGTGGAGAAACTCTTTGGAGTCTCAAACTACCGTCGTTAATGTTCAGAGAAAAGCCACTGAACTACTACATCAAGTAACGTGTTTTAATTTCAACTAAACTCTTCGTCCGCTCATAAAACGAATACAATCTTCATCGGACTTAGTTTAGTTTTACATTTCAGATTTTTTGTTACTTGGTTCTATTCTTCTTCTATGAGTAATTTTTAGAAAGTGAAGATTTATTTTTGTTTGGATTTCTAATAACAACTTTAAGAATATTATATAATCTCTGTTTGATTTCTTTGCTAATTACTGTTTGAAAACAAACCACTACCTACCTTGAAAAGATTTAAATCATTTAAGAAATTAAGTACGTTTTTTTGCAATCTAAAGTGCTTTTAATAGTTATTTTTCTACTCGTTTATACGAATACTATAGTTTCCGTTCGCTCTTTGATCTTGAAACATCTTAGAACGCAAAAAGCTGTTTGTGAAAATATCTCAGTCAAGTGGTAGGCAAACTGAGCCACGATGTGTCTCGAATAAAAATGTTTGTTTCAAGAGACTTCGCAAGTGTTTTGCTACTAGAAAGCTTATTTTCTATTGCCTTGAAAATATGTTAAACATTCAATAATAACAAACCATATTTTTGTATCAGAAATTCAGCTCCTTTTAAGAAGACAAGTATAAACAAAAATGTCATCTATAACACGTCCTTATTCGAACAGCACTAAATAATTCTCCGGGATCCCATCCTTGCATCCAAAGAGCTCCTAAACATACCGGAACGACAACGTGACACGTACTCTGGGTTCAATACTCACGAGCGGCACTGATAAAGGTTACCATAAGGCTACGACTTACGCCGATCTCGCATTCTTTCCACGTAGCATATTAGGCCAGTATCACTCGGAGTCTCGGCACGTAGACTTTAGGGCTAGTAGTAATGGTCATGTGAATTTTCAAGCGATAGTCTGGTCTAGTGTTGGAGGCTGAACGTGTGACGGAAACCTTTGAGATGAATCGTGTAGTCCATACGTTTGTGATCCGGGAATAAAATATGAAAGGAAGAATTGGTTAAGGAATGATGCTGTTGGTTTATTTTTATAAGGAGTTTCGGACAAAGCAGGTATGGTTACGTTTCCGATCAGTTTAGGGGTTTAGAACTCAGTTAAATACTCAAAAGATTCTTTATTTCATACTACCTACTTACGCTGATAAATACCATGTTAAATAATCTTGACTCTAGACTAGAAATTAATTAAACGATCTAATGTTTTCAGTACCAATTTTGCCCATTTCATCGAAAAAAGCTAGTCATTGGTACAACGAACTCTCAATGAATCTCGAATGAAGGATCACTCTTAGCAGACTAGCGTCACATAAATGGTTTCCAATTGAAATGCAAATGAATTATGATTTAGTAGTAAACATTCAAATTCGTTTGTTAATTAATTCTTATTTAAAATATTAATATTAGGACCTGTTCAGTTTATCAAAAATATATCTATGTTACTAGCTAAGGGTACTCTATGTATAAACACAGACAATAACAATTTTGTAGTCTGTGATCTCAATAGCACAACACTCAAACGCAACCAACATGATGGTACTGAGGAAGGACAAAAGCCATCTTGCAGGTTACGGAAATTGTCATCATAGAATGAATGAATGATGACCTCATTTGAGATCACAGTGTCTAGCAAAATTGTCTTGGTTCCAAGTTTTCTGGGGGTTTTAAATAATAAAAAACTTTTTGATCTGTAACCCTGTTTGTTTGTGTGACTCGAATCACAAATTGGAGCAATTTAACAGGGAAAAGATTATTTAAACTACGATGTAAAACTAAAGATGACTTTTTATTAACATTACATCAAACTTAACTCAGGTACATAAATACAAATAAATAAAACATAAATTAACGACGACTCCATTTCGCTTCAAACTTCGACTTTTCAGGTTCTTTAATTTCGGCAGCTTTCATTTCTGGGAATATTAAAAATCTAATTAATTTCCATATTCAACCAACATTCAACTTTACAGGCGTCAAGAATAAAGTTGAATTTCCCTTACCAACATCGGTCTCTTTAGGCTCGTTCCATGGCTGCTTCACAGATGTACTGAACAGCACAAAGAACAAGTTTGTGAAGAAGTATACACCTGAGGCTACGAAGAATACTTTGCGCCACTCCGAAGGCTCCGTCTGTAAGAAATATTACTATGAGTTAGTAAGAAATTATCTTCATATTACTTACTTTAGACAATTGAAGTGAGGAATGTTGAACTATAACTATTAACGCTACGCTAATTTGATTTAAAATTTTGTTAATTTGAACTGTTCAGAATCTAATCATGCTTCTTAAATAATTAGCTAGTAGATACTTCTTTTGTAAGGTCACGTTAATAATGGAAACCTCGCACCCGTTACACCAAACAAAACAAACGAGAACGGTCACTTAGAAAACAAAAGAATAATAGTTACCTCATCGTGGACGATAAACCCGCACACGAGGGGCGCGATGATGGATATGATGTTGGCCAAGAAGTTGGTAATGCCCATCAGACACGCGCTGAAGTTCGGAGCCAGGTCTATGTGGACCAACTGCAAGATAAAACTCACAGAGATTAAAGGGAAATCTAGATAGAATTATAAATAATTTTGAACTATGAAAATAATTATTTTCCAAGTAATAATGAAGCTAGAATATCCCCACCGCCGTATCTCTACGTTGATGTCGTGGAGGGGCTTGCGCGCCCCGCACTCTAGGCCCGTAGAGTTTACTCTTCCGAAAAAGTCAGTCGTAAGGAGCCACACCAAGAGAGATACACAAGCCCGCAGAGCCACGGATCCTACCTATTTAGATTGGTCAAGCAGGGTTGTAGTCCATAGTTCTAGTCCTAGTCCTAGTCCATCTTAGCATCTTAACCCAAACCCACTATTGGTTTGGCGAAAAAACTATTTTTGTTTCCATATCCTGCAATAGTCCCACACCAGCCGGGGGATTGTCACTAAGATTTGTACAGTGCAAACAGAGATAATCGTATGTTAATGCTCCTTTTCCTTTACTACCGAGGTCCAGAAGTATTCACACAGCTACATTATAATACACCAAATTACATGTGCGCCCAATGTTTTAAATCTTAGTTGTTTTATACCAATGAAATTCCCTTTCATTCCCATTGCAATGTTTTACAAACCGGACCCAAAAGCAATTTAAAAATACGAGCTGCACGGAACCAATCTTCCCACGGAGAAACTTTCTTGTAAAACTTAAGAGAACTTAGCGTTCTACAACTTCTGGCTGATAATTCGTTTAACTTCTTAAGTGTACCACAAGGAGCTGTCCTGTGGCCGGTACCGTAATTGTCTAATTAATTAAACATTCAAATAAAGTTGGAGCCTTTTTTATTTTGTGGAAGGTCCTGCTGGTCCGTCACTTCCGCAACAGATCAGTATTTTTGGAATACGTGTGAAGTGTGGAAACATACAATAATAATTGAATTATTGATGTTTGGAAAAAAAACAGCTTTACTAGACCAGTATTTCGTACGGGGACATAATTATAGCCACAAGACATTCTAATTAGCTGAAATATCAATGCCCTGATTCTAAAAAATACATTAAAATTTAAACATATTTCAGATAAACGTGTACATGACAAGCACGAATGAAGGATATCCCCTGTGAGCTTCGCGACCATTTACGATGACTAGTGTAATATTTATCGTCTAATACGAAGATAGGTCGTTTATCTTTCCATGTTATCCCCACTCTGCGTTCCACTTTACAACATTTTCGGATGATATATGACTTAAGCGCTGAAACTTGATGCATTTCATTAATCATAGCTTCAAGTTGTTGCAAGCTTGCAACTTTGTGTTTACGAAGCAAATCTGTTTCTATGGCGTTATGAATTTGGTGATCACGCATCATATAAATGTAATAAAATGTAAATGAGGTAATTAAGCTCTTTATTGAAATAGTTATCCTATTATGTCTCCATTTTTCATAGGTTCTCCATTTTGAGTAAGTTATTCAAAACTTTTTTTTTTATAAGAAGTTAATTTAGGCTATATTTGTATCTATAATATCTGTTAAATAACGGAGTCATTTGCAGTCAAATTCATAACCTTTTTAAGTATGTCTTACCATATATCCAGTATATTGTCCAGCATTGATTCCCACAGCTATGGTGAGCATGACCACAGCATACACCATGTTGCCTTCAGGACAATACGACAAGCCTATTAACGCTATCGCTGGGCCCCATAGACCTGAAAATAAATTAATAGAGTATAAGTCCCTGTATGAAACGTTATCGAGTAAATAACAAAGTTAAGAAATTAACTGAAATAATGAAGTGATATTTTATTTCTAAAAATAGATCTTTAAACACTTTTTTTTCACGTCAATGTTTTAGTAAATATTTATAACTCACCGATGGTATTGAAGAATTTCCTGGTATTGGAAACACTTAGCCACTTTTTCTTGATAATGACATCTGTCATGATTCCCATGACGAAACTGAGCAAGTACATCGCGAGGTAGGGCAGAGACGAGAGAATACCATTCTGAAACAAACATTCCAGAGTCAATATAAAATCATTATCCATTAAAATAAGGTAAGAGGACAGTTTTCAACTTCAGAAAGCATCTGTCTGGCTATAATGCCGAATGCGGACATGTCCAGCGGTGGACTGAAATAGGCTGATATCGATAAATCAATTAAATTAAGATTTCAAGTCTATATGCGGTGTCTTCCCATCCTACAGACCATGGCCCATCTTCTATCTTGCGCCGCATTCGGTCACCATTGCACTTGATGACCTTATAACTGCGTCAGTGAGCGGAGTTCGCGGAGCTGAATGTTGGGCCAAACATATTTACCATCGATGCGCTAAGAAGAAGAATTAAATAAAATCTGACTGAATCAGGAAGAACTTACATTTTTTAGATTAACATTAAGCACTTTCGACATGTAGGTAGGCATCTCAGTCATGAGCGTGAAGAAGCCCCAGTTCTGTCCACAGTGGGCCACTATTACCGCCCAGAATGGCAGGGACGTCATTATCTTCAGCCAAGGAGTTGGGTACCTCTGGAAAAATAAACATAAGTCCTGTGAGAGACAAATAGATTTAGCAAGGGGTTTAAAGGGTTAGAAGTTTATTTAAGGAATTGTTTTTATAAGTTAGAAGCCCTAGCTGTCCACGGGATGCTTCTTATGATCAAAGGCTCAGTCATTTTAAAATTTGTTTACTTGAACACCAAAGAGAGGTGACGGATCAAATCCTTCTCTATAAAATCATAAACGATTTACTAAAAGTTCCCGATCTTTTGGCAGAATTAAGTACCTATAGTTGTACCGTGACAGAAATCTATTAGATCTAGTCGCGAAACCGTTGCCTTTGTCACAACTGCAAGTCGTACTAACTTGGTAGCACCGCACCCATGATCTGTCTAATGGGAAAGTACAATAAAATCGTTACAAGAACCAATAGCATCGACATCTACTCTAACCCTTTGCGACAATTCCGATCGAAACTACTAACCAGCTCGGAGTCTCGAGCCAGCCTTCTTTTTTAACTGACTTCTAAAAAGGAGGAGGTTCTCAATTCGGATGTTTCTATTTACTTATTTTTTTATGTATGTTCGGGCATAACTCCATTGTAAATGGACGGATTTGCAAATTTTTTTTTTGATGGAATGGGCTTTATTCCGAAATGGTCCCATTTAAATTTCGTAAAAATCTAATATTGAAATTCGGAGACAAACAACGGAACTCTTCAATAAATGCCAGCAAATCAACCGCGATTGCTGCTATAGCATATACATTGTTTACGCAATCACACAACATAACATCACGCCTGTACCCTTTAAAGGGGTAGCCAGATGTGTTCAATAGCTTTCTGTCATTGATATTCATATAGCAAGTAGTGATATATGAATTTGTTTGGGCTACCCCAAACAAATTCGTAGGTAGGTATAACTAAAAAGTAAAATAAAAACTGTTTTACAAAAAAAAAACAACCGACTTCCAAAAAAAACACTACAAAGTGAAAAATAACTTTAATTTCGAAAGTCGGTGTCAAAGAACGAAAATACAGAACCAACGACACCGACTTTCGAAATGAAAGTTATTTTTCACATTGTAGTGTTTTTTTTGGAAGTCGGTTGTATGTAATTCAACTAACGATATCTTGTACGTACTATTAATTTCTGTGCTAGTGCTGCGCACTTCTGTAATTGACGAATTCACAATTCCTAAAACTGTATGCGATTTTTATTTGTGTATGTCTTAGTGAGTAAGTCTTTAATAAGTGGTTGAAGTGGATTCTTACCTTCTGCTCCCCAACTCTTCCCAAAGAAGTCTGGATATACAAAACTTCTTCTTTAGAAATGAACCTTGATGTTTCTGGAGAATCAGCGCCAAAGATCATGTAAGTAAATGCCCAAATAGCTCCCAAGGTTCCGTTCGCGTAGAATATAGCCTGCCAACCCCATGACGTGGCCAGAAAGCCCGATGCCAGTAACTGTAGAGCTATGCCCAATTGCCCACCTGAAAGGTAAACATAAGCCAATTAATTCCTTTTAACTGAAATCCAATTTACTTTGTGTTTCGTGTTTATTCGTTATTATTTATTTGTGTCAAGTAAGTAAGTTGACTGGAAAACGAGTAGGTAATTGAATTAAAAACGGAATAATTGAACAACTGTTAGCAGAGTTTCCGTAATAGTTAAAATCCAGTGTATCAGAGGTGTCAATACTTCTGCGTTGTTAATGACATTTGATATTGAATATCAATTGAGATAGGTGGACTGCAGGGTCACAATCCAAATAATCAGTGCCAATTTGATGCTAACCTTTGTAAATTGATGAATATTCTAGTCATGGGGATGAAGGATAGCAAGTACACATTTTGGTTAAACTTATTAAAAAAGCAGCCTGAATAAAAGATCAAACAGCTGATTGTAGTTATAAAGGTCCCTTATGACCTAGAAGTAATTGAAAAAATTGACAGCAAACGAAAAAGGCAACAAATCCCAGTCCTCATATCTACATTCATACTTTATGTCGTCATAGGTATTTCGGAAACAAACCTCGTTCATATGAAACGCAGCACTTTGACTCACAAACTACCAATTACGTGAGCTTCCACTCGGGAGCCAAGTTTAATGCGATCCGTTGTTCAACTTGCTAAGGGGCATTACAGACAATAGATTTTATATGCGATCAAGTCTACAACGCGACGCACTGAGTCTGTCATGTAAGCAAACATTGAGCACCCTACCAATGCACTGTACAAACATAATATTTAAAGTACCTTTACAGCCACCACAAACACTAATGGATTACCACAATTGGTCTAAAGTTATGAACGTCAAAAATTGAGAAATTGGTGCAATCAGTACTTTCTTCACAAGTTTTGAAAAAGTAAAATAAAATTAGCGCACAATTTTAGACGAACTGAACTGACGAACAAACAGAAATAATGCAGATCTGACAGGATTGATCGCACAAAAATCAGTCAACGGGCAAAACAGTATATTCACGAATTCTCTGTCTTCAGACACACACAGCGCGCAAAATTACCGGAAATTTTTATTCTTTGGATTATTGACAATGTCTGTAGTCTCTGAAAGCCCTTATACTGGATAATATAAGCGGAATGCGATGCAACTGTACCTGCTGGTGACTTTATTGCGAGTTGTTGAATGTTACAAATTAGGAGCAGCAACATGTAGGTGCTCTTGTCTAACCTTTGACGTGGCTTCAACTAAGGTTCGTTCTAGCTTGATAAGCGGTTCAGTCAAAGTAAAAGTAGTTAGCCTTTACTTGAGGTCTACTTAATGAGCTATGCCCAAGAAAATGCAAAAATATCGAAATATTACGAAACAATAAGAGGTTTAAATGTCATCCATTAAGAACTAACTGGATTATGTTTGATTATGGTGATCAATATCATAAGCGAACAGACAGAAACATAAGGGCGGCTCACACAGCAACTCATAAATCCTTCTTCATCACTTTCGTACGCACGGCTACACATCAAGCTACACATAACCAGTATAAGCTGACTTCTGACTGTACGAAAAACCTATAAAATGCGAGGGCACTTAAAACTGGAAACGTATAGCTTGAATTGTCGCATGCACACTATAGGCAGACCACACCTGGCTTGTTTGTATTGGAATGCCATGCGCTGCGGTTCGTTGAGGCAGCATAAGCGCTCGTCTTATACGGGTTATGTACTGGATTTATATTATTTGTACCTAATTTTTTCTAGCTCTTGTCTTACCAGCATACACAAATGTGGCGAGTAACCCTTTCTCCTGCAGCGGCATCCACTGGCTGACGAGGTGGTGCGTGCTCGGGTAGATGAAGGCTTGTGTAAGACCCTGTAGCACTCGACACGTGCAGACTAGTCGCCAACCACCCTGGAAATAGGCATCATTCATTGAATTATTATGTGTTTTGCCAAAATTAATATGGATTGATATGGTCTTCTTCATAGATAGAAATAAATAATTACATCGTTAACGTCGTCGCTAACGAGTAGCGCGCCTATGTGTTGTAACTAGCTACAAATAAGAGACATTCTAAAGCGGCTCAATGTTGCTATAACTTGACAACCTACCGATACAAATGAGAGACAAATACTATAATTTATTGTTCGTGGCAGTCTTAGGCAACAGCGGATCTTAAAGGGTTAAAGCTAACTTTGAAGGAGTTTTAAGCAACACGACCACTAAAAGCTGAGTGTTAGTAGACCAGAAGTAGAACAAGAACCCAATGGCAGGTACATAATAAGTGTTCAGTAGCAGTACTACATCACCTTACAATTAAAAACAATTGAACTCACCCAGGCAGCACCAACAGGCAGCAACAGCGACAACAGTGAGTTGACGAACACTGATATGGTGAACAGCACCTTACCGCCAAACCTCCTGGCCAGCATCCCGGCCGGCACCTGTAGGATCACGTACCCCCAAAAGAAGGAGGACAGGATGACCGCCTGCACGCTGTGGGGCCACGCAAAGAACTGGAACGGGTAAATAAAACAAATGAAAATAAGGACCAATAGTTTGGTAAATAGAAACTTAGGACCAAAAAGTTGGTGTACTGAAAATGTTTGTTGTTCTTTGGTAATTAAAAGTGATGACCAACGCCTGTATTGGCATGTGCAACAACCAAAGGGATTGACAAGGTGTAATATTTGCATAGTAGGTATTATTTTGTTATTTAGTTATATCCTTATACGTAATCATAAAATTAATTTCGTTCAAAAGTTTACAGAGCATCAGAGGGTTCATGCCCACTGAAATGATCAATCAAATCTTCAATAGATAGATCGGTATTGCTAACTTTCTTCGTCCTTTTAACAGCTTAAAAATTAATAAATGCTTTGTTACGACAAGCTCAGCATGATTAATTCCTCGTTTACAAAACGGAAAACCCCGCAAGTGTCCCAAACCAGTAATGGATCCAAGATTACGAGCCCCCTCCTGCTGGCTGGTTATATTTGCCGGTGTGTTCCATTCGAACGTTCAAGCAATTGTCAAATATTCTAATATGGTCTTTTTGTTTAGTAGAAACAGTGCTAGAAATTACGTGATAATGTACTAGTGTCGTGAATATATTTTATTCAAGTTGAAGTATTTTTCAATTATATCGTGATGCTCCCATTTGCACCCCCTATAGTACCTTAAAGTAGAACTGTCACTAATTAACATATAAAATAACAAGTTCAGAGAAGACTTCACGGAATAATAACATCCTACTTACAAAAGAATTTACAATGTACTTTGACGGAACGGTTACGCCTGAAATACTAGAATAGAAATGCAGGGTAGTTACGATTACGAGTAACAACCCAAAATACAGCTTATTATAGAAATTAATTTTAGTCAAAAAAGAACGTTAAAAATAAAACCCGACTACGACAAAAACACCAACTAAAAAATATAAAAAAGACATCACAGATAAAGAAATTACAAGTAATATTTGGTTTCGTATAACTGGAGTCGGATCAACGCTTCTGACGTTATCTCTAAAAGTCTACCTAAACATATTTTCATCTTATTATAGAAAGGTCCAGTGTCGAGAGATAATGTCGAAGTCTCGAACGATAGACGCCTCCTGTTAATTGTATCACTCAAAGTAAAATACTTGCCATTCATGATTCTTCGTATCATTAATATAATTTTATGAATAGTATCACTTCAACTTGTAGTGCAAATTAATGTTATCAATTACTCGGAATTTGAGACGCGATTATTTTAAGAACTTTGTTCAAAAGGTGCTGGAGTTTGAATGTCACGTTGCATCAGATTTTACTATAAAATTACCTAGTTGAAGTCATAATCTATAATCTCATGTTATGAGGAAAAATTAAGTTAGTCAGTAAGGGCCGGTGCACACGATGCGGTGCAGCTACGACGCGGCGCGGCGGCGCGGCGCCTGAGCATTGCCGCGCGCGCCGCGTCCTACATACAATTTAATATCCATGGAATGTTAAACGGTGCGTTCTGGCGTCGCACCTAGGCAGACTTCAAGTAGGGAAGACGAAGCCAGATTGTAGGTACTCAACATACTACAACACTCTTCACCCATTGCGACGTCTTAGTAACGATGCGGCGCCGCACCGTACGTGTGTAGGTACGCCCATACGGCGAAATCGTTGCAGTGCGGCGCCACACCGCATCTTATGGACCAGCCCTAAGGTTGGTAGAAGGGCCTTCTGCCTATGCTGAGTTGTGGGCAAGGACCAGCTTAAAACCTAGGTCGCGAGACGGTCGAAAATTGTATTTTGTTATGCCTAAAGTAATTGTGACTTGACTTGTTAATTGTGATTGTGAATCGTAAGTCTTTTTTTATCCTTTATTAAAAAGAACCAGGTTCTTAATAATTAATTACAATCTAGCCTACAAGACTAATAAGCAATTTTAATCTAACTTAATTTTATACGTGATAATTATTTTAAAACTTAGAATAGTGTTTATTGTACTTTACACAAGTCCGTTCCACTTTCTTAGAGTCTGATATGATGATGTAAACACTTTGTTCATGTGTTATTATGTGTGTCATTAGCACTATTATTTCTACACTTTTTAGACAACACTAACTCAAAAGGTTTAGTCCGTTTTAGTCGTTAATCGTAAGTGTGATTGTAATTGTGATTGAACCCTCGGTGCACGAGTCCGACTCGCACTTGACCGGTATTTTTAAGACTAAGAGTTTTTAGAATGTCCAATTGTGTAAGGATCGCACTTATTTACAACATTTAGAATATTTAACAATACATTTCACTTCGTATTTTACGCATCATTTCTAATCCAATATATTGTTAGTTTGTTACTCTAATTACCAGTTTTCTAATTAGACATTTAAAGTAATTCAATTAATTTATTATTGTAGTAACTTATATAAACAATGAAAACAACTAGTTTAAAGCGCATTAAATTGAATGCCAAACATTGTAATTACTAATTAAAGTTATTATGACATGGGTAGCTAAAGTCCACATTGTGTGCAAAGTGGACCCTGTCCGCTCAGTGTTTACTTTTATAAAAGCCTTTAAACTTTGCCCGCGATTTAATTAATTTACTAAGCAATTTAGCTCACAAACCCGCTTTTCTTTGTTTTCTCTTTTTGTACCAAGCGATGTAATTACTGTCACTGGCAACGCGTATTGTGTTAAATACACTACTAATTAAATATTTATACAATTTAGTGTAAACAGTATTACTGCATACGAATACTATTATATTTATCTCAGAAGCTTTAAGTAATAGCGTTACAGGACAATCGTTTTACCCTTTTTTAAATAAATGTCCCATTTTTCATATTGTTATCCTGCATGCTTGGTGGAGGAAATCATTGACGCAACTGCACTGATAGAAACAAGCAGTAAATAAAAATGAAAAAACATTGATCTGAACTGCTTTAAACTGTTCCATATGTGCCTAACGTTCTAAAAGGTATTTTTTACTGGTCCGAAAACAGTTAAAGCTTGAGGCTAAATGTTACCGTAATGTTACCGTAAACTTTAACGTTTTAAGTAGCTAAAAGGTAATAACTGTTTTATTCATTTTGTGATATCGTGCAAACCATTAAAATTTACTTACATTACAGTAATGGTGGTTTTCCTTTTTTTTTGTTGTTTTTTTCAGTAAATAGTATGGTCAATCATTAAAAGTTACTGTTTTGTCTTTTACTGTTTTACAAACATTTCTTCTTACTGTATAAAGTCAGTAAGTCTTAATGAAATCGCTTGTTTAATTGTGGAAATGCAAAACTAAGTTCTTAGCTGACAAAGTTTAGATTTTCATGCTCAGGCTAAGAAGTGATCTCGTGTCCATGGAAATCTTGACATAAGATGAAGCCAAGGTCTTTCACCTTTCCTGTGACATTGTGCATCAATCAAACATTGACAAACAAACAAACAAACAGCTAGAAGACAATTTCTTCCGTTCATAAATCAGCAGTAATAATTATAATGGATATGACATGTTTACATGAAGAATGTATTATTACACGAACGTGCTTAGCGTGCTTGCACAACACGTGACGTGACGGGGGATAAGGTCGGCCGTATCTAAGTGGGCGGGGTTAGAGCGTCATTGATGCGCAAACGACCGACTGACATGATAAACTTTCCATTCAGATCCAGCTTTGCTGAGTAGAGATGGCCTGAGCAGTTTTTAAGCAGGTTTTTTATAAATATATCATCGTCATCATCATCATAACATAAGTTTCCTCGAATGATCAGGCAGAATTGTACTCGCATATAGTACACCTGCATTTTGCCAGTTATGTTTAAGTCCCATGCGATAAGGCATTTCGTCATCAACCGAGCATAAATCACGACTTCTAAGAACTAAGAAATTCGTGTTCGAAAACCTAATAACACTTTGTCTAACGGAATCGAACCAAGGACCTCATGCTCAGCAATAAATAATAAGACCACTCGACCAACAATGAGTGGTTACTAACGTAGACAATTCAACATCGATAGCCGCGTCAGAAAGCGGAAGGAAGGACAAGGAATTTTGTGGAGACATCCTCATTATCATTTCAGCCAAAGGCCTCCTCCAAGAAGTGCCACAACGTCGATCCTATAGAACCCGATTTTTATGGACTTTCCGCTCTCCACCTTACCCCTAGGTCGGTCCACTTTGAGCCCTTGAATTATTATAATAAAAACTTCCAGAAGCGTTGAGGGTGCTCGATGCCTTGAGGCGCTCTACAGATAACTTTAAAGTCCATATATATAATCCCAAAAACAATAATGTTAGTACTCACTCTGAGCAATTAAGCAAGAGCATTGATAATAATCAGTTGACCGCACACTAAGGTGATCGCACAATCTCATGAGCAGTTCCGGAAATACTATAACATCGTATTAATAACTTGTTATTAATTGATTATTATTACTATTAGTATATTGTAATTGATTTCAATACAGAAGTATTTAAGTAACCTCATAAGTCTCTTTTATTATTATTACTTTTTTTTTTCTCTAAAAGGTAGGTTTACATGAGAAAAAAAAGTAATAATAATATCTTATTTTTATCTATAGCGCTTATTTATCATATTCCCCGTAAAGTGAGAGGTCTGGCTCTTGTGATACAGGAATTGTTAGTACAAGAGCTAGGGTTACACTGACGTTTTGTCTTGAAGTAAAAAATAAATAAATAATTGTTATAAGTATCATCGATATGAACTTATGCGACGTGCACGATTTTTGCCTCTTCTGTACATATTCATCGGCAATAAAATAATATTCTGAATACCTAATAAATGCGCAGAATCTTTATTATTATATTTTATTATATTATTTATATTAGATTAAAAAGTCATAAAACGATTGTTATTAATTAACATTATGATTTTATATTTATCTGTATGTTTATATGTAAGTATTACAGGAATTATCTCGTTTATAAAATTTTCCACGTTGATTTCATTGAACTCTTGATTAAATTATTTTGATATCTAGTTAATTAAGCGCTTAATGTATATTTTTTTTATAATATATTTAATCCATAATTTTACAGCATAAGCATAATCAGCCTATATCGTTCCCACTGCTGGGACACATGCCACCTCCCTGTGAGCCATAATCCACGACGCGGGCCAGTTATGTAGTAATGTTACAGAGTTTTACCTTTATGTATATTCTGCCAAACTGCAAAGCAATTTAGGCTCTGTAGGTAACGACTCCATTTGTGGGTGACAGAGTAGTTACCCACGCAAACATAGGTTTTACAACCACAGCTAAGTACTACAATCAGTGGCATCAGTCAACTTATATCATGAGACCACCCCATAGTACCTACTCAGCGTAAGGTAAGCATGTTACCTTTGCACGCCTAAACCACTGAACGGATTTCGATAAAATTTGACAAGGAGATAGATGGCATGTTGGAACTTACGGACACGCTGGAATAGGCTACTTTTTGTCTCAATAGCACGTGCTCGTGGGACAACTTCCGACATCCACGCGGACGAAGCCACGGGCATAGGCTAGTTTTAATAAATGTACAGATGCCAGCACATCAAACTACCCGAAACTGTCAAATTTATCAACCTTGAACCTGATACCTTAAAGATAAAGTTGAAAATCTATTAAATACATTTGACAGATTGTAGAAGCTTGATGTGCTGGCGTTTGTACACTTGGTTCTATAGACTGAACTGACGCATCATAAGTTTTTTTATGTTTCACCACAAAAGAGAAAGAGGTTTTTTTTATTGCAAGAGTGAAGAGATCAGAATTTGCTCATTTGTTCTGTTTTGAGAATATCACATGTTACTCGTAATAACTATACATTATTTTGATAACAAAGTCGTTATGTTTTTTTTCTTATCTGAGGAGTTTTAATTTTTACGATCCAATTAATTGACTCCATAGATAAGATAAACACATAAACTTTTATTAACAGGTCAAACATTCGTACAGGATATTGCTCTTTTATAACTTAGGTTATTTTTTAAGCTACTTAATTTCTAATCATTCTAATAAAATATACCTTAATGGCAATTTTTAATCTTTGACAAGACTATAGAGTTTGCGGTACCGGTAGGTAAGTACGCTTTTGTAAGGGCTATTACTCTCAAAATTGATAACGTTAATAATCTTTATATTTAATCAAGATATATTTAATAGATCCCGAGAAGAAAAACCTTCATTCCGGTTATTTTTGTGGCATTATATAATTTTCCCAAATTTCGCCAGCTATTTTTAAGTCCCATGTACATATTACCTAGGGGTCACTCTATTGCCATCTACCGGGCTCCACTTCACACTACGGGTTAATAACCATTGCTGCCCAACCTTTCAGTGAATACAGGCGTGGTGTTGTGTACTAAATTTTCATACAATGTTATCATACGATCTTATTTTTATTCTTGCATATTATTATGGTGAAAGCATGCCTTGTAGCTAATTATTTATTTATTTCGACAAAAATAAATGTTAGTTTTGAACATACCTAACGTTTATTTTGCGTTTACTGTGCCTTCATGTTAGGTTAATACCAAACATAAACTTATGAACTTGAATAGTTATATAAAAAAAAAATATTAAAATAAACCTCAAATGTTACTGATAAAGCCGGAGAATGAGTTTGCAAAAATAAAACTACGCATCAACAGGAAATTGGAAGGAACTAACGTCACTTTGAAGATGACTTTGGCTTGAAGGAAATTCAAGGCAACTACAAATTGCATCAGCTGACCAGCTGATGCAATATTCCAAGTCTTTTACGAACTTGTTGATACAACTATACTGGGGTTTGTACATAAGTAAACTTTCTTACTAATTCAATGTAGTTTAATGATACCTTTAATAAGCAACTGATGTAAATGATATTAAACCAGTTTTACGATTAGCAATATTAGGTAATACGTAACGGTAACGGTAACGGTATTACGTTGTTGATAGATAACACTTACAAAACTGACTTTAAATCTCATGAAAACTGCCGAACCAAAAGCTTAATTGATTGAATTCTACCCTAGAAATACTAAAAACATTGTGCAACATAATATTTTTTAAATTTAGCGGGCAAGTCAAAAATAGTATTCAATTCGTGTTGTAGTTGAATTTATATCCAAATTATAAGTTAATAAACCCCACTGCAAAACAAAATAGAATTGAGAAAGTAGGTTTGGTTAAAATTTAAGCCACTAAAGGTGTGATTGACTTATATTTTAACTCGGTCTACTTTCTCAATTCTATTTTCTATTTTGTTTTCGAAAACGTCTTGCACCGACCCCAAGTACCACGGGACAAGGGTGGGCAGATGATGACGACCTATTCTCCTATAGGAGAATAGGTCGTACTATAGTACGAGTCAATTCTAGAATAGAAGACGAAGAAATAGTTCATTCTACTCACATTTTCCTTCCTCTCATCAGTCATGTCGACGATGGCCATGCTCATGTTGACTCTCATGGTGAAGGAGAACAGCATCCCGAAGAACAGAAGCGCCGTCTGCGCGTGGCGAACTCCAAAGCCCTCTGTTAATCACAACACAGCATTGTGATGAATCTGGTCAGATTTTTTTTTATCTGTGAACTCTCTAAATTTCAAACTATTAATGAAGATATTGTTTTATTTTGATTAGCAATGACAATAGATTGAGGTAAAAATGGCTGGCTTGAAGCAGCAAAGAAACACTACATTAAGAAGACGGGACCTGAAAAACTAAAATCTTCTAATAGACTTTTGAATAAAATTAGAAAAAATTTATTAATCCGGAAGCCATGTCAAACAAAGTCCAGCACACAATCTGAAGGACTTTGAAGGGAATACCCATTGCTTCATATGTTTGAAAAATTCATCTACTCGACTACATACATGACGCAATGAATTTAGTCGAAATGTCAAAATGCAATTGAGTGTTTTACGCAATTACCCCGCAGGAAAGCATAATAAATTATTGAGACGATTGGAGAACAGGGGGCCTAAAAAATCCACTTTGGCAGAATTGTAAAAGGATAACGTTATGAATCAAAATATGGCGAAGACAGTCCGTGTTTTTCTTTTTTTCGCTGCACTACGTAGGTCTAATCAAAAAGATAGGCATTGGATTGATTAGTATTTTAGCACAGACAATAAAAAAATAACTGGTAAATGGGATTTGATTCGATTAACTTAACAGTTAACTGTCCATTACGATTCATAATGTTATCCTTTTATGATTCTGCCAAAGTGGCCTTTTTAGGCCCCTAGGAAGATGATGAAGAGAAGAAAGAAAAACTTCTTGTAAATTATTTTATTTCTGTAAGCACATAAGCTTTGTTTACACTTGTCGTTGGTGCAAAACTCTGCAATATTAGGGAAGTCCAACTTAGAAGCAACTAACCCTAAGCTTAGATCGAAATAGCAAAGTTTATGATATTATAGTAGCATCAAATCTTTGACATATGTACTTGTCTCAGGCATCAAATTGCATTTTTCGATATGTAACTTGAGAAAACTTTGCTTTTCATACACTAACATAATAATTAGAGACACGAGATATAAAGGCTTATAAAAGTTAACAAACAATTATAACTTCTGACAGCAGTGTAAAATATTCACACGATGCGTGTTTCATGCCAGTGGCATACTATAAGATGAAGCAACTACAACAGTTTTCATCACCATCTAAACAGTATTTTGACGTTGCAAGTAGTCTGTTGTAATTGTGTTGTATGTGACAGGGAATAAAATCGCACCATGTATATCAGAGTTAAGAAATTATGATAATCATGAATTTGTACAACTTTTGCCTTTGTATTTAGGTACCTACGCTGAAATGATGAGACCTATCGAAAGATGGATCAGAAAATATTTAACATAGAATATAATTTTGACGTCTTATAGCTAGTTTGCAAATACAGGCGTTCCATTTTCAGCAGATGTCTAAAGCCGAAAGCATATTAAAGCTGCAACTGACCGCAGCGCAACGATTTTCTCATTCAGAAAAGTAATTGCGGTGTAGTGTGCCTTTAGTGTGCGTGGTTTTGTTTTGAATTCCAAAGTTGGTGTTCACTCAATTTTCAGTATTTTTCAGCAGACTAAGTTTCAAAAATAAAAACATCAATCAATACTTACTAGGCCTAACAATTTCAATTTCCATGTCGGCAACTCCCATGTTGGATTAGTACCGTTTTGTCACTTTATGTCCACCGGGCACTACCGCACATACGCGCAGGACGGCGCTTAGTGTCAAGTTGACACTAATCGTGCACTTTGAGACATTAGCGCAGATTTTGTAAAACTATGGCGTCGATATTGGGGCTAAAATTATAATCAATTTCTATTATCGAGGTTGTTTTTGAAATAATGTTTTTGATTAAGTATAGCACAAAGATTTATTTAATATCTAATAATCATAATCGTTACAATACAAAACAATAAAAAAAGCTGTTTTGTTTCGTATTTAGAAGACACCCCAAAAATAACCTACACTTCTCACTAAATAACACAGCACCACAAATTTGTCCCAGCTACTGCGACCAACTAAATAATACTAAATCACAGCGTATCGTTACATTAAGTTTACGAGTTATTATTATTAGTTATTATCGAGCAGGTATCGCAGAAACAAATTACTTTTAATTTTCTATTGTTTTTTAAAACACATTACATAATGGAACTTACTTGAATATTAGTAGTTTAATTGATTTATTCCGGTCTTATGTGGCACGCCTGCAATTCTGTGAATCTAACTTCAAAATCTTCACAGTACGTGGCCACTAACCTATCTATACTAATATTATAAATTTGAAAGTAACTTTGTCTGTCTGTATGTTACCTTTTCATGCCTAAACCACTGAACGGATTTCTACAAAATTTGGTAGAGAGATAGATTGCATCCCGGGAAAGGACATAGGATAGTTTTTATCGACATACCTTGCGGGCGAAGCCGCGGGCGGAAGCTTGTAGATATTTTATATTGCTCAAATTAGACGACATTGTAACGAAGTAACGATAGACAGACAAATAACTGATGACTTTAAAATGTCTTTAATATTGTATAACGAGGAGGTCTCATTAAATCATGATTGAATTTAATTATCGCTATTATAGCTTCAAACTATTTAAAGGCGTCTTAACAAAATGGGAAGTATACAAATATCCAAGCTGCAATGGGACTGGGTAGGTCACGTCGGCCGCATGCACAGTTACTGGCAACAGTCGCCACACGGTGGGTGCCTGCGGATGGACGGCACCGCCGAGGCCGGCCAGGAAGAGGTGGCGAGACGACCTAGTCGCGTACCGCAAGGGTGGACCGAGGTGGCTCTAGAAAAGGGCGCTTGGAAGAATTTGGGGGAGGCATTTGCCTAGCAGTGGGACAGAGCAAGCTAACAACAGCCACACGAACCAATCGATCAGGTTCGGCCGGCTTCGTGCCACAGAAAGCACTTTCAGCCTTTGGTCCCGTCTTACGCCCGAAAGTATGACAACCATTCTTACCAAAGCATACCGTGTTACCCAGTAACTGGGTTGTATAAGTCAGATAGGCAGTATTCAACTGCATCCGGTTAGACTGGAAGCCGACCCCAAAAATTGTTGGGAAAACACTAGGCAGATGATATTGCCATAACAAAATTAAGGAACATTAAAAATAAAACATTTAAAATTTTCATCAGAAAGTACATCCACAGATTCCTCTGTTACAATTTTTTTTAAGTTTTATGTTGCTGATAACTTGTATGTATACCAGAGAGGTTATCGCATATGGGCGCGAGAATTATATCAACAATTTGTCATTCTGTTACAATATCAATGCGGACCAGACAACGGATTTGGAACCTTGTTTCTTTGTGTTAGTAATTCCACAGTATGCATTAACGCTGTAAGCAATTTTTGGAATTGTATGTGAACTTTGTCACTGGCTATAGCGTTGTGATACTATTTTTAACTTTGATATGTTCTAAAGATAACTGCAATTAAATTGATCAGTCGTCAAAGTGAGACGTAGACCTTACGTTTAAAGTAATATCTATCTATATTAATAATTTCGTCAAGGGGTACGGTAGACTCGATCGAAACATACATCAAATTTTAGAGCGTAAAAAATTAAGCATTCTAAGTCGACGACTTATAGGCAGAAAATTCGTATTATCGAGTATTTTGAATAAAACGAAGATAAAACTGCAATAATTGATTTGATGTTGACATAACAATAATAATGATAATGATGACTGCTATAATTATGTCAAATGATATCAACTTGGATTAGCATAAAGTTTTCTAATGTGAAAATGACGCTTTCACTGTCCAGCCGTAATCCACCCCATTCCACCATCCATTAACTTTATCTGAATGAGCTGATGAGCAAGTGATACAGCAATCAACGTCAGTGATTAATTATTAGTGACAGATTAGTGGTCCGGTGACACATTGTGGCGCAGTAAGTGTCGGTTTACATTATTATCGCTCCGCCACGGGTTCTATTGAGTGGGGAATGAGTGGGTTTGGTGCTACTGAAAGCGTCATTTTAATAGCTTGTAAAGGTCAAATTTCTATGCCAAGGGCACCAAATGACAAACTGAGCCCAACATAGTTTTTTCTTTTCTGTTTATGAAGAGGCTTTGTCATGCAGCCTAAAGTTACTAAGTTAAATGCGTTATTAGTTTTTAAAGTTATATGAGGGCTTTCACAGATCCTCTAAAACTAATAATTGATATTCATGTCATATCTGCCTAGTTGTCAATGTCATTTTGGTTCATCATGTCCTGTTACCTCACTGACTGTCTGATGACAGTCAGTCAGCGTCAGCGTTAGCGTGGTGATCCGCGATAACGCTCACGCTCACTAACGCTCATTCCATGTTGGACTGTATCAAGTGCTTATAATAGAAAAAAAGGTGCGTCAATGGTCTTTCTCGGCTGCATCTGCGACCACACCTAAAAGCTTTACGTGAAATGAGGAAGCTTCAGATAAAGGCGCTTCAATCAAGGATCCGCGGGGATGCTGCGGGGATGCTCAATCAAACGATGTTTAATTACGTCTCAATCCCGAGCGGGGTCCGCTCCCGATGTTGTGCTATGCTAACGAACACTTTTTACTGTCGTTCTTTTGTTTTGTGAAACATTAAGGAGCTGATTGACTATGAGTCTGTAAGTTTTATTAATTAAGTTTTATCTGGTCAGTCCTTACCTACTGCTCAAACAGCACGTTGGGCATGTAGATTCTTTAGCGGGCAGCTAATACTAATCGTTTAACTATTATGAGATGTCGTATCTAGTACTTAATTTATTATTTTTTTCTAACATAATTCCGTGATGATTTTCAAACCAGTAGCACGAGTTTACTGGTTTAAAAAACAATTTAATTTGTACACAAAAATAAAATATAATGTTTTACCCAAAATTAAGGACGAAATTAGGTTATTAAAAAAATACATTAAAAATAAACAAAGTGTAGGAGTACCCAACGGGGCACTGTAACTGTCTCAATTTGCGTTATTTTCCCTTTTTATTGTGGCCATAAAATAGACCCTTTGTACCTACCACAGCTTTCAAGGACCAAGTTAATGAATTGCGTAGGTATAATGTTTCAGCAATTACAATGTGGGCAGGAATTATTATAATATTATATGTAGTTAAACCTTTTTAAACTCTTTCGCCCAGAGGATTTTTGAGCAAGCACTATGTAGGGCTAAAGGTCGATAGCCGGTGCACGGTGGTGCGGCATCACGAACACCGAAAATATTATATATATTTGAAAAGTTGCAGACAGGAGCTCCGTAGCCAAGAATCTACTTTCAGATTTCAAAAATTCGATTTGGATGAAAACTAAAACTGCATCATTCAATTTTTTTTAACCGACTTCAAAAAAAGGAGGAGTAAAAACCTCACCGTGAAAATTTAGGTGAAGTGAGCGTGGAGTGAGTAGTCAATAGTGTCAATTCCTAGCAAAAATAAACTCATTTCACCTAAGTTTTCATGGTTAGATTTTTTACAGAATCGACCGGCTGCACAGACTTGATAAATCACTTCTGATTCGGAAACTGGCTTCAAACGATGTTGAGTATGGTGAGAAAATCTGGCCTGACAGTATGAACACTGAGCTACCCACTGAGCACTGTGTCCCCTGTCGTTTTAGGCGTGATTTACCTGTGTAACGTGGGTACACTGGATGGAGTTAGGATGTACGACATTTTGTATAGCGTGAAGTATTTGCATACCTAGTGTATTTTGAAGTTTAGATGAACATAGAAGACGTTCTTTTAAGTCCATGAAGTTCACAAATACTTCATGCTACTTTGGTTTATTATTATTTTGTTTGAGCCCAGTAGAAGGCCGCGTTGATTTTCTATAGTAGGACTACTAATGATAGTACATACATACCTAACACTTTTTTTGTCATTATCTACTCTAAGCTATTTAAACTTAAACTAAAACTTTATTCTAATAATAATTTCGTCCACAATTCCATTTATCACTTGCCGCGCGATACAGATTTCCAAGTCTCATTGATTAAATGTAATCTATCTCGAGTGTGATTGCTTTCAAGCCGAGATGAGGTCAATGTACAATTTTCTTTACCAATAATATCTCTCTCTAATATCTATCTGAATCAATATCTCATATTTATCTGCTTAAAGAGGTATGAGGAACAGGGTGTAAAGTTTACTCATCCTCTATAAGAAATGAAGGATCCTCGGGCCAGATGGTGTTGTGTCTGGTGGGCTACTTAACTGCCTGACGATTGATGTTGAGACGTCGTATATATGCTAGTTGCGCGGCAAACTTTGCTTGCGCGATGTAGGATTTTGCGCAACGTCAGTGTGATATATTGTCGTTCGCATGTGGCGACATTGCACCATGTAAACCACACATCGACAAATATGTGGCGGCATCTACACACATTTAAAAGGAGGCGATGAGGGGCGGGGTGTTTAGGAAGGGCCCGCTAAATAATAACAGCTGCATAGGTCAATCGATCATGCCGCGGTTGGTCTGTTGATGGGTGGATCTTTACATACCGAAACTCCTTCGTACCTCAAGTCTTTGCATAACTAATAAAATAAACATTACTTCCAGAGAAAATTCAATTATAAATCCTAAAAAGATTAAAAATCAATCCGATTGAAGTTGATTCGAATAAAACAGAGCCATCGAGTTATTTGATCTAATCAATTATGATCGGCAAGCGGGTTGAATCAGATATTCTATTATAATAAAAGTGTATCGAGTGCTTCAAACGGAATCGCGGAGCAACTCGCCTATAGCGGAGTGTGCTCACTTTGTTGGTTTTAGCTAATTGTGTGGTACAAGGGATAGGAAGAAAGGCGATCGACAGCGGCGGCGACCTGTCGCATCCGGCCCTGGTTCAAGCCATGGTCCGGGGCGAGAGGGAGTGGGGGACAGTTGCCTCCTTCTGCAAAGCAGTCATGCTAGCGAAGGAGGCGGCGACGGGACGGCTGAGGGAAAGAGCCTCCCGTCCCAGCCGCCGCGGGAGACGCTCCGGGCGTCGGGAGCCGCGCGACGACTCCCGGCCACCGTAGGCGAGGGCCTGCGGGCGGAGAGTAATGGGTATCTTATCGTCCGATCAGGACCAGGCCTGTGCCGGACGACGCATACGTGTTCCACGCGTGCCTCAAAGAGATGTCAGCAGCAATTGAAGGGGCCCTTCAGGGCCGAAGCCTGCCGGTTAAGGAAGGAACACGGGTGGGTTTTAGTCAGTGAGAGTCTAACACTCCCTTTCGCTCCACCCAGAGCGGGAGGGGTCATTTGATGATTTCCCATTCTGAAAAAAAAACAAAACCCATCCTGAAAAAAAAAAACCAAAGTGGATATTATTATAATCACCAGTCTCTGAATCAAATTCAAATTGGTAGCAGGGGGACATTGCTGACCTTTCACATGAGCCGATGTCTTTAAGTCTGCGACTAAACATGATCGGGATTTCTTATCGCTTGCGCCACATTTCAAGATTTAGATTCGACTTAACAAATTCAAACTCTACCACCTATTCATAAAGTTGATATTCTTTTACTAATAACTCCTGTTCTTATAATTTATTATAGAGGAGAGTAGACGGGAGAATAACATTAAACATTTATAATTGACATAGAAAATGTCGCCATCGATGATTTAGTCACCGTTTGTTTGCACATATCAAAATATTAATATCCGTTTTGTTATTATTCAATATTTGATGAGACTTCTGGAATATTTTTTCTGAAATTGAAATGGAATATTGAATGTGTCGATACTTGACAATTTGGTTGTATCGTAGGAGGAAAACTTGGTAACAGAAATATTAATGGACAGGCGTTCAACTGACAATTCTATTTTAATATTTAATATGGGAGTGTGTTCCACCAGTTTTTTTATTTAATCTAAAAATAATGGAAGGATCATTTTTTGTCTGAAATATGGTGGGTAGGTACACAAGATTCATTACAACAATTATTTGAATAAAATTATAATTATCAGAACTATTTCAATTATTTTAACTATTGGACCATACCTGTCATTTTTTTATTAAAATCAGTTTTTAATGTTATGTAACACACTATTTTGCGTGTGTTACATTGCGCACTACCGCACTCAGCAAATTTTCATACCAAAAATAAAAGTCGTTTCCCAAAAATGATTTTTGTGCAATGTTACTTAGTGTGAGAGATGGGCCTTTTATTCCCTGTAGAGTATTCCTTTAGCGATCTGTTATAAATTATAATAATACATTAGGCTCACGAAATTCAATACCCAACCTTTCCTCGATGTATTTGTAGAAGTTTCTAGAAAATTTGAAACATCTGTAGAATACTTAAAGCCTGTAACCACCTGGTGACTCAGTCACGTCTCCTTAGAAAATAAAGCAACTTGGCAGCAACTACGATTCTATTAAATTTCGAGTTTACAGAGAATCCCGAGGCTCCCACACAGGCTATCTATCTGTTTGAGAACATGCTCGGAATATGTACAGGATTTTTATTTTATGTAGGTACTTGGTAGTTTTATCGACACACAAATTGTGCTTTAAAGTGCTGAAAAGAAAGAGAATAAATAAATCTGGTACCTGCTTTGATTTGTAATCAGTATGGATAAGTTCGCTTTGTATACAGAATTATTGACGATGGCCGATTATGATCCTACTCTTCTGAGACTATTGCAAAATTAAGATTTCAAGTCTATACATTACTGATTTCAGTGGTGCCTTAGAGCCTCAGATTAATACTTACTTACTTGGGTACCTTAATATTTGACCTACTTTAATATTAAAACTACAGTCAGCTTTTTTTTTTCCGTGTGGGAAATCATCAAATGACCCCTCCCGCTCTGGGTGGCGCGGAAGGGAGTGTCAGACTCTTACTGACTAAAAAACTATAGTCAGCTTCAATTAGCTTCGTCAGTGGCATGCTATTTGTTAAACTCACCTCCTGATGTATAGGAAGGGGGCAAACATCAGCATCGCCATCAAGTGGAGGGACTACTTGTTAGTTCCTCTCAATAAACTTAACCAGGATGCTAAAAACATCTGCCTAAATCATGTAACATGCTTATTCGGTACTTCACTTACGTACTAGATCGTAACTAAACACGATCGACCAGCTGGCTGTAAGCTCAAGTAACCGACGACCGTAACATTCCTTGCAAACTAAAGCTGTAAACACAAGAAAAGTAATCAACGTATCGCCTCCCGCGACCCCGTCGTTTGATCGCAGTCAGTCGGTTACAGTAGATCAAATCGGAAATAGGGTTCGTATTAGTTCCTGGAAGGGTCTACACTAATACTGTACTGGTATTCAACTGCATCCAGTTAGACTGAAAGCCGACCCTAACATTGTTGGGACAAGGCATGCAGATGATTAATTCGTGGAAGGCTTACTTACCATAGTGTAATGCCAAACCTCGACCTTTGCGATATTTCGCCATGACTGATTGTGTCGAGATCAATCAAACCCAAATACATAACTCAATCTTTCAAAAAAGTTAAATTAAATTAACTACCAAAAAATTTACGACTGTGATGGGTACCGATATGTTTTGCCGTAATACGGACGTCGTGTTTTAGAAAAACTATTTCATTGGTGTGAGTAACAGTAAACTGTATTATCGTTGCTGAATTTTGGGGCAAACAAATTTAAACAAATCATAGTTTGTCTTGTTTTGCCATCGACACGCTAAGAAGAAGAATGACAATGGCGATGTTCCACTAAGCTAAACTATTCCTACAATTCTATGTTCCATATTTTCCATATTTTTACAAGTGCATACTAATCATTGCCCTTCTGTTTCAAAGACACTACACAATAAAAAACAGATTTGTGTCGAGAGTATCGACAAAAACTAGGAAACGGTGTTACGAGTACCTTCGCCGCGAGCAAACTACATAACAACTGTGATTCAGCGATCTATATCCCATCCTCCCGTCGTCCCATCCCTGGGAAACGTGTTAGTTCATCGTTTACAGTCCATTGCTGTATTTGTTCAAAGTGATTGCTTTGTCAGCTACGTGGCGCTTAACTGGTAATGGATTTATTGCTTAGAATTATGTTTAGTGGTGGGTTTAGGTCAATTTAGGCAGATTCAGGCATGATTTGAAATAGGACTGAGATATAGGATTTTGGATCCTAAACCTTTAAAAATTCTCTAAATAAGAAATTATTTTTTATTTTTAAGGTAAATAGTATTTATGTATACTCATAGCATGGTTCATTAATTTAATTTTGTCACTATTTCATTTGTAATGTTAAATATTGTTAAGAATATATTGTATTATGCTATAAATAAGCATAACGTGTGAGCTCCTGCCGCCTTTCATACAGGTTTATTTTTATTGAATGTTAATATTTTACAAATGTTAATTCTGAATACTTATCTATTGATATTTAATATTTATATATAATGTAATAAATTAACTATTTAGTATTGCTATCTTAATAAAAAAGCTATTTATCAAAAAAAAATATCTTAACTCTTCAACATTGTCTTAAAACTAACTGAGTTAGGTACTAAAAACCTAAAAACCCTATTATTTTTACACTAAAAATAAATAACAACTTCAAAGCTGGCACTGACCGTTAATACGGCTTAAAGTTAGCCACATGTTACCGTAAAATGAAAAAACTTTCGGTCGGATGCAGTCAGAAGCCTCTAGACTTCATGTGGGAAGACTCCTCCGTCCAGCATTTGTTGTGTGGTTTTAAAAGTTTTAGAAATGTTTGAAGTTGCTGTTGGAGGAAGAAAAATGTTTTGTCATTTGGTATCCGCCTCGCATTGACGTAGGTAGGTTGTAATGTAAGAGCAAAATAGATATGGCAAAATAGCTATCGTAAGAATGGCGGCCGTCTATTTGATTTAAACTGACAAAATTTACAAGTTTTTGAATTTGTGTTGATAACATTAACAATTGATGTTCGATTCAGCGCGGAAGCGTACCAAACGGTTGTGAATAGATATGCTGGATACTTACTAATAAGAATTGTCAACGTGTGTCCACAATATATTAGAAAAGCTGGTATTTTTGAGACGAAACCTCCTAAATGCTTACAAATTGGAAACGCCCAAATTGCGGCAAACACCCAGTGTTTTGTGGTAGCAGCCCGCGAACCTAGTTCATTCGTCCAATGTAATGCATCCGCTGCAACAAAGCGACCCACATATCGCAACAGCGATGAAAGCGCTGCAGCTGCTGAATGTTACTGGGGATTAGCTTTGTGATTGGCTTTTCGGCGAAGCGTATTGGCTGTCGGAACTGTAAAAATTAAACTGTTCGAAATTTAAAAGTTCTCTTTTATAGAACATGCGTCGCTCGAAATGAGTCGCGGAACTTGATTCGCATAATAGGCGAGAACTCATTTAACGTCGAGTGTGGTGCTAGCTGCAATATTCTATGAAACTGAATACAACGTAATATCGGCTACTTATTTTGAGCATTATTTTGTCATTGCTCCACTTTTACCATTAGCGAGAGACATAAAAAGACAAAAGAAAAGCTGATAATACCTATACGTAATTATTGTTAGATGCATTATTTTCAAGACCGCAAAACCCAATCTTCCACATGCCCTAACAAATAAATACAAATGACCTGACAAGAACAAGAATAAAAATAAATAAGAACTGCCCAAGATACTCTAAAACGATACTGGCTGCGTACACTAATGTGTTAGTATGGCGGTAAATGAGGACGTAATATTACTCGGCAAGGTAAACTAACAGAGGTGTTACTTGAAAGTAGGTACTCGTCCTTACTCGTAAGTGGTAGTTTATTCTGCAATAACCTGAAGATAATGTTGATTTTTCTTGTGAGAGTATCCTTTAAATATTACATGTTGAAGATTGTGCCAACCTGTAGAAATTCAAAGGGCAACTTATAAACCCAAAAATATTTCTGAACAGTTTAGTTCACATAGGTACGCTTGATTGTCTTTTTCCATTATGCGCTTAACCTCAATTATATGCAAGTTAAAGGAACAATCAGGCATGTCAGCTGTAGCAAACTAAGTTATCATTTAAGTACTCAAATATTCCACACCTAACAAACGTTACAGTTAATGCGATAACCGTGAAAGTTCTCCACAACTGCTCCGAGACCCATTGCTCGTGCTATTACCGTTGGAAAACCAGGAAGCCATGAATTTAACACCCGACCGAATTAAGTAGACATGAGAACAGTTGAACAGTTATGAAGACTTGGGTGAACATATCGTTTTCTTTTATTTTTATTGCAGACTTTAGAGAAGTGAAATTAGTACGTCTCCTCGATGAGTGGTTTGAACGTTATGCATATAATCCTAAGCTAATAATGTGATGCTTTTGTAGTACCTAGGTACCTAGCTACCGTACAAACAAAATAAAAATAGGGGTAAATTCGACGGCGCGCGGCAGCGGATGCGCACGTGGGCGTCTAATGAGGTACGCTACACACAAATGCAAACCGCTATACGTCGGATGCCAGGAACAAACCAACAAGCTATGCTACTTTGTTTTCTAAATAAATTAAATTACTGTTATTATACATAGTCCATGAAATATTATTTGTACTAATGAATGTTACCTAGAACAGCAGTTTATCTATAGAGTTACTATAGGGTCATAAAAATATACTTGTTTTTTTTTATAGCACTAATGTGGCAGACTTGCTTGCGGCCCAGTTGATAGGGTGTAGTTACCGCAACCTATAGACGCTTGCAATGCCAGAAGCATTACTTGCGCGTTGCCAGTTTCTAAGAAAGGAATCGCACTGATACTTTTTGTATGTAATTTATTCAGCAGGTAGGTAGACATTTAAGTACTTTTTTTTTTTTTGAGGATGGGAAATCATCAAATGACTCCTCCCGCTCTGGGTGGAGCGGAAGGGAGTGTCAGACTCTTACCTACTGACTAAAACCCATCCGTGTTCCTTCCTTCGCCCTTTATGTTCCGGGCCAGCGGTAACCCTTTCGGACAATCCCGCTGACCCGGCAGGCTTCGGCACTTACGGGCCCACATTTAAGTACTTATTTCTAGAAATAAATGCAATGTGATGTTGTTTCTACAGTTTGGATAAAAAAGTCAAAAGAAAGTAAAAAATTTGTCCATCTATTTTAATGGGACCCCTGTATAGATAACACTCGCTCAGCATTACACGCTCAGCGTTACTCGCTCAGCGATGCTCGCTTGGCGGTCAGAGCTCACGCCGAGAGACCAACCAGACAAACCCCTGTGAGACTAACCGCCCCAAGCGAGTGGTACGAGTAATCGCCCGTCGCACTCTGACACTTGCTGATAGCCCAGCGACAAAACTATCGAAACTACAAACTCGCTGCTTGCTGCTCGTCAACTAGTTTTCAGTTGCTAGTTCTTCTCGCCACTCGTTCATCACTGGCGGCGGTGGGACCACTGCCTAATGCTATACTTGTTCTATTCAAAAATTGCCAATTCAAGATTCGTAACTTAATCTCTAACGTCACGTCATCCATTATTTATGTAATATCTTATTAGTATACCTACATTTTCTTAAAACATTCCTTAACATAGTCTAATAAACAAGTTTTTAATACTTCCTTGTGTACCTGAAACATAAACAAAGATTACATCAACACAAATTGAATTTAATATGAGCAGTTTTGTGAGTAAGTTGTATTAATTGCTCAATAGCTCGGGGTCCGTGCCCAGCCGTAATCGCTGGGGCTATTATTTTTATTTACTGCCTCCCTTTCACTACTACGGTCGCTATATCTTACGCTTTCTCGGGATTTGCGATAGTTTGTAGCTGTACAGCGTTTTTGCTTTTATTGAGAATGTTGGTATCTTTAATTCTTTATACATTGTAATATGTTTATTAGGTCTTTTATTAGATCCCTTATTTATTAGATTTGCCATGTTTAATTTTAAGTTTGTGCCAGCTATCTCCTCCATAGTAACCTCTCCTTCTTCTTCAATCGATCTCTCATTACTGAGGATCGTGGTCATTACGCGCCCTTTAAGCAGACAATCTGTCTCCATCGACTCCAGTCCAAAGTTGCTATCACCACCGGCTGAAATTTGCTTGAGGACGTAACTTCTTTTACTTGATCAGACCATAGTAACCTCTACGTATTTAATTTTCAAAGTGACATACAAATCTTGATTTATTGTCTGAGACTTTTCCAATAGTCCCAGTGTAGCAGTGGTTGGTCTAGATTTTTCAACAAAACATTTTTTATCTAAATAAAAAATAATATATAATGGATCACTTAAGGCCCCAAAATACAATTCAACTGCCCAGAAAATGGGAAATAAATCGACACAAAGGACAATCCAACGAATCACTGAATCCGGACTTAAGCACTGTTCCGAATTCAATTACTTAATTTAATTCGGAATAGTACCTACTTAAGTCCCGATTCAGTGATTGGTTACATTGTATCTCTACACACAATGCTGGGCTAAACACACTCATCTGGGCACAAAACGCTCTTTGTTAAGGTGGCATTAGACTGTTGTCTTTTGTCTTCTAATGCCCTTGTTGCTTGAGAATAATAGCGGTGTTAATGAAGGTGTGCAACGACTAACATTTTTGTTAATGTCTGCAATAAGTAATGAGATTTCTTGTACAGCTTCCTTCGTGTGAGAAAGTTCTGTAAGTTGGCAATTTTCTTGCGGTGACTAGTTAAAAATGGACTGAACGGAGAATTAAGGCTCCATCAAACAGGCGCGACACGCGATAAAATCGCGCACGACACAAAGGCACCGCAATGCGCGCAACGAGCGATGCCTTTGTGTCGCGGCTGTTTGTAGGAGCCTTTATTGTGACTGATCTCAGAATTGTTTAACGTTAGTAACTCTTTATCTAGGCCTGAATGAATATTAGAGGATTTACTTCCTAATTATTATTTTTTTAACTAACAATGACTTTGTGATTTATAAAAAAAACTAAAGGGAAATGTTCTCCTGTGTCAATATTCAAAAAGAAAACTTCTGTGGCAGGTGGAAAAAGTGATCTTAAATTAAATGGCCTAACTACTCGGTTTTCTATAAAACCTAAACACTTGTGAGTTAGATGCTATTCTATTAACGAAGATTATCAACGTAACATTATATTACTACTCAGAAGCATTCCAGTTATATTCATGTTAACTGCTCCAACTAAGAACAAGTTGAAAGTACTTAGGACTTAGGCAGTTAGAACAAAAGCTTATTGTAGGTAGTCCTATTACAGTAACACTACACAGTTAACTATGTTTTATTACGTCAATAGCTGCATGTACCGTATAATAATAAATAATAAAATATCTTTATTTCAGACCTAAGCAGTCCATACGTAGTTAGTGGTTAGTAACAAACTTTGCATACATGCTATGTTATTGTTGTTAGTACTTAATTCTATTTAACATAAACCTATACCTATAAAAGGTAAGTTCTCTAAAGGGAACTTAAAACCAAAAATTAATATTTATAGAAACTAGAGAAATGAATATGGGGGCACTCGGTTTTAAGCATCCATTTTTGTATAAAATGCTTTCTTTTTTACCTATGTACCTATAGACGCCAGCACATCAAGCTACCCGAAACAGTAAAATTTTCCCAATCAACACTTGAACCTTATGCTGTAGCGATAAAGTTGGAAATCTATTGATGAAATTGGACAGATTGTAGTAGCTTGATGTGCTGACGTCTGTACATTTGGAAACTAATGAAAGCATGGACGCCTGCACTGATATTGATGCAACCTGACACGTAGCCGTGCAATGTGTCAAAAGAATAATGTATGTACTTCTCCTTGTTCATCTGTCATCTCGTGTGCTAACATTGTCCGTTATGTTTACAGTACGAGCCTCACCGTATAATTAGCATAACCACGACAGGAGATCAAAATTTCTTCACTTTTCTTCCGCGTACAAATATGATTTCCTTCTCTCAAGTCAACTTCGTTTTAAACCTACTTCGCAATTTTCTATAAGTAGGTAACTTCATTTGCTTTACCCTAATATATTCTTCCAAATAAATTCGTTATAAAAGTTTAATTGCCCTTGTTAATGCCCTTTAGGTTATGGGCCGTCCCGTACCTGCAGTATACTTAGTGTTACAGTATTTTAAAAGTTTGTGAAAAACCTCGTGCATAACCTCATTTTGTTACCGGCATGGTTTTAGCTTATCACAGGTAAATATTGTTGGAAATATGGCGAACAGTTCATTGATATCAATCGAGAAACTCACTGGCAGAGATAATTGGGCAACTTGGAGTTTCGCAGTGAAAGCTTACTTACAACACTAAGATTTATATGACTGCATTTTAAAGGAACCCGTATCTCCTCAATCCAACTCGATAAAAAAAAATCAAAGCCAAATCGAAGTTAATATTATTAATTAACCCAATACAAACACATTCAAGAGGCAGTTAATGTTAAACAGGTTTGGGAAAGTTTAACAAGGGAATTTGAAGATAGTGGACTATGTCGATCAGTTGGACTATTGAAAGAACTAATAAACCTTAGTTTGGATAAGAGTTTATCAGAGGAAGATCATGTAAATAAAATAATGTCCGCGGCACACAAATTAAGGAATATAAAATTCAATGTTGATGACGTTTGGTTAGCTACTGTGATGCTGGCAGGCTTGCCTGATATATACAAGCCAATGATTATGGGGTTGGAAAATTCCGGTATGAAAATTAGTAATTATTTAGTAAAGAATAACTATTACAAGAGGTTAAAACATCAGACTATGAGTACCGCACGTTATACAAACACAAAAATTCAACCCAAAAATTATCAACAAAAACCTAAAACAGGACCTAGATGTTCTCATTGTAATAAATATGGACATCTCAGTAAAAATGTTGGTTCAAGAAGAACAATGCTAAAACTGAAACTGATAATAACACAGAATTTGTAGCAGCGTTTTCCGCATTCACAATAAATGACTCTGAGAACTGGTATGTTGACTCTGGCTCCTCCATGCACATGACCATGCACCGGGATTGGCTCAGTGATGTCACGGCTCCACCTGTACAGAATATAAGAATTGCCGTCAATAAGGTATTGAAAGTTGAATGTACTTATAAAAATGCATACAAATAACAGCACAGACGCAATACAGATGAGAAAAGTTTTATATGTTCCAGAATTAAAAACAAATTTGCTATCAGTAAGCAAGATAATAGCAAATGGATGCAAAATCCAGTTTATTGAAGTTGGTTGTCAAATTTACAATCAAAATAATGAATTAGTTGCAAAAGCAAATCTCATTATTGATACATATCAATTAAAATCTTTTAAGAATGAAGAAATGCAAGCAATGACAGCAAAGACTGATTATGGACTTACTTGTGGCATCGAAGAATAGAATCGAAGATCGAAGAATATAAGACCACTTAAATTTCACAGACATTAGTAAAATACCAAAATGTACAGAGGGAATAAAGTTGTCACCGGAAAAGGAAAATAGTATTTGTATAACTTGTCTCGAGGGCAAGCAGACCAAGCAACCTTTTCCCAGCGAAGGCTCGCGTGCAATAGAGCTGCTAGGGTTCATTCACAGTGATGTATGTGGACCGGTGAAAAATGTTTTTATTGGCGGTGGCAGGTATTTTATTACCTTTATTGACGATTATTCCCGTCGTGTACATGTATATTTTATCAAAGTAAAAACGAAGTTTCTGACAAATTTGTGGAATTTAAGAATAGAGTAGAAAATGAAACGAACAAAAAAATAAAAATTCTAAGAAGCGACAATGGTACCGAATACTAAAATAATAAGTTTGAAGCCTATCTTAAGAATTATGAAATATGGTACCAGACATCTAATCCGACAAGCGACATTCACTTCCGAGCAAAACGGTCTAAGCGAGACATTTTAACAGAGCGTGCTAAATGTATGATTTTTTATTCTGAATTGCAAGACACATTCTGGGCTGAAGCAGTAACAGGAACAACAGCCACAGCCGCCTATATTGTCAATCGCTCGCCAACTCGTGCTTTATCCGACGTGACTCTACATGAAGTATGGAGTGGAGAAAAGCCTAATTTGAGTCGTATGAAGATTTTCGGATGTCATGCGATGGTCCATATCCCTAAAGAAAATAGAACAAAGCTTGAAGTCAGATCACGTAAGTTGATTTTTGTAGGGTACAGTGACTCTACCAAGGGCTATCGATTTATAGACCCAGAAACAAAGAAAGGAATTATAATTAGAGATGTTGTATTCTTAGAAGATACTGTAAAGAGAACAAAGTCGTTAACATACAAGAAAAGGAAAAGAAAGAAAATAATAAAGAGGAGGAAACTTGTACTGACAAAAATAGACGTAAACGGGTCCATATCACGTTACAAAGTTAGAATTGTAATTAAAGGTTATATCATCATCATCTGCCTAGCTTTTTTCCCAACTACGTTGGGGTTGACTTTCAGTCTGACTGGATGCAGCTGAATACCAGTATTTTACATGGAGCGACGGCCTATTTGACCTCCACAACCCAGTTACTGGGTAATACGATACCCCTTGGTAAGACTGGTTTTCTGTAATTAAAGGTTATAAACAAGTAAAAAAGAAAAAAATATATCACTTTGTTCGAGGTTGCTGCTAATCAAGTTCGATATCGATCAACTGTAGACATGGTCGCTGATGCATTAACAAAAGGGCTCCATCGTCCGAAGCATGAAGTTTTCGCCACATCAATGGGTTTGACTTTGAAGCGTTAGCGTCCAGGAGAGGATGATGAAAGTATGGACGCCTGCACTGATAATTGATGCAACCTGACACGTAGCCGTGCTATATGTCAAAAGAATAATGTACGTCTCCTTGTTCATCTGTCATCTCGTGTGCTAACATTATCCGGTAGGTATGTTGGTAATTAAATCTTCCAAATAAATTCGTTATAAAAGTTGAATTGCCCTTGTTTATAATTCTTCAGAAACGCCGGGGAAGAAAATACCTAGACACATACGGGCACTAGGCGGACATACCTACACACTGACAACGTTAGAGATACTGTTCGGGAAGGTCATCAGAAGGCTAATTGCCTAAATAAAAACGTTTACAATCAATGTCAAAAACTTGTCAAAAATGTAGGGAAAGTAGAGGTATTTTTGTCAGATTGAGACTGAGATCAAGACTGCAAACGTTCTTAAAATTACGAGAAATGCCCCTGAGATGTATGAACACGAACGAAGCAAACGGAGTAAGGAAGGATCGTAGTAGGTTGCGTTCTGTTGTTCCTGCATTGATCTCACCGAGTCCCTGTCTGTGACTGTATGATTGTATGTGGAATTTTTTTTATACAATTTTTCGTTACACGTCGTTGTGTTTTGCTTATGATGGAGTATCACTTCGGTTATAGGGTCACCTTCTAGACAAGGGCTTTAACCAAAGGGATATTACCGCAAAAAAAACTGTAACTCTTTCGCGCAGATTATTATAATTTTTTCACATCGACAAGTGATCATCTTCCAAAAAAAAAAAAAATGAGGAATGTTTCGCTCCCGCAACTCTTTGCCTCTCATTATTTGTCTCTCTGTTACTAAAGTTTTCGTCTGCGGTCACTAGTTCACGAGCCATGCGGGTTGTGGCCGCACCACGAACTGTGGGCGACCCTAATACCTGCTTGATTAACATGTAACCAAATGTTTAATAAACCTTTCTTAAAGTTGTATACGAGTTTATTCATGTTACTTAACAAGTTGACTACCAGACAACAGACACAATAAAAAATCTATTGTTGGCGGACACCGTGTGTCCGCGATGGCCGTCAGTCAATGACTTAACAAACTTTTGGCATAATTTTGTAAGTAGGATGTCTGTATTTTAAAAGAGATCATCTAACCTAGAAGACGTTCATTGCTGGACATTCGGCTTCCCTTAATATGTAGTAAGAAAGATGAAATATTAGAAAACACTTTTTTACAAAAAAAAACAACCGACTACCAAAAAAACAGTACATGTACTGTTTTTTTGGTAGTCGGTTGTTTTTTTTTGTAAAAAAGTGTTTAGTGTAATGTATAGTGAAAAAAAAATAACTTTTATTTCTATTACAACATCATCAATATAAACTAGGTAAGTGGCAAAAATACGTTTTATTGAAGAAAAAACTACCCACGCAAAGTTTGAACCGATCTTGATGAAATTTTTAGGGGACCAGTCAAACTCAAACTCAAACTCAAAGCATTTATTTCAATTAAACCTTGTACAGGCACTTTTGAATTGTCAAAATTTAAAAAGTCTGTCAGTTAGTCAGAAAGTTGAAGCTAGTTGTCCAGTCTAAAGTATAATAATCCTTTCAAATAAAATAATATTTTTACAAATCGGATAATAAACATCGGAGTTCTGAGGTAAGTAACAAACATAAAAAAACAACCCAATTGAGAACCTCCTACTTTTTTGAAGGTGGTTAAAAAGATAAGACAGATGCATAGTTATAAAATGCCCTGAAAAGTAATGTTATCATTACCTCACACGAATTCACTAAATCAGTGAATTCAATCTGACTACAGCATAAATACCTCATTTGCTAAAGCGACTACTTCAACAGCATCCATTAAATGAGGACCACACTTTACAGAGTGGCGCGCCGCCCCAACCCGCCGTCAGACTCCGTGCTGCGTCGCATTCCTGACTGATGCGATGTCGCTTTTACATGCCTTTGCACAGCCATGGAATGTTGACCAAATATTTAGTGTACATAGCGATAGTAGATGCAGAGTTGCGTTCCATAACCTGCTTAGGTACTGCATAGTGTTCTAGGAATCTGAAACAAAATGAACGGTGGAATACAGTTCTGTTTCCTTTTTTTTTCTTAGTTTTAATCATGATCTGGCAGTTTGAGTAATTTATGCGGTCTACCCAAATGTCCTTTCTTTGGTATTGTTCGTCGAGTTCTTTTCTCAAAAGACCATTTCAGACACCTATCTACATGGTCTTCACATGATCTGACAAAGATAATGTCTTGACTTTAAAAGAGACCAGACTCTTTTAAAGTCTACTACCGAACCAATCTCACAGCCTTTGAGATTGGTTCGGTCTCTCTTCTCAGACTAGCCAGATAGGAAACGCCGACCTCATCTAGTTTTGTCACCCTGTCAAATTTCTTTAATAGATTTTCAACTTTATCGCTAAAGTGTAAGGTTCAAAGTTGATTGGGACAATTTGAATTTTGGTAGCTTGATGTGCTGGTGTCTGTACAAACCTACTTACAGAAATAAAATCATTTATCATTTAACAATTCTAGAACTAAATGCGCCTATTGTATTCGGCATTACACAATAATTTGTAATTTATGTAACTGACATCACAAATGATCGTGAAATGCATATTTTATGGTTTAAAAAGTCATGAATTACAGATTTTAAACGTGGAACCTAATAGAAAGCTAGTCCATAACCTTCCAGGCTACTAGATAGATAGATAAATCATTTATTTAGTGAACACAAAAGACATAGCACAACACACAAAAACCCAATTAAATGATAACATATAACATGAATAAAAAAACAAGGTGCTAACATGAAAAATAAAACAAATTACGACTGTAGTCTAGTTTAGGACTTCACAACCAACTAACCAATCATAATGATACAAGTATAAGCTATCCTTATAAACTGAAAAACCTATAAAACTGAAGAAAAATGTCACTTTTTGTAAGTAATACTTTCAGAATGAAAACTTATTCCCAACACCTGACGCACTCGCAGGCAATTTCCACGACACTCCACAATAACAGAAACAAAAGACCTCCCCTCCTCTATTAGAGTAGACCGGAACTTTCTGGCCTCCCATACGAGAAGCCATTACCCGCGTCTAATATTTGCTCACGTGTGGCGCGCCTTAATGGGTGCCGGTGATTCTGCAATCATTGTGTGGCGGCCTGGCTTTTAGTGGAGAGTGTACGCACTGAGCGTTTTTCGCGCGGCATGATTTTTTAGGTGTCCACTTTCCTTCAAGTGAGCTTTTTTCAGCTTATTTTCTAACCAAAAGGCTATGTTATTACTTGTTTTTAATCCAGACACTGGAAAGAGGAAACAAGCATTGTGATAAAAATCACCCTAGTAGGTACTCGACCAAAACCCGATAAATAAAATTGTCGCTCCAATGCTACGTAATAAAATCCCATCACCTATAATGCGATAAGGATGTTCAATGGAGCTTGTGACTCAATCGGAAGATGTATTAGCACCTAAACAGCCATAATAATAATGCTTTATTGTCAGCAATAGTATAAAATAATGTGGTTTTATTTACATGTTTATTTAGCTAAGAAGATGCTTAGCAAATAGAATAGAATACTATTTATTGTGTACACCTTATAAATTACAGATATAAATTTAGAAACTTTACAAAGGGTGACACAAAATAACACAAAGTAATCGTTTACAGAAATCATTAAATAAAAAAGTTAAAGTAAAATAATTTAGTGCAATAAGACCACTAAAAGGCCCTTTGGAATGTTAAGTATGTCTTGCTATAATCTGTTTATGGACTTAGAATAAGTTTGTAGTACTTTCATTAAATAATTAGCTTCTGCCCGCAACTTCGTGCGTGTGAAATTTCTTGTTCCGCCGACGCACTCCGCCACACCACGTCGCCTGCCTGCGCTTTTACTACGTTTTCTTGGACTTTTTTTTGCACAGCAGCTGCTATACCAATATAAAATAGCCTTCCTCAAGAATTGGGCTATCAAGTTCAATTTTTTTTTCTTAATCCTACTGACAAACAAACGAACTCTTCAGCATTATTATAAGAATAGATTAACAAACTAAACACCGGTATAGTTTGTTAAGTCCTTACGCATGGAAAACGGATTGGTAATGTAGTTCAGTAGTTACATAACTAATAATAATGATAGCTAGCCCCGCTTTTTATCGTCTTAGTGCGTAACCAATACAGTAACAAACAGAATATTGTGCTGTTAAGCGCTGAAAGCGACGAGCGGCTATCATCCTTAATCGACACTGTTGTGCCGCCAATAGATAATCTAGGAGGACTATTGAGCGGCTTAGCACGAGCTGTGGACCAGGCTAATTTTGAGAATTTCTACTTGATTTGGGATTTCCGCAAACTAGACAGATGAACTGTGTGACACATATAATAGTTTAATAATTTGGTAGCAGTGATCGTCTAATAAAACACATTTTGTTAGTTTATTCTACAGCAAAATAACCTTAAATTTTGAACTATCCCGTCAATAGCAGTTCCAAAAGTTCCTTTTTAATTAATAAAAACATTAAAACATTTTATGCAATTTTACTTTTAACAACGTTGCTCACTGAATATTTTGCGATAAAAAACACTTTTGTTTCTTGAACTATAAAACTTTTTTACAAAAAAAACAACCCACTTCAAAAAAAACATGGTCGGTGTCAAAAAACAAAAATGCAGAACTAACGACATAATTATTTATGAACAAAAAATTATTTATCACTTTGTAGTGTTTTTTTTTTAAAGTTGGTTGTTTTTTTTATAAAAAACGTTTTTAATTTTCCCTAGTGTATCAAAGAATTGAAGACATCGACTAGAAGAATCATCAAAATTCGCATAGAAATGCCGGAGATGCAATACATTTATGCATATAACTTCACATAAGAATGATTACCTAATGTATTATATGTATACTAAATCCATCTATTTATATAAAATTCAAAGTCCTGACTGACTGATATATCAACTTACAGAAAAAACCGCTGGTCCTAGAGACATAAAATTTAGAGGGTGTGTTCTGTGTGAAGAGTAGATATTCACTAAGAAAGGGTTTTTCGAAATTCCACCCCTTAGAGGGTGAATGGGGGGACGGTGAAATTTCACGCAGACGAAGTTGCTGGCAGAAGTTAGTTTCTCATAAAGTTTAAATTTCACTTGTAGCGGCATCAACAACGCCACATGCGAACTACGCGTCATACTGTCACGCAAAATCCTGCATCTCGCAAGCAAAGTTTACCGCGCAACTAGGATATAGCCCGACATGAATCATCGGGCAGTTTCCCGCTATACACAAAACACGTCTGGTCGAAGGATCCTCCCTTTTCTATGGAGGATCAGTGAACTTTACACACCTGTTTCTCATACCTGTATACTGGTGACCCCCAACATGAACGTCAGCGCAGCCTTCGTGCACCTACTTCAGCATGACGTCACCATCACTGCTGCAAGCTTTAGAGTTGCGAGTCACCAAGCCAGCCAGCATCCACGGCTTCAGCGGTTATCCTGACCACCAGCATGCAGCGACCGCGCATACCTACCTGGTCATCACCGTCAGCCTCATCAGCGACCTCGGCACAGCGCAATGCTCTTTTGGACGGTCAACAAGAGGAGCTCTTAATTCCTCTCCTAGTCGACGCCAGCAGTCAGCCTCAACCCGGCGCTGTACCAAATCCGACGCACTGGAGCATAATGCAGCGCCACCCCGACTCACTGGGGACATCTTCATAGATCCGACTCACCGGTAACCGGTTCCGACTCACTAGAACCTCAGCAGGCCTGGTAAGCATCGCAAGATACAAGACTCAGCCCACTATCGACCTCCGGTCTCCGGAGAGGAGAATACAACGCCATATGTGAACTACGCGTCATATTGACGTTACGAAAAACCTTGCATCTCGCAAGCAGAGTTTACAAGTGGCGTAAATAGTGATCCACCGTTAAGGATTCGATATACCAGATAATTTATTATAACATGTTACAATTTTAACCATTTTAGTAGTAGATTTTTTTTACAAAAATCGCTCTTGAATTTGCATGATTATGTTAAAAAATAGGATTAAAATACAGAAGAACTAACTTTTTCTTCAAAAGCTCTAAATGTACATAAAAGACCATAACTTTACACGATAGCTCTAGTATTCAGCAGTAATTAACAGAAATGAAACGAAAAAATAATGGTTTTTGTTGAAAATACAACCAAAGTAACAAAAGATAGAAATATCGTAAATAAAAACAAAAAAATATATATTTTCGGAACCCTTAGGTAAAAACGGTTAAAAGTCTAATATGTTACAGTACATTATCTGGTAAGAATATCGAATAACGGTGGACCTCTATTTAAGCCATACCCTGTTTATTACAGCCCGACATGAATCATCGGGCAGTTGCCCGCCAGGCACAGCACCCATCTGGTCGGAGGATTCTCCCCTTTCTATGGAGTATGAGTGAACTTTATACCATGTTCCTCATACCTCTATACACTTTAATGAGAACAATATTTAAAAACTTAAGTAAAGTAATCACTGTACTTCGACTTTAATACTTACAGGTGGCGGGACATTGACGCGCTAACTGTAATCATGAAACCAGCACATGATTCCAGTGTAGAAACATTTCGTCAGTTATAAAAAAAAACAACTGTTTCATAGAAAAGTTCAATACCTACGCGGGCAATATGTATGGAACATTAGCAGGTCTCGCGTCAATGTTCCTGCCTCTCTGTATTGTATAAGTAATTCTAACGTAGTAATATAATATGATAAAATTGATTTGGAATTTTCGAACACTCTCACAGTTCGCAACTTGCGACACTACGCTAAACTACCTCGCTTGAAGACACAACCTCTTCAAGACTAATGTCCAACGAATTATCTGCTCAAAGATGAATAAGTCGTGTTCATATTAATAAATGGCGCGAGTTAAATTGAAAATGGAATTTACATTGAAAATGATAGTAAGTTCAAGATTTATGTCAAAACTGTTGGGATGTGACCTAAGTTTTTATCAAAGCCTTGTAATTCTAACCTAGCTCAGTGAAGGCAGTCATCCTTCAAGAACATGGTTAGATTTATTATTATTATTTAATACGTCAAGCACATAAATGTACAGAGGCGGACTTAATGCCATAGGCATTTTCTACCAGTCAACCTTTGGGTGATGCAGAGACAAACATTGACATTGACACACACAGTGTACACGATTTGTATTAAATAGATACTGTTAGCTTCGGAGGTACGCTAACGGTATCGAAATAAATAAAACGCCTGCTTATAATTCGATCTTTAAAGTCCCCTCGTCTGTCAGGCAGACTTGGTGAACGATTGCATCGTATACGGTAAAACCGTATACGTGAAAAAATCGAATCGAATGGTCGCCGTGTGAACGTGGCCTTAGGGTACTTCCCGTTGACGTATAATTATGAAATTTGGCAAGAAGAAATGTCATGTAGCACAAGTAAAAGGAAAAATCCGAAAACCGTAAAGGACATGGATTTTTTGTGACCTAGTACGGACAAAAAGTTAATAATATTTAAAAAATAACTGATAATATTTTAAATCCCACCACAGCTTTCGTTACTTGGCAAATATTTGCAGAAAATATTTCAATTTAAAACATTATTGTTTTGGTTAATGTATTCTTGGGGAGGTCTTTATGTTGCTAGTTATAAATAAGATGATAATTGGTCCATGCTTATTGTAAGAATTGATATGATTTAACGAGTATTTTTACCGACTTAAAAAAAGGAGGTTATCAATTCGACTCGTAAAATATTATTGGAACTGCATTATATTTACATATGACAATCTATTAGGGCTTCCAAATAAATATACAAAATTTTATACATGCATGTATGTATGTTTGTCCACACATTTCTCCGCAACTATTAATCGGATCTTGACCATTTTTTTATTGGCTTACATTTACTTCAACTTAGGGAACATTGTTTCATCAAAATCGATTCAGTAATTTTCAAGATAATGACTAATATGTGTAAGCGTGACGGCCTGGCTTATTGATACGAGCTTCGGGTGTAGTGTCAAGGGGAAAACATCTCAAAACCTTGGTCAAATTCTAGTGCAATATTTACAAAAAAACTATCAACTACTTAGTACAAATATTCTAGTTTCAACTTAAAACTAAAAATTACGGAATTAAAAAGGAATTTAAAAACAAACCGACTTCAAAAATAAATTAACTCAAAATTATGAAATAACTTTAATTTCGGAAGTCGATGGCAAAAACTAAAACTAAAATACAGATCCCAAGATACCGACTGGTGAAATTAAAGTTATTTCATAATTTTGAGTTAATTTCTTTTTGAAGTCGGTTTAATTTTTTTTAATTACTGTTTTGTCATTTTTATGCTTTACACAGAGTTAAAACCAACATAGATGAGGCATTAAAAAATAAACAGTGCTACGCAATTTTTTTTTTTTTTTTGTTTCTATACTAAACATCCGTGTGTTAGAAAGAGTATCCTTTAGTGCTTATATATGCCATTAGTTTTTGACGATCCCAATAATAAAATATGATTTATGACCGTTTGTGATTGTTCTACTATCTCGTACACACTTTTACATGTTACCTTAAGCATAAAAAAGTTTAAGCTTAAGCAATTGTTAGTCTAGTGAACCAATAAAAATAAATAAATGACCGTGGTGACCCCAGGGTCATAAGTCATATTATTGGAATTGTCTCCTCGAGCCCTTTATTTTGACGTAGGGACTAAAACTTTATTCACGACTATTGGGTTATAAAGTCAGCCATGTTGATTTTTGTGAAACCTCACCTGTTGAATTAGGAATTTCCTTCAAAATCCTTCGGATTGCGATTGAAAGTTACGCTGGGCGGTCACCATAATCCTAACGACATGTAAATCATTACAATGCATCCAGACAGACATCTGGATGCTATGAAAGAATAAAGAATCCTACATACATAGAGCATAACTATGAACCATACAAAGACGCGCTAAAAACATAACCCTTCTTGTCAGCTGGGTTTGGTGCTTTCTATTTTATTATTTATAACTCTGTGGTGCCGCGTGAGACAATATTTTCAGTCAATTAAAAAGTACTCTGTGGACAGTATAATGAATGTTTTGTTTTGATTTCTTGTATATAATTGGCTGTGTTTCTGGTTATATTTTTTGCATTTCTGAGTGACTTCGTCTTTCTTGGACTATGGACTTTTGCATTGCAGTTTACCTCCGCTACAATAACAGTCTCTATAACTCGCATTTCGGACAAATCTGATTTTTCTTGGTTTCCAATGTTCTATAAACTGGGCTATAGCGAATTAATCATTTGTGATACAGTCGTTAGATTTGAGTGAAATTCAATCTGTTAAAAGACAGTGGATTACTCCGTGAGCGACAGGTTTGAAGTCTTCAGATTTGGGAATTGTCTTATAGCCCTTCACCAACTTTTACGACGAACACAAATATACAGGGTTTTGAAACACTATTATGTTTTATTTATTTAGGGAAAAGTTGTAACATGTCGAACAGTATAATGTTATTGACTTACAATAGGACACAATATTGAAATACAGAAAGTGTAACATGAAGCAGTGTTTATAGAGCAAATTATCAAATGGAAAGAGTAGTTTTTTCTTAGAGTAGGCAGAAGCAGGATAGGATTCATTACCAAGAAGTTTGTGAGAAAGTTAGACGTTCTTAGCATCCTTGTAAAATCGTAATCAACTCAGTGAAGGTATAAAAATTGTGACAGTATTTTGTTTTTATTGTTCCCAGTAAATAAATAATGTGCTAGTGACGACGATTTCAATTACCATTGTGCTGAATGTGTGATGACCTAATGACAGTATTTTGTCACGCTTAAAGGGGCTAGCATACGGCCACAGCACTATATAATTCATAACCTTGCATGCTACAGCAAAAAGGTTTGTGTTAGGTTTCCTTATCATTCTTATCCTGCATTTTTCAATTCCAGGTCTGCTTACAAAGCTGTTCCCGCATTTGTCGAGCCAAACTTTCAGTGACCATTTTTCATGCGAAGGGTAAAATTTGTCGAAATTCCTTTTATCCCTTACCTAAGGCAAACACGACCTTCCACCAATATTTCAGGGGCCCAATTTCAGGAATTTTGTCGCTGGCTGTTCCGTGAGACTTGTAAACAAAAAGTTTTACAAACGAGGATTATCTTTGGATCGTGTAGACATTTCGGTTTTGTCTGGATTTGTGTTAGATTTACGTTTTTATTGGATTGATGTTTAAACATTATTCGCTTTTTTATCGTCTTTGGGTATTCGAGTAATATTACACGTTTTTACAGTCGAAGTTCTGGAACTGAATAGGTACTTCATGTTACCGCTGGGTGCGCTAAGATCACCGGATCGAAACGTAAAGCATAATTAGTATCTATTAATAAAGTCATTATTATTCCTCGAGTTGGAACTACATCTTTTACATAATGAAGGGCACTGCCAGCTCTTCTAGCTGAGTCTCTAATATTTTTTAACCTACAAAATACGAGAAAATTGTATTTACCTCATAATATTATGTTAAGTTAGTTTTAAGGTACCTATATTTATTTTGGTGTAATGCCAATAAACGCATTTTTCTTTCTTTATCATACCTTATAAATACTCGCGAAGGTTGCATGAAAATGCCACGCAGTCTACAGTTGCTATTATGAACGCTCTTTAAATAATATATTTATTTGCATAAAAACATGGTATAAAAAGATGGTAAAAGTACAGTGTAGAACAAAACATGTTTTGCCAATATAATAATAAGCATGCAAATTTTTAGTATTTAACTGACATTATCATTGTTTCTCAATGAAATCCTTAACACTATAAAAACTATTAACAGATAACCATTCGTATATTTTATTTTTAAATAACTTAGTATTTAAATTTTTGAGATCATTTGGTAACTTATTATATAAACGTATGCACATTGCAAGGCAGCTTTTATTATATTTTGTTAGCCTTGGAATCTCACTTAGTACGAGCCTGCTGGGGTCTCGTCGGTTTCGGACATTAATATCATCTGCTTTCACAAAAAAATTTTGATGCTTTCTGACAAATATACATATCTCATAGATATAAAGAGACGGTAACGGTAACAAACCAAGTTTTTTGAATACAGGTCTACATGATTCTTCTGGTTGGAGCCCATCTCTAATACATTTTTTCTGAGCAACGAATGCTCTATTATGATCGGTGCTGTTACCCCACATTATTAAACCATATCGTAACAACGACTCGACATAATATGCGTGATACGATGTTATCGCCGTTTTAATATTATTTAATGATTGATTAGAAATAGAAGTTATCATTAAAGTTTTAAAAGCTTAGATGAACTTCTCTAAGATTTTTTTGCGAACGCGGACTTTAATTAAAAATTGTTGTTAAAACGAATATTAGCTCTGTAATGAGCATTTAGGAAGGGTTACTTGTGGATAGCTAGTCGGCTTATTTATTTGTTTACTAGCTTCCGCCCGCGGCTTCGTCCGCGAGGTATGTCGGTAAAAACTATCCTATGTCCTTCCCCGGGATGCAATCTATCTCTCTGCCAAATTTTATCGAAATCCGTTCAGTGATTTAGGCGTGAAAAGGGAACAGTCAGACAGACAGAGTTACTTTCGAATTTATAATATTAGTATGGATTACAATGTGGCAATGCCGCCAGACTTTTGGGCACTTTTCCTATTGACAGCGATGGGGACGAATTTATTGATGCCCAATGATTCTCTTTCTTTTTTATATACAATACATGTACATATTATTATTAATGTTGTTTTAAGTCAGTTTAGCTTGTATATTACTAGCTCTGCCCGCGACTTCGTCCGCATAAAATTTCACCCTCCCCCATTCCCTCTTAGGGGTGGAATTTCTAAAAACCCTTTCTTAGTGGATACCTACTCTTCACAAAGAACACACCCTCCAAATTTCATGTCTCTAGGACCAGCGGCTTAGGCTGTGCGTTGATATATCAGACTGGTAGGACTTTGAATTTTATATATTATGTATAGATGTAAATGCAAAACAATAAAAAAAAAATTGTTTATTTTTTTTGACAGCAGGGCGAAGACCTCCCTTTCTCCTTTCCACTCCTCTCTGTTTTGCTAGTGTGACACATCCTGTCTGTAGGCGTCAAGCTCGTCCCGCCATAGCCAGTATAGGTATACCTACTATAAACAAATGGTTATGTAACCATTATTATTGTGTTTGGTAAAAGCTTGAATTCACCATCTTTCATTATAATAATAAAACCAAATCATATCTCGTATTATATTTTATGTAATGCCTTTTAAAATTCAGAACGCGAACTTCAATAATGATTCACAATATAAGGTATTAAGTGCTGAGGTACCTCTTGTGGATTCATTATTCATGGAAGCACATCAGTGTGTTAAAGTAAAACCTTCTACGAAATATAAACTTACATTAGCTACATCACGCGTTGTTTTCGTAAAGGGTTGGGCAGACATGTACCCATAACACACTCACATTTCGCCAGGTATGTTCCAGTTCTCTTCCGTGTTGTTCTACGAAATACATACCTAGATGTTCACTCACAAAGGCTAGGGAAACTACAGCCTATGTAAAAATTATCTGCGAAAAATTTTTGTGAATTTTTCCGTTTAGTGCGAGATCATTGTTGAGAGCTGGCACGAAGCTACGGAGCAATATTGTTTTGCGGCTAAGTGATGTGCTTTATCGAGGTTCCGGAAGGAACTATCCTAGGCAGATTTTCTTTTTATAATAAAAATAGTATAGTATAAAACTGACTAAGTTGGGTATGTGAAGGTCTGTATCCCCACAAAAAAGTAAAATAATTATTATCCATTTGAAATTATATCAAGAACAGTATGATTGTATCTTTATTATCGTGTTTGTCAGACCACACATTACCTTCATACGTATGACGTGCACACAAGTTGGCAACTAGTGTGGAACTGCCAAGTAAGAGCCAAGTTTCGCTAATTAGCGAGGGGACACGAGCGTTAGTCTTCGCAGTGCGAAACTGTCGCACTCGTCGTGAGCATTTTGTGTCACTGTCATAATATGGTTGGAATGCGGGGTGATATAGTAGCAGTTGTATTATCTATAGCTTCTGTCCGCGGCTTCGCCCGCGTGGATGTCTGGAATTCATGAGTTTTTTACGCAGAACCATAAATAAAAAAATTTAAAAAAAGTTTGTGCCAGTAAAAATCCCGTCAAAATCGGTCTAGCCGTTTCGGAGATTAGCCGGAATAAACAGAAAGACAGACAAAAATAAATTATTAATTTGTTTTAAGTACCTACCGTAAATATGCATTTAGTAAAAATATGTTATTTTGACATTATACAAACTGTTGATGAAATCAGAGCTACACAGCAAGTTAACATTTTCTGGCTTCAAATATTTTACAAAATGCTTCATTTATTCTAACCAAACCTCAAATCTTGGAAAAAAACCTTCTCAAAAATTACAATAATTGATGAAATTACAACCTGAATATAAGTGATTGACAGAAGGAAATCAAATTATTAGTAAGAAAATTTAATAAAAATGAGCCTCGGAAATAACACAAAAGGAACGATGACAGAAGAAAATGGCGTCCACGAGACGTTGTCACTCTGACTGACGACTAACGGATGTAGCTATAACAATCAAAATATCGTTCTGCGAAACTGCGAAAAAAGAAATACTGGAACTGTTAGGTATAGGTACATAGATAAAAAAATATGAAAAAAAAAGAAAATGGTATAATAGATAAAAAAGCAGGGCTCGTGGCTAAATGATAACAGCCGCGCGGGTCCATTGATCGAGTCAAGCTACTCTTACCGCGGTCGGTTGGTCGGGCTTGGATGGGTGACCATCCATTACATGTCGAGACTACTCCATGCCTCGGAAAGCACCTTAAGCCGTTCATACCATGACTGTCATTTGAAGATCTTTGACAGTCGTTACGAGTAGTGAGAAGCACATAAGTCTGACGACCAATCTTACCAATGGGTACTCGGTTTTTAACTGGGTTGTGGAGGTCAGATAGGCAGTTGCTCCATGTAAAATCCTGGTATTCAGCTGAATCTGGTTAGACTAGAAGCCAACCCCAACATACTTGGGAAAAGGTAGGCAGATTTATTGGTTATAGTAGGTAGAAAAACAAGTCTAATTCGGAATTGTAAAACATGGAGGTAAGTAGGTACAGTAAATTGTTTGTGGTAAATCACAGGATTTTCATTAACTACAAAGCTACCATTAATTAATGTTTCGAGACTGGTAAATTGGTTTTAAACCGAAAATATACTGCCAGTCTTTGTAAAAGTTACGTGAACAAAGTTTCAGAGCAATTATTTTTAGACTTTTAAAAGTACCAAAATGTTTCGCTATTAAATAGCAATTAGGTACTAAATGGTAACAAATTTTTCATTTTCGCATTCGTCATTAGGGTGCACGTCCACATCCCTAACTAGCTCAATTCCAAAGTTTGGATAATACATTGTGATCAATCAATCTGCCTGCCTTTTCCCAACTATGTTGTGGTTGGCTTCCAGTCTAACCTGATGCTGCCATATACCAGTACTTTACATGGAGCGACTATCTATCTGATCTCCACAGCTGAGTTACTGGGTAATAATACCCTTACCTTTTGGTAAGTAAGACCGATTGTCATAATTATTTTCGGGCTTCTGACGGCCCGTAACGACTGTCAAAAATCAACGAAGGACCGCCGGGACCAACGGTTTGACGTGCTTTCCGAGGCGCGGAGGCGTTTCAGTATTTAAAAATGCTCACCCATCCAACGACCGCGGCAAGCGTAGCTTAACCTGATCGATCGACCCGCGCGGCTGTAATACCTAATCCACGAGACAGTAGATTGTAATAAAAATCGATATGAGAAAAGCGCCTAAGTACGTACTCGTGAAAGTACTTTGGAAGTATCCTCAGCGTTATTATATTGTCGTTGTAACTACCGGTAGCTCAAAACTGGTAAACTTATAGCTATAATACCTGGGTATTATAGCTATAAGTTTGAAGTCTTATGTTACTTAGGGCCGCCATTGAGGAAGGATGTTGTTTAAGTTAAATAACATAGTTACATAACTTAGTTAACTATGCGTTAGGTTACATTAGTTTAGTGTAAGTTACTAACTAAGTTTAACTAGAACCACTTGACATTTCTCTGCTGTTAACATCGAGTAGGTTATACGTAGAAACAAACGCTAACGCCCAACAAAATTTTCAGGGAATCAGATTATAGCCAATAAAACACCAAAAAAGAATATTTCAAAATAGGAATATCAAAATTTCAATCTAGGAAATGCCTACCATGTGCCACTCAACGTGAAGTCAAAATGTAGGTTTGCAAACCACAAACAAAATAGAATCGCGTGCTTAGAGTGTTTTTTTAAACCTATAAATCTTTTCACCTCCGTTGTCGAATCCAGCCAATTTTTATGACAACTCTATGAACTAGTTTTTACTACTGTACTGTACTAAAGTTTAGTAAAAGACGACCCCTTTTATTAATTCGCAAAATAGCACTTTATTTAGTCAAGAAATAATATCGTTTCTGTGCTATTTCATTGTCTCGCGTGCGCGGTGCGCCACGTGCGTGTGCTATTGTTTGAATAGGTGTTAGTGTTGCGATCCACGGTTAAATTAAGTTTGAAAAAAAGCCAGTGTAAACGAGACTTAAAATTTTAATAGTTCTATTTCCTACATTCATAATTACGATCTCATAAATAGGCATGTAAAATATTGTTAGTGCTTCATTGTTTGAATTATTATTTTAAACGTCGGTATAATTCTAAAAGAATTAGGTATTAAAACGTTTTCCTGCGGAAAAGAGTTTTAAACAATTTCATAAAATCTCTTATACTACTTTTAGTCATGAAATAAATAAATTGTTACAATATTTCATGCAATCCGATATGAAACCAACAATTAATTCGAGAAATATTTATGCATTTGCGTGCTTTGTAAGAAACATGCAACTGTCACTTGCAGTAACAAAAAAACTAACTTTGCAAACTCTTTTATAATTGCAGAAATAAATTCGTTGCGTTCTCGTTTGTTACACGAAAGTTGTTCAAAGTCGTTTCGGTTCGTGTGATGTGGCACTTAACAAAACTTTGTTCAAAAATACTATTGCATTGTTTGATAAAGTGGTTAATTTTCTTAATTTCCTTGAGGCGATGATACCATCTAACAAGGGGTCGCCGGTAATTTTCTGTTAATTTTCGTAATTAATTTTGGCTGTAATAATGTGGCATGGATTGCATTAATTTTAATGAAAGATATACTTACGATAAAAGTATGTTACGGTAAAATTAATTAAGTGAAAAGTGTGATTATGAAGTGTGTTATTAATACGGCGGTTTCGTTGGCAATATATTTACTGGATTTATTTAAAGCAATTTATTGTGATAAAATTAAGCGAGACCTTGGTATTAAATCAGAGTGTTAAATGTGATTTTACAGAGTATAGTGTTTGAATTTAATAACCGTATTTATTCTGACCGTTGAATTCGAAAACATTAGTGACATCCAACAACCCGCACCAGCCCACAGAGGAGGCCTGCAGGCTGTCCCAGCAACAGGAACAGTATAGTTACGCGGATTATGCTTTGTTCTGACTGTATTTGTTGCTGATAGGTACCGACTTTGCTCCAAGTAGTTTCACCTTTCTTTTTCATTCTGTTTCTTCTGGAAAAACGACTTGTTGTACCATCAAATTCACGGTAATAAAATCCCGCGTAAAGTTGTTGACAGGTTTTATTTTTAACATAAGCCCTGGTTAGTAAGTATCCTTGACTCTAACACTCGCAACAAACTATTTTATGAATTACTTCCGCGCTAGAGGTGCGAATTCATTGTTGCACAAATTGCTCGCTAGTTATGTGCCACGCTTTCTCTTTTATCTTTTTTCTGTTACGTTCTGCCTTTTGTGTGTTTACATTCTTTGTATTTCGTTTATTTACTTTGGTTTGCGATTCGTGATTGTACATAACGTTATTACTTTTTGTCGGTTCCTATTTTTCTATTTTCATTTCTGTGATGTTTCTGCCTTTTATTTGTTGAAAAGGTATTTCCAATGAGTACACAAAGGCTTAGGAGCGATTGAAGAAAATATATAAATTAAAAAGCTTGAAAAACTGCATGGTAGGAACAGATATCAGATTCTCCTATCTACTTAATAAAATAAATAGACGCTTCATTAACTTAAGCCGTTCGAAAACAGTTCTTAGATAAATCTCTTTTAAACGTAAAAGCTTTAAAGGTTTTGAAAATAAAAATATTTATAAACAAATTGTGTAGCCTGTCAGTGGCACAACTCGTGAACAAACGGCGGCAGTAAGTTAATTTAAATAGTCAAAATTATTCAAATTCTGCTTAAAATATAGTCTTTAGTCTTTTATAATGGCTGCATTATTAACACATTAGAATAAAAAAGTTTTTGATTTGTAAATCTGGCACAGAAACAAAACAAAGTCGGTCGGCACAACGTCATCATGATCATAATCAGCCTATAACGTTCCGACTGCTGGGACACAGGACTCCAGGCCGTAATCCACCACGTGGGCCCAGTGCATAGATGTATTGCGAAAAAAAAAATTCGAAGAAATGTCATGTCTTCGTATTTTTGGTTCTAGAACATGCCGGTTTCCTTACGAGTTTTCCTTCGCCGTTTTGAGAGCAGTGGTGGCGAAGTAATAACACATACCTAATGTATTAAATGGAAACAAAGCAATAATAGCAATGAATTTAAGATGAAAGATATATTTATTAGCTATATTGCCATCACATTTATGATTGTACTCTTATTATTATTAGAAAGCTTCTTCTTAATTGTGTTTATGCGACTGGCAAGTTAGTTCTATTACATTGCTATGAGACACACACCCGGTTACTGATGATTTTTTACGTTTTTTGGGCTTTCACCTTGAGGGGGAAGTGTCAGGCTATCCCGCGAAATTCTTAGAATATTTTAATCTTGTTTGTTAACTCAACGCAGAGAGTTGTATTGATGATTTTTTTTATTATAATTATTATAAGTCTGTAAAGTCATAGTGTTACGGTCGCGAATCATATTTTAATTTTATTAGGATACAACCTGACACTGACTTGCAAATTGCAAAAAACGAATTGCGAGAAATTGCTACAGTAGAGTTTGACAAGTTCTCAAGTTCAAATTCTCCTTCTTAGAAACCAGGTGAGCCTTTGTATATCAAGTTGTCGAAGGACTTGTTCAAAGGCTCCTTGGAGCAGACGTCTGGTCCTTCGGAAATCCACACATGGGCGTACTAAGCAAAGATCGTTCAGAAATAATTGAACTGAAGACATGCTTAAGAAAGTCAAGGAATACTGGATCTGTAATCACTTCTTCAGAACTGTGACATCTTGAGTTTATTGATTGTCACATCAGTTAAAGTTCAGGTCATGACCCTAATCTACAAGACGACGGAAGCCAACAACTTACGAAAGATAACAAAACAATTAAAATTAAACTGTAGTAACAGTTACAAAATGTAGTTCCGTCCCTAGCGTCGTCAGCGAACAACGCTTGATAACTGAGAGTTTAATTGTTAACACTATTTCAAGTTTACTGTTTAACTTAAACCGTTCCTTCACTTCTGGGCGCTTTTGCAATTTCGACTTAAACATAGAAGTTGGTTCGGTAATGGTATCTTTAGCCAGAGTTTGAAGGTATTGGGATGGCTCAGATGGTGAAAATTGCTGATGTTAGACATGATTGAGAGGAAAATTACATTTAGAAATTAAAGCTGAATTTGTTGGTAATTTTATAATAACTAACTTTTTTAATTAACGACGAGATAAATGTCTCAAGTACTTAGGGTACTTGAAACATTTATCTCCTCAGTTCTAAAAATCTTTGAAATTAATTCTAGGAACTCACTTTCTCCAACAAATCTCTAATGCTACGCTTGAAAGACCCATTTTATAATCTTAAGAGTACTACAAACTGAAATATTTAGGCATTTAAATATTTCAGTTTGTAGTACTCTTTAAATTTAAATATTTCAGTTTGTAGTACTCTTTAAATCTAAATAAAATATTCCTTATCCTGAAAGAAACGAACAATTAGAAACTAGAACACGATGCCATCCATATCAGTTCGTTTCGAATTCCCGCAGGTCGTTAGAGCGAAACAGTCGGCAGAAAGATTAAAGATTAAAGATTATCCTCAGCGAGCAACTATCGTTTGATCCCAACTTGCCGCGTTATTGCCGCGATTATCCCAAGTTGCCGTGTAAAGGCGCAGTTCTGTTGCTGCAGAGCACGTGCACGCAGTGACGCACGTAAGATGCGTGGATCCGTTTGTCTGGCTGCGTGTCTACCTCTACCTTTCAACTGCCGCACATATTGACACACGCCTACGGCTACGTCACTTCTAGTTCATGCACTTTGTTGAATAGAAGAATGACTTCGCGCCATCGTCTATGACGGGTTGTGGCATGGCATGTAGTCGCACATGCACGTCAAAAGTCGCATCGCCCGAGATCGTGAACGGAGCCTCGTGGGCGACCATCGCAAGCATGACGATACATGAGTCACTTATACGAACCCGGCTAGCTATGTGTCGCTATATTTTATGTAATGACCTCGCCTACATTTTCATGCAAAGCAAACCCACAGTCTGCCTTTAAGCAGCAATGGAACTGTGACTTTATAGCCGCGTCCAGGGAGCGACTGTAAACTTGCCGAGACAAATGGCCCCGGAGATTAATCTAATAACATTCCTACTAAGTTTATCTTTGATTAAATCTATTGGGTATTAGTGAGACGGAATTTAAATTAGGATTCGGATTAACAAATAGTAGATGTACTGTTTGTTACTTTGATTTTACGGTTAGTTGGGGTTGAAAGAAAAGTTTACAATTGATAATTTTCTGTGACAATGTTCCGCGGGGCGATCCCGTAACACACTAACTGTAGGAATGGCTTTCGTTTTGACAGTTCAACAACATTCATTGCGTTATTTACGTTGTTGAGCTGACAAATTTTTTGAACATAATATGAATACAATGGATAAGCAATTTCCTTCAAAATTATTCAGATTGTGATTGATAGTGTGTTACGCAAGTTACGGGTCGTCACAAGCTCGAAAGTCTGACAAGCAGTCTTACCAAGGGGTATCGTATTACCCATTAACTGGGTTGTGGAGGTCAGCCTAGATAGGCAGTCGCTTCATGTAAAATACTGGTATTCAGTTGCACCCGGTTAGACTGGAAGCTGACCCCAACATAGGAAAAGGCTAGGCAGAGGCAGAAGAGTGTGTTATGCAAGTTTTATTTGTAACGCCATAATTTCTTTATAGGGTTCCGTACCTCAAAAGGAAAAACAGAACCCTTATAAGATCACTTCGTTGTCAGTCTATCAAGACCATTTTTCTTAGGAACGCGTGGAGATATCAAGTTAAAATTATAACTATACTATATCCAATACAGCTGCAATTCCTTGAAGCAGTGAAAAAAAATCAAACTTCTACAACATTGTCAACGCAATCAAAAGATACGGATATATCATACGTGTATGTTCCGTTTACGCCGCATATTTTGACACTCGCAAGGGAATCAAAACCTATAGGGCAGTTCCCGTTGACCTAGAATCATAAAATTTGGCAAGAAGCAGTGTCATGTACCACAAGTAAAGGTTAAAATCCGAAAACATGGGAAAAATATTCAAGACACGATTCCCGTCGATATTTACGTCGAGAAATTTGTACGGAACCCTCGTTGCGCGAGTCCGACTTCGCACTTGACCGTTTTTTTTTAAATAAGCATGTTAGAGGTACCAAATTAACTTAGAATGCGTTGCCTTTTTATTTCTATTCAGAGAAAAATAATTTTAACCAACTTCAAAAAAGAAGGGGTTCTCCATTCGACTGTATGTTGTTTTTTTTTGTATATTTGTTACGCGATATCTTAACAACAAAAAAAAATCCTTCAGACAATTAAATATAGTGATAGCTTTTAATTCTTGATAAATAATTACTCTAGTCAACCCTTAGGCAGTACTCGTCAAAATATTTTATTATTCTGCGTTACAGAATAGTCGATAAAACTTCTTGATAGTTCTCCTATATCCTTCGATCCACTTTTGTTTAAATATCAAAACTCCATCAATCTTTGTATTGTTTAGTTCACTAGAACCTAATAGAGTGTCAGTCACTTCATGGTGTCAGTGCTTGCTGCACTGTTCCATACCGTTGACAAATGGTTGTCTGTCCGCCATCACGATCCACGGCCCAATGAGGGATCGTTTAGATATAATTTTAGTCTCGTTGAGAGTCGAGTCAGACACAATAACAAATGCCATGCGTAGCCACAGTTACCAACCTGTTTTCTGTAGCCGACTTTGTCTCTTCGGTTGGCAATGAATTAAAAATCTAAAAAATAGGCAACATAAAAATAACTAGGTACATATATTGCTTTGTTACTTTTCTTTCATACCAGTTATCACAAATTCAGCAAACAAAAATGAAAGGAAGTAAAAAACAAAATAATAAAAAGCAGAACAATAACTTGTACAATTTTAATACAATCCGGTTCAGGGCAAAACTATTTGTTTACAAATTCAGACCATTTTTACGTAACGATGTCTACGCGATACTTATCATCAGTGTGCAGCAAGTGTGTGCCACAAGGCGTAAGAGGAAAGCGGATACATTAAGAAAATGGTTAAAAGAAATACGATTTATAAGTACCCCGAAAGGTCAGCAAAAATGGAAATTTGATTTAATAAGTTCAACAAAAAATTAAGCTTGTCTCATTCTAACAAGGAATAACAATGAATTGGGAAAATAATCGGATTGGCGACAAAGCTTCTCAAATAAGGAGACAAATAAACCTAAAATAAATCAAAGGAATCTCATGTAAACTTAATATTAAGTAGATATATTGAGTGGAATCTGAATTATTTTGTCAGAAAATACTGTTTTACTTTTGTCCTATTTCATTGCTAAATATTTTTTAGTTTTCTTGAATAACTTAACCCAGTAGTCAGTCCATAGAAGATCTTGGAAATCTGAGTTGACTCAGGTTAAATAGAAATGTGTATGTAGCATGGCCTCGCTAATCACCAGTGATCGGAGTAGGTAGATTGAACTGGGGTCATTGATCCGAAACGTATATATTACTATGATAATGGACATTCCTCCGGAATTGGTGGTAGTCAGAATTTCATTAGTTAGCCGAAATGTATATATCTATCTATAAAAGATCTAGCCATAAAACGCTAAAAATAAAAAATAAATATTAATGCTTCGATCGGAATTCGATTGTTTTTATTATTCAACAGATAAATAATGAATTAATTTAGTTTTGATACCTTCCTTTAAATTTTGAATTGAGTAGTAATAATATCACTACCAACATTAACAATATTTAATTGAATCCGGAAATACCGGAATTACTTTCCGGAAAAATGGCTTATCCATGTTATTCTTTCTGTGTGCATTTGTGATACAAGTACCAAAAATCAATCTACCTAGTCCGATCACTGCTAATCACTTAAGTCTTGAGCTAGACGAAAAGGATTTAAACGGAAATTAAACGTTTTGTGTAAGGTTTAAGCGAAAGAATAATTTTGCAGATAAACACAAGGCTAGGTTTTATGTGCATCGGCTCCACTGGCCCATTACCATGCCACTGAACTTTACTTTATAAAGCTTTTACAGGAAAATGGGGAAATGCTAAATATTACAATGCAAGCTATAAAAATGGGGATAGTAGTCAAGTATAATGATTGAGTCTTTTTCGGAAGATTAAAACATACCCCTTTGAGACACAATGGCTTAAATGGCAATGGCTTTTAATTGTTTCTGTAATTACCGAATTTAACCGGTTAATAGCCGAGAGCCTCGGCTTGTTCCTGCATAGGTATTTGAAAGACAGTTGGATCAACAGCTTGATGCAGAACAGAGACCTCCTGGAAATGAATATTACCTTTGTGGGCGACTGCAGAGTTTTACTGCAGCGTGCACAATGCACATAAATCGTAGTGGGTACATCACTCGATGAAACTTTTACGTGTTGGTAAATGGACCATGTATCTGTACAAAAGATTTACAGTTTAGTTTGTTCATAATAAATAGTTAAAACGTTAGCTTCTATATTATGTGCAGGTGAATAAAATACAATGCAGTGTTTTGAATAAAACTTGTGGACTGTTTCACCCCTTCTGCGGATGTGCAGTAATTTATCTAGCAATTAACTTCATACAAATTCAGTTCTATTTTTTAGGACATAACATTTTTCGTAAACAAGCAACGACCTCAAAAATTTTTTTACAAAACGGTTGGATGCAGTTTAATGAACGTTTACAATCTGTTGTAATAAACTTTCAATAAATTCCATTTTGATAGTAAGTAAAATATTAATTGCGATAGAAATCAATATTCAAGATAATTCAAAGCTTATTTCATTTTAAAATCAATTCTGATATAAATAAAAAATGAATAAAATCGTTTTGGAGAGGACATCTGTCATAATAGCAGTTCAGCTTTTCGACCTAGTTTGGTTATAACTGGAAAAACTTTTGTTTTTTTTTTATATCCCATAAAACAGGAGATCTAGAGTAGAGCAAGTCCTTTGAATAATGAACAGCTAGTGGCAACTTTGTTTTAATAAAATAATATTATGTTAATACAACTGCAACACCGGTGGCGATCTACCATACTACTCCTTACAAGTTTCAGCCAAATATTGAAAAATATGTAAATCGTTGAACCCTGGTGTTGTACACTCAAAATTGGAATATAAAGTGGGTGAAATTTTACATTATTATTTACACGTTTTTAGATCACCAACCATGTATTTATAAGAACTTATATCAGCCTTTTCAAAAGTAGATTTGAGGTAAGAATATATCCTGGAAAGAAAATATTAGATTATCTGCTTCATTCTTTTTTCTAAGAAAGGTTATTTGTGTAATTTAGCAAGAAGTATTATAGCTAAAAAAACTCAACCTATACTATGCAAGGCTTTTAATAGGAATGGGTTCAACCGACCGCTTTAACAGATTTGATTAAAATTTTTCGTGGAATCGGAATTCCTAACCCCGTAACGTTTATTTATATGTTGAACTTAACCTATCGTAGTCCATAGCTGGTCATAGGCCTCTTCCAGGCGGCTCCACAAAACCTTGTCCTCCGCCTTCCGCATCGTCATCGGTGCATTTAACTGGGGGTCGTCCCACAGTACGCTTGCCGATACGCGGTATCCACTCTAAGACTTGTCTGCTTCACCAGCCATCGCTCCTTCGACAAACGTGGCCAGCCCATTTATAAATACGAAGGTATAGAGAACGAAATTGAACATAAAAACAGCTAATATGTAATACAATTCAGATAGTATCTATTGTAACGTGCCGTATATCTTCCCGGATACAATACAATACGATCGACCCAAAAAAAACTAAATGGCGTATAAAAGACAGCTAATATAAATTTCAGTAAGTGCCTACTTCAAGATGTATCAGATTTCCCTCGCAATTTATTAGAAGTCACTGCTTCTTTTATAGGTCTACCTGAATTGATCGGTGCTTTCCATCCTAACTTTTTTTTTTCACTGTTCTTATTTAGGCAAAGAACTAAAGTTTTTATGAGTCGTTTTTAAGGGGACTACATGACCTAAAGCGCGGTCACTGTCGGACAGCATAGAAAAGAAAGAGAAGCGCGATGACATAACGCTGGTAATTTATTGCAAAATATGAAGTAATTATCTATTTACAAAAAATCTATTGTTTGGACTAAAAAAATAAAAACCCTAGTGCTTTAGTATTTTATTTGTAGAATAATCTGACAAAAAATCAGAATGAAGAAACCATACTAATATACATACAATTATTCTGATTTTTTGTCAGATTATTCTACAAGCAACATACTAAAATACTAGTGTTTTAATTTTTAGTGCAAGCGATAGATTTTTTGTAATTATATAATTGCTTCATATTTTGCAATATAGTACCAAGGTTGTGTCATCGCGCTTCTCTTTGTTTTCTATGCAGTCCGACAGTGACCGCGCTTTAGGTCATGAGAACCCCTTAATATACTTCCATACATTTTACTCCCCTGTGTTATCGTGACGCCGCGACGTGGACGCACAATACTCTTTATACAAGGGTCATCCATACTAATATTATAAATTCGAAAGTAACTCTGTCTTTCTGTCTGTCTGTCTGTATGTTACCTTTTCACGCCTAAACCACTGAACGGATTTCGATAAAATTTGGCAGAGAGATAGATTGCATCCCGGGGAAGGACATAGTTTAATTTTTATCCTGATATTCCCACGGAATCGACACTTAAGCGGGCGACACCGCGGGCGCTGCTAGTACCTAATAATAATAATATGACGATGATAATCTTATCAAGCGCATTTTCGGACTGTTTAATAAGATTTTGATGTTCTGACTTTCCTCGCGCTACCAATGGTGCTCAGTTGATATACAGCCAGCCACAGCTTAAACAAACACAAACATTCCCCACCTTATCAGCAGTGCCCTAAGGTCGCGGGAACTAATGCTTAGCTGTAATTAAGGCAAAGACATTCACTCGAGTCTAGATGGTAGTGTTATGATAATAGGCGTATAAGGTTTTATGTCTTTATTTCTTAGTTGCTAGCTGTACATTTTACTGCCTAGGAGTGTATTAAACTTCATTGCCTAAATCTAATTACTGACACTAACTACCTACATAGTAATTTCAAGTGGTTTTAATTTTAAATATTATAGCCCTTTATTTTACTTGCCTTTACCAGTAAGATTAGCACAATAAATTACATGTTTAGAATATCATCGCAAACTGGAATGAACTTGCCAGTGAAAAGTGGCAGAAATCAGTCATAAAAACACCAGAATAACCTACCTAGAATTATAGCAATTGGTGCTATAAATAATAAACGGCAGTAAAATCCAACGCACCAACTCTTACTCAACATTATTTTTGTTGTTTCAGCATAAATCGACTCGTTACTACCAAAATGATGACCACAATTTCAGTTACATAATTCGATTTTCATTCACCACGGACTGCCCCTTAACCCGAGTCGGTAATGACCGGATATTGACGAAACTTCCGGCTCGTAATGGCGGCCAGTTCGGACAGCCATCTCCTCCACGTGGAACGTCACTATACTTAACTAAAATAAATAGCTTAGGTAGGGATTGACGGAAAAGGACGTGGATTATCTTACTTTTACTTTTTACTTTTATCCACTTTAGTTGCCTTTCTATGTACTCTTCAATGTAGTCGAGTCACGTAATTGTTCAGCAGATTTTATTTATTCAATAAGAGCATGTTAGACTTACAACTAAGAATCAACGGAAAGCCAATAATAAGTCTTGACCTTTACCAACAGAGTAAAAAAAACACAACAGACAACACAGTGAACAACGGAATTACGTAATTTATATTAATTTACGTTATTCATTTATTTTTTAATATTTATTTTTATTATTTATATATTTTTGAGTTCAATTTTTCGTCGCCATTTCATACGACTGTCTATTCCTTAGACAGTCGTATGAAATGGCGACATTCTTGATTTGGATTGACAGATTTATAGTAATTTTTTATATTAATCAAGTTTCTTGATTTTAGACAAAACATGATGTAACTTCGAATCACCTACATAATATTCACGTCACCGTGATTCAGTGCCTTTACGATCATTGTAAAGAACTTCTCTCTAGTAGTGGTTTATCCTCCAACTTAGAACTTTGCTAGTGTCTCTTCACATTATGTTGCGGTATCAAGAAGGTTTACTACACTCGAGAAGTGAAGTTAACCTTCTTGGTACCGCAAATCTTACTTAACCTGACGTTTTTATTACTGGATAAAATGAAAAGCTGAAACAAATCTATTCCTTGTGATACACAGAACAAATATCAATGCATCATTTAAACTGGGAAAATACTGCCAACTAAGTAACTAAGTGCCATATATTTTTCTTCCAGCAAAGTCACGATGTCCTGTTACTTTTTGGTATTGATAAAATACAAGCACAAAATTTGACAACTAACGTCTGTAAGAAAAATAAATTGTGCCTTTTTAAAACCTTTATTAGGGCGCTACCTCGAAAATAAATCGTAGCGACTGATCTACTAAGCGAGCGAAAGTGATGCAATTACTTTTGAAAAGCAAAAGAAGAGAGATGGCTATAATGTGCGTGCGCTCGGAATAAAACGACATATGTGCTAAAACGAATTTACTCCTTTTTTAACAAAATAAATGTTTTAAATTTAAAACTACTTTGAGTAAACTTTGATATGATAATTCTCTGTTTTAAAGTAAGTTCCATTGAATAACTCTTAAGCGTTACGCCGTGATGTCGAAAAAGATATAGGTAACTTTGCAATTTTTTTGTATCAAGAAAAATTCATTGAATCCTGTATTCCATTTACATGAAACTAGACCAAAGAGTCAAAAAATATATACCGAAATGTTAAATCCCTATTCTACATACTTAACAAGTTACAAGAAATCGAAAAACCACATTTTTTTTCAATATAATATCACCTTAACTGAATTTATTACACAGCTACGAGTATCCTAATTAAGTGGGCATCTGTTGGTATAATTTTTATCTAAAATATACAAAACCTCAAGGTGGGAAAAAAGCCTGGGGGTGAATTATGTCATTGCTACGTTTTGTGCCAACACTCTGTATTTTTTGTAGCCATAATAATACGAGAAACAATGTTGGGTGTTGCGTTAGGTTTTAAAAAGTTGGTCGTGGGAGGGTTTGTTAATATATCTATGTGTAGTGAAGGCAACATACTAATAATGTGTGTTTAATTATGAAATCACTAGCTGTTGCCCGTGACTTCGTCAGCAATTCAGGATGAAAAGGAACCTATATCTTTCTCTAGGACATGGTCTAACTACGTGTTGAATTTCATCCAAATCCATTCAGCCGTTTTAACGTGAAAGTGTACCAAACAAACAAACTTACTTTCGCATTTATAATATTAGCTAGGAAGTCAGGATTAGGATTTATTCTTGTACAAAATAGTGGGTAAGTTTCGTCTAAATGTTCACTGCTTATAAAGTGCCTGATGGTGATCACTGCAATAAATTATGAGTTGTACAATTGCTATAATCATCTCGCGTGGTTGCGACTTGACGATCAACAAACCACATGGGAGCGATGGATTTTCTGTAGTCCTAGGTTCGTTCCCCGCAAAATGTTATTAGATTTTTTTTCTAGGTCTTTTACAGTTACAGCCCGGAGTCCATTCTTTACGACCTTTGTATATCCTAACTGGCAAAATTTTCATGGAATATACACCTCTACTTGCTTCTTTGGAGAAAACACTCATGACGTTTATGAAGGGATATCCGTACTAAGGTTCAAATAAGATAATAATGTAAGTACAATGCGTGCCACGTAAGAAGAGACTTGACACACCACGTGGTCTGACATTCGCAGAACACGATATTAGGTATCTTTAGCGGTATGAGGTCTGAGTGCGGGACGGGACCGGACGTCATAGGTGCGGCGGAAAGAGCGGGGGAGGCGGGGTCAACTCTCTTCTTACGTGGCACGCATTGTACATAAGATATAATCTAACAGACTTTAAATAATAATATATACAGTCGACAAAAGAGATAAGTACCTATGCAGGTTCGTCGCATATAGTTGAAGTTTAGTAAGAAACCGATGGATGTTCTTGAATAAAATTTAATTTCATTGTTAATAGAAGAGAAACGGCTCATTAATCATATTAAATTTCAGTCCAAAACATCCATCGGTTTCTTACTAAATTTCAACTATATCCGACGATTCTGCATACTTATCTCTTTTATTGACTGTACATGTATAAAATAGGATTTGGGAGAGGCCTTTGCTCAGCAGTGAGACAGGATAAAGGAAAAAAAGTAATTAAAAATAATTAAACCGACTTCAAAAAGAAATTATCTCAAAATTATGAAATAACCTTAATTTCGGAAGTCGGTGTCTTGGGATCTGTATTTTAGGTTTAGTTTTTTTGCCACCAATTTCCGAAATTAAAGTTATTTCATAATTTTGAGTTAATTTCTTTTTAATTACTTACTTTTTATTTCGTAACTTTTAGTTTTAAGTAAAAACTTGAATATTTGTTTGTAATAAGTAGATAATAGTTTTGATGTAAATATTGCACTAGAATTTGACCAAGGTTTTGAGATGTTTTCCCGTTGATACTACACCTGTAGCTCGTAGCAATAAGCCAGGCCGTCACACTTACACGTATTAGTCCATATCTTGGAAATTACTGAATAGATTTTGATGAAACTTGTACTGTTTCCTAAGCTGAAGTAAATGTAAATCAATAAAAAAACGGTCACGATCCGATTAATAGTTGCGGAGAAATGCGTGGACAAACATACGTACATACATACATCTATAAAATTTTGTGTATTTGTTTGGAAGCCCTAATAGATTGTCATATGTGAATATAATGAAGTTCCAATAATATTACATATATCCGTGACGATAACCTCCTTTTTTTTGAAGTCGGTAAAAAAGAAAAATAGAAGCAGTGGTGGTGGCCTAGCGGTATCGACCGCGACTTACGAGTTGTAGGTCGCAGGCAGGCGCTTTACTTTGTGTAAATTATTTCATCACCACTTCTCTTGAAATTGCGAATGAAAATATCGTGAAGAATCCGGCATGTCCTAGAACCAAAAATTCGAAGACATGTGACATCTAGGCCCACACTAGGCCCGCGTGGTAGATTATAGTACACTCCTTATCGCAAAGAGGAGGCCTGTGGCCCAACTGTTGGAACATTGAGGCTGTTTATGCATAGGTATAAAAAAGCGAAAGAAGTATAGGGCATCAAAAAATTCGCCCGCATCGCTGTCAACAGGATAAGTGCCCAAAACGCTGGCAGCATTGCCACGTCATATGGTGATGCTGATTCTTTGGCCAAAAAAATTACAAAGGTTTGTATTACTCGTACACTGTGCAACAGAAACCAGATACACCACAAAACTTAGTTAAGTTCAGAACATCCCGAAAATAAACAAATTCACCCGAGCGTGTCCACCCATACGTCCCGTAAACATTCGAAGAGGATTCATTACGCGATGCTATGAGAGGCCATTTGGAACACAGCATAATTCCCGCACTGCGCCGGGCAGGCCAGCGCCAGCCCAATGCTATTAATGTGCATCGAATCTATCCACTCCCAGCGAAATTACATTCTATGTGTGTGGGACAGCTTAAAGCTTTTGTAATTACGCATTTAATTTCCAAGGGAGATTGCAAAGCTGTTGGACCGAGGCTGATTTTAAATTCTGAAGTTTATTTTCCATGTTTGTGTCGCCTCATCTTTTCTGCTGCAGTCAGAAATTATAAATGTTAAGCAAATTGACCCACCACGTCAGTTTTCCCTGTTATATCCAATTAATATGACTCTTAAAGAATTACTGTTGTGTTTTTAATTTACAGATAAACAACTTTTTTTTTTGAGAACTTTATTTTCTTTTATTTCATTATAAACATATATTTTCATAATTTTTTTACTAACTATTTACACTAGGTACTAAATTAAAAGACTAATTAACTAACTATATAAATAAATACAAATACAAAATGATATTAAGCGTTAAAGTAGGTACTCGTCCGCATCGCTGTCATCCGGAAATGTGCCCAGGAGAGTGGCAGCATCGCTAGGTTGAATGGCAATGTTAATTCTTTGGCTTAGGAAGGATCCAGCCCTCTGGTCACGTGAAGTGTCGATCAGCTGGCGAGAAATTTCCTTAAAAAGGAGACGCGCACTCGGGCCCCATAACCGAGCATTTCGACCTCAAACGGCTCCAAGCTGTAGTTACCCGTAAGGTTACAGTATATGCGCCGCTTGAGGGTCTCAGCAGCCGCAGCAGCGGCGCCAGCACAGCGCTCCGTGCTAGGAACAAAAGATGGCGCAAGGGTATCGTCACAGATTGCATCCCACACCAGAGGCCAACCTAGGTAGGCCTCTGGTGTGGGATGCAACCTCGAACAAACAACAACAACAATTTATTTTTTTGTTGTCAAATTCTACCTAACATCGATATTCTTCTAAAAATACATTGCATGTGAGTTTGTTCGTGTAATTCCTATAAATTGATAGCTACATAGTACAAGTTTGGGTAGCAGATGCAATGTGTAACAACGTCGCAAGTGTCGTTATGACCGCGTCTGCGAAGTGCTAACCTTTGGAGTATGCAATTTATGACGTTCTGAAGTGGATGTAGGTAATCATACACATTTTGATGTTTAGAACTTATCAGATTGTTTTTAAAAGTCTGTACAGTTCAACAAGACAGTACAGTTTTTTTATTTTTTATTAGTATAGTTCATAGCTTAATGCTGACACCAGCTGGTCTATTCTGTAAAAGTCTCACCGTGATAACTTTGATGGAGTGTCCTTAGTATCAATTCCTAGCATCAAGTTTAATGACCGCTCACTTCAGGCTCACTTCCCTTAAGTTTTCAAGGTGGGATTTTTACAGAATAGATCAGTTTCTCATATCGATGATCTAGAAGAAAAGGTTTTATATAGATGTATATAAAACCTTTTACAGTATCTGATCAATAAATCGGCTATCGTCACGGCTATCGAACTATCGAATGTTGGTTATAACATTTTGGGCACCAATTAAGACAGCAGCCGATCACTTTCCACGATGTGAAAACTATTGATATTAAATATTGTATGCTTTCAGATACTGAGCATTACTGTATTTTCTTGCTTCTCTTTATTTACCTATACAACGGAAATATTACTCACAGCTTTATTTGGCTTCATTTTTCCGGACAGCGAGAAAAATTGGTTTACAAAAAAAACTCATGGAAAGCTCTCTTGGTTCAATTTGGAACAACCAGCAGTATTAAAATTGGAGCAACTGGAATTGCACGTACAAGGAAAAATGACAAGCAATTTGTTTATCGCGTTGAGACATAAATCATCTCCAAGAAATGTAATCAAGAAAATCATTTAAGTTCAATCAGGGTGGTCTTATGTGGCACATAAAAATAGGGACGTACCTGTTTTCTTTGTTTTGATTGTTTTTTCTTTAGTACCTGGTAAAAGAATTTATTACTTTTAGAAGGTCGTATTTAATGTGTTGAATGGACAGCACAATTTCCTATTTCATGTTAGCCGTTAAATTCATTCAAGTAGTTAATATTTATTATTCTGTAAAAAAATCATTGCTTAATGGTCATTAACCAGAAAGAAAACAGGCGAGAGCGTTTTTATGGAGAAACGACCACCTGCTTTTCCTCCTAACAAAATTTACTTTGAGTAAAATAGAATGAAAATAATATTATCATATTCCGAACCATCTGTTAGTCTGATAACATTTCCAATGAAACTAAATTCTAAATCTTCTTACAAATAACGCTTCTACACCAAAAGTCCAGATTTATCCCGCAACATTACGCCAGCGCCATCTGTTCGGCGTCCATTGACTGCTGAGCACGTACTATTGCAGCTGCTGTGCGATGCTGGCCAGCGATGCACAGCGAACGAACTGCAAGCCAGATGGGACCTGATGTATTTGCTGCAGTTTGGCTGTATTGCGACAATATTGGGTCATATTTCTTATTGAAAGTATTGGTTTATTTATTTTGTAGATGTTTTCTAGGACCTCATAAAGTGCAAATGTATACTTGCATGAATCCAAGTCTTCTAACTTATTTAAATTGCTGTTGATAAAATATCATACAGGTTACAGAACGTTACACGAAAGCAACGTAGGGTTACGTTATATTTTAGTAATTTCTATTCATCTTTCAGGTGAAGTATATCTACTAAAGGCGATCACATAAAAAACCTAGCAAAGTAATGAAGTGATTGATATCAAGTAAACAACGAACGATAGATCGGTATTTTTTATGTACAAATCCAAATTGAATATCATTCATTCTAGACTTGTTGACAAACACTTTTCGTAAATTAACGCATAATATACATGTCAAATTAAAGGTGTCAGGTTTGTACATCGTAGGTTCGAACCTTTGCGTAAATTATTTTATCACCACTGCTCTCAAAACGGCGAAGGAAAACATCGCGAGGAAACCGGCATGTCCTAGAACCAAAAATTGGAAGACGTGTGAAATCTAACAACCGCTGAGCCTGGGTGGTGGATAACGGCCTATTCCCTCTCCGAGAGGAGGCCTGTGTCCCGAGCAGAGCAGTGGGAACATTATAGGCTGATTGTGCTACGTAATGACTTATAAGCCAACTTATCAATTAACTCCTGAAATACTATTATTAGCTACTACAATCTAATATCTTTAACAGATTTTCAACTTTATCGCTGAAGCATATAAGGTTCAAAATTTATTGGGAAAATTTTTCAGTATCGGGTAGCTTGATGTGCTGGCGTCTGTAGATTGTGTGTACGGGACATAAGGTCAGGCGGCTAACCGCAAAATCTATTAATTTCCTTCAGTATACGACGAGTGGGAGCACGATAACCCGAATATTGGACTGTTTCGATGTGGCAGAGGGTGATACAAGCAAAAGGGAAACGTTACTTAGAACTTGACAGTGTGTTTGGGCGATTTATTACTTGGATTTCATTCTAAAATACGGGCCTCGTACCCGGTTGTCAAGGTCCTCAGAGAAATTCTAAATAGCTATTGATTCGACAAAGTTATAACTGAGGGTTCAGAAATAAACAAATAACGATTACTATCAAATAGACAGTCTGATTCAGCATATATCTGAAACCGCAGGCATTTGTCACATAATGACGTTGAAATGTCTTTGGTTACAAGTCTCTGAAAATTACATTATTTTTCCGAAAACGGATTTTTCGCCTGTTTAGTATCAACTACCTACGTCATAGAAATCATTAAGTGAATGTTTTCTGCTAGTACCTCATTATCATCTGCCTAGCCTTTTCCCAACTACGAGTATGTTGGGGTCGGCTTCCAGTCTAACCGGATTCAGTTGAGTACCAGTAAGTCTTAATATATATAAATTACGTGTCACGATGTTTGTCCGCGATGGACTCCTAAACTACTTAACCGATTTTAATCAAATTTGTACACCGTGTGCAGTTTAATCCAACTTGAAAGATAGGATAGCTCACATCTCCATTTATAATCGCAATATTATTTTATTGCCGAGGCCAGGTCAGCTAGTATTTTATATGGAGCGACTACCCAGATAGGTAGTCGCTCATTTTCACAACCTAGTTACTGGGTATAATACTACATTAATATAGTTACACTGATTGTCAGACTTTCAGGCTTCTTACGTCCCGTAACGACTGTCAAAGATCCACGAATGACAGCCGGGACCAACAGCTTAACGTGTTGTCCGAGGAGGGGTCTTGGTATGTAAAGATGGTCACCCATCCACGGACCAACCGCGGCAGCGTAGCATGACCTAATCGACCGACACGTGCGGCTGTTTCTATTTAGCCACAAGCTTTTTCTGCTAGTACCTATAATTTTAAATTTCCTATCACAGTAACTCTTCATACTCTTTTATATTAATAAAATTTCAGGCACATATACTGAACACTCCAGCAGTAGCTAGCAAGACTCATCTAATGCATGAAAGTATCTTTTGCACAGCTTCATGCATCTTTAATAATATTCGGGGGCCCATCAGAATAATTAGATACCTACGGAAACTAAAAATTAAAAATTATCTCCATGATCTGTTAATAGAAAAGTGCTACTACTCTATATAAGACTTCCTATCAGACAAATCACTGCTCCAATGCAGTGTGCCTCAGTCATGATGCGTTCAGTGGCCTACTGTATGTGTACCTACTCAAATTCGTTCTGTTTTATTTTTATATTTTTCTTATATATTTTATGCGACATCTTAATAATTTGTGACAATAATGTAAGTAAATTTAATTTAATTTTATGTACCTAACTATTGTATGCCTATGGGCGGGGGGACATAGCTGATCACAATTTAATTATTTAAGACCTGTATTATGTATCTACCTATGATCCACAATAAAGATATTGATTAAATTGATTGATTGATTGACTCCTTCACATCTTAAACATTCCTAATTTCATTATAACCCTATTACTGAAATTACTTAAACTCGTCGTCAGACAGTATTTAATTACATTATAAAGGTTTTCCCTTGTGCTGCGGTAATCAATTAGAATCTCGTGTAATGAATAAACAATATTAAATGAACTCCAGAAATTGTCTGTCTACCGTGTTATAATTTTAATTAATCGTGCTATGAAAGTAGTTTTGTGTTTTAGTGATTTTGTTAAATAAGTAAAATATTTCCACTAACCTACCTGTGAGTGTGATAAACTTTGATTTACAGATTACGTCATTTTCAAGGAAGAATTTAGAAGTTTCTCTTCATCAGCATCATGATCATACACAGTCCGACTTCACGCACTGCTTAGTGGTCAATAAGAAGTCCATATCCAGTAAAAGATTTTTAGCGAGGTGGTAATTGTTTTTTTTTTACAATCATATTTATCTTTGCAGATAAGAGAGTAGAAGGTCACTAAATCCATCTTTAACAATTCTCCTGCAGCTGACAAAGAAGGCGCAAACGACAAGACCCTCTCACATAAATAGCACTAGCACAATAATAATCCTAGCCTGGAGACCCGTAAGTAACAATTTATTGTTATGAGAGAAAATAGCTTTAGGGCCTTCAAGAATTAAGCTGAAAACGCTGAGATAAGAAACTATAATGTAAATAATAACAGTGTATTATAATTATTCAAATTACATTCAAATACTTTCTAATTTAACTTAGCTATAATAGATAGGTAAGTACTATTAAACCATTGACTGATCAAAATCCCATCTTCAAGTCTAAGTAAAGCACCCAACTCAAACATAGTGTTCTGTCGAACTAGTTACTATATAACTAGCTATTTATGCCAGCGCTCGACTCTAGTACTGTTTCCTACTATTCTCTCGAGTGCTGTAATGTTAATGTATCGTAGTTGCCCTATATGGGCGGTGAGAGCTATGAACTTACACACATAAACTTTGCAAACAAACGTCAAACATCACTTTTAAAGCATCCATCTAGCTCGTAATGACCGAATGCAGGGCCGAGGTCTCGTCTTCCCTCTTCCACTTATTTTTGGGTTTTTGCTAGGAGTGTGGAGTATATAGGTGGGGTTTTTAAGTACTAAACTGTATTTTTTTTCACTCTTTCAATGCGGCTGTAACCTGTGCATGACACGTTTCACACTGTGTGTGACAAGGACTATATACGACTATGTCAGTGAGCGGAGTTCGCGTCGCTGAATTTTGGGCAAAATATATTTTAACTTTCTTAACATTACATTTTTGGCATAAATACGCTAAGAAGAAACGAAACTGCCTGTAGAACGTCTAAATACTTAGTGCTCTAGATGTAAGAAATAGAAAAATTTAAGTATGACGTAAACTAAACATTGCAGTGTCTCTTTCACATAGGACAGGTAGACTGTGGTGTCCTACATAGTTATGTGAGCACGTACCGACTGATACCCAAGTATGTTACAAGTTCACTATTATTTGATGTTGATAATCTGAAATAGATGATCAGAGTTTCGGGTTAGCAGAGATGTCGGTAGTTGAACATGACAGCAATGTTTGGTGGAAGTTTCATATTTGCTAGATTATTCTGATTGGAATTGCAACAACAAACTGAAAGTTCGAATACCTAAAATAAACTACATTTAATAGTGGCACTGTATGATGGCTTGTGACTTTTGCACGAAATGAAAAATCTAATATTCAAATTAGGCTTAAAATCAGCCGGTCGATTTTGTAAAAATCTCACCGTGAAAATTTAGGTGAAGTGAGTTTGTTTTTGCTAGGAATTGACACTATTGACAGCTCACTCCACGCTCACTTCACCTAAGTTTTCACGGTGAGATGGTTACAGAATCGCACTGCTGCACTTCTCAAACGTCAAAATTACATAAGACAGTCCCCTAAAACGCCCTTCACCAATTCCTATAAATGTAGGCAACAAATACATGGTTAACGCACAAAAAAAAAAAAAAAACGATAAATCGATCGATAAATTAATGTCAAGACATTAGTCTTGACATTAATTTATCGAACGGATAAGCTATTTTTTTTAATTATAAATGATTTTATTTTTGTAAGTAAGTTTGCACAAACACTTTTACATGTCAATCATATTTTTTTTTTAAACTAGATGAGGTCGGCGTTTCCTATTTGACTACTCTGAGAAGAAAGGCCGAAACAAACTCGGAAGTCACAGTCTCTTTTAAAGTCCAGACATAATCTTGGTCAGGTTATATGAGGACCATTTAGATCGATGTCTGAGATGGTCTTTTGAGGAAAGAACTACACAGATTGAGAGGACCTGTCCATTCAGGGCACGCATTTGTCAGAAATCGTGCAGCTCAACTCAAAACTTAAGGAGCTCAACGATTCGACGAACAATACCAAAGAAAGGATATTTGGGTAGGCCACATAAATTACCCAAACTGTCAGACCATTACAAAAACTAACAGAACAGAGAGCTAATAAAAATTAAAAAAATAAAATTGTATGATATGACCCACATTGTCTTCACATTCATATATAATAATTAATTTATTTAATTTCTTAGCTGTCAAAAACCCCATCATACATTATCGCTGGTTTAATTATGCAAAAATACTTAACACACCAAGGATAACTCTATTTTAAATACTTGCAGATTCTAGTGATTATATTACCTAAGCAATAATTATTTTACCTACTTATTAAACCATGATTTGGCTTACCACAAAACCGCCGAAATAACTTCGCTACCTGAAAAAGTTTCAAAGTTGTGAAGTCTTTACCTTTACAAGCCTCTTAACCCCGATGGAGGTAAAAGTTTATCCAAAGGGAACCAAAATTAAAACTTGATTAAAAACCTCAAAGTTCTTGATTATATTAGGAAGACGAGTCTTTAAGTAAAATTTTGCATAAAAATCCGTCAAAGATACCCCTTTGAGGCAAGTTTATGAAAAGATTTCTATTCGTGTGTGTCTGTAAACATATCATATTTTACACTGAAAATGAACTACCAAGTTATTAAAAATTACTTCCGGGATATTGTAAATTCTTTGACAAAATGTGTATCAGTGCAAGAAGTAAATATTTATCTGTTACGATTACCCTTGAGTCCACTTCAAACAGATTCCATAAGTAGGTAGTCTAATTTTTGACAGTTCTTCCATACAAAAACTGTCAAAGGTCAATTTTATTCCACGAATAAAAATTATCTGTCATTTGAAAAATCAGCCTTTAGCTCTAGTTTAAAAAACTTCATCATTATTTATAATGGTTTTTAGTCATTCAGTTTCATGAAAGTAACTTTTGTGTATAATATTTTTATGTCACGAAGCGACGCGCGTATTAATATTTTCTATAGTACATATAATAGGATAGCAGCATCCTATTGATGTTTTAGCTAGCTAGCTAGCTAGCTAGTTTAGTTTTATCAGAGTTTTTTTTACAACCTCGTTTCACGCTTATATTTTAAAATATAAAATACTGATATTAATTATAAATTAACGAGGTCCCGATTCGTCAGGTACATCAGTTTTACAAGGCATAATAATGTTTTTTTACTGTATTTAATCGGCCGTAAATATAAAACATCGAGTTTTAGAGGGAGAGAAAAAGTTCACCTTCGTGGAGTGTCGTCTCCGTCACTCTCACCCGTGGGATAGTTTTTGTCTAAAGCGTGATCATGCTAACATGCAGTCATTCATACAATACATTAATGTAAGAGAGGCCATTTTATTTAATAAAATCAAACTGCCTATCCTTTTCCCAACTATGTTCGGGTCGGCTTCCAGTATTACCGGATGCAGCTGAATACCAGTATTTTACATGAAGCGACTGTCTATTTGTCCTCCTCAACCCAGTTACTGGGTAACAAGATACCCTTTGGTAAGGCTGGTTGTCAGACTTTCGGGTTTCTGACGACCCGTAACGACTGTCAAAGATCCATGAATGACAGCCGGGACCAACGGCTTAACGTGCTTTCCGAGGCACGGAGGGGTCTCATTATTAACATTCGATCGATCCGTGTGGCTGATATTATTTAGCCACAAGGTCCACCATTTTTTTTCCATTTTCTTCATTCAATAAAATTATATGTAAACTGTTTACGTAATGTTTTTGTAGTCTGTTTTTTTGTAGTCTGTCTGTCTGGCGTGGTTGTTGTTGTTTAATTTTAGGTTGGAATGACAGAAAAACACTTCGTTGATAGACACTATATCTTTATTTTAACCTGTTGTTACAAGAACCTGGGAGTCTTGTATTTTACAATTCATTGAAGCTTATAATTTCCATTTGATGTCAATTAAAAGTGACTTATAAATAGTGTGTGAGCACCTTTTACGTAGTGATTAGAACGTTGTATTATCTGTTGTCTGATAATGATAGTAAGATAAGATTTTCATTTCATATCTTTGGATTTCACTTCGTTTCTATGTTAATTGAAACAATTGAAACTGTGCCTGAAAATGGCTACTAAGTACAAAATACTATTTAAAAAATGTAAACCTTGTGTGCCCGCCCAGTACCTTGAATAATCTGCCAAATAAGGGGTTTCATTCATAAATATTGTTTATGTACCCAATGATTAGCGACTGTTTAACCCTACCTTTTTGACGTTTAAACTTCAAACTACGTTTATAAATGAAGGGGCAAATATTTGACCCTCTTATAAAAACTGTGATTGTACTTGTCAAAGAGAAAAGCCACAATTATATTAGGAGTAAAACCCACCTGCTTACAACGAAAGCGAATCACCACAAAAGAGCAACTGCATGTTCAGACAAAAGCTCTTTATAATAAATAATAATTTTCAACTGCAAATTTGCGGGGTTTTACAACTAGACTGCAGTCTTCATACAAAATATATGAGACGTGAAAAGTAACGGGATTATTACACACTGCAGTACTAATTAAACACACGGTATTAATAATATTATTAATTTATACGCGGTTTTAGGCTTAACTTGCTTAATCAGCCTAAGGTATGCCCACTGCTGGGACACAGACCTCCACTCTTCGAGAGGGAGTGAGCTATAATCTACCACGCGGGCCGCGTGAGGGTTGATAGATGTCACATATCTTCGAATTTTGATTCTAGCATAATTATGCCGGTTTCCTCATGATGTTTTCCTACACTGCTTTGAGAGCAGTGGTGATGATTATTTACACAAAACTAGCTTAACTAGACTGCGAAGAGACAATGAGCAAAAGTGGGGCAAAAGTAGGTCATATGTCCACCACTAAGGAGACCTATGACAATGAATAACTCATAGCAGCACGCCTTGTTTCCCTTAACGGTTAGATAGAGTTGTAGGTATATGATATATCGAATACACCCACATTAAACCGAATAGACTTTTAGAAACGATGAAATTTTTATTAAGATGCTCATCAAAAAAAACGGTTAGTAAAAAGTTATAGCTAGGTAAAAAAGTTTCGTTTAATTAGCTATAACTTCTGAAATGCTAACCTCTCATTAGATATGTCTGGAGAACACAAGTGACTCTACCCATTTATATTATTTTGATTCAAAAAACAAGATGGCGGCCTTTAGCCACCGTCATACTATTTCTGGATCAAGCCCAATAGATTTTGGCCAATGTCCTTTATTACTAGTGCGATTAAGTATTCTAGCTTATTGGTGTAGGCTAAGCATTGCTTTAGAAATACTGGAGTTTATCATTAAGTTGGATTTATTTGATAAAACGATACAATTATAGATTAAGACCTTGTGATAACTTTAGTTACTTATAATAATGGCGCGTACGTGTTCCACGCGCGCCTCAAAGAGATGTCAGCAACAGAGAAGGGGCCCGCTAGGGCCGAAGTCTGCCGGGGCAGCGGGATTGTCCAAAAGGGTTACCGCTTCCCTAGAAAATAAAGGGCTAAGGAAGTAACACGGATGGGTTTTAGTCAGTAAGAGTCTGACACTCCCTTCCGCTCCACCCAGAGCGGGAGGAGTCATTTGATGATTTACCACCGTTAAAAAAAAGACCTCGTAATTGAGATTTTCTCGAAACGATATTGGTTGGAATTATAATTCCTTTTAGTAAGAATGATAATTAGTAATCTTGGATTCTTATAATTATTATTAATACATATAAATAGACAAGGTAATCTGATCTATTAGATGACTTTATTCACTCACATTATAAGCAAGCTGAAGTGGCAGTAAACTGGTCATGTCTGTCAAAAAACCGATGGCCGGTGTAGCAGGCGATTCCAGGAGTGGAGACCGCGTATCAGCAAGCGTAGTGTGGCGTCCCCCGGCTAGATCAACCCAAAAGTAAAAGGTGGCTGGGACAGACTGGATAGTATGGTAGGCGGAGGACAGGGTGTTGTGGGGGAGGCCTATGTGTAGCAGTGGCTGCGGGAGGCTGAGTTGACTGACTTACATTATTCAACTCACTAGAAGTATCGACAGCCACTTTAAAATGTAGTCCAAGTAAAGTTCGTTAATCCTAATGTCTATGATTCAGACTAATATTTATTAAACAATATCTTTCATTATTGTTATTGCTACTATTTCGTTCAAATATTTATAGAGTACGCATATGAACACAGCAGTGATAAGAAAGATAACAGAATGCACTCAATCACGTTTTCAAACCTATGCATTGATTCGTTTTAGGTTGGCAGAATGGTAAGTATCAGCATTAATTACGAAGGCATGCCTTCGAATTTCAGTTTTATTAGTTAATATTTGAACGTGCACCTTTAGCTCGAATGTTAACAAATACAAACGAAATGTATTAATTCAAATTAAGTAAATGGCTCTTATTAAAACTTGGCACTGGCACTTATGTAAATTTTGAACAATATAATAATTAGTTCAAACATTAGGTAAGAAAATTCATAGTAATAAAATTAATTAATGCTATTTTATTTTAACTTAATGATTATTAATATAATTATTTTAGAAACCAATAATCCATAAATAATCAATAGGTACTTCGATCAACAAAAGCAATAATGATTAAAGTATTAGGAACAAAAACACGTCACTCAAGTGGCCTTATAACATAAAGTGTAGGTATTGTTCTAAGCAATAAGGTTCACAAAACTATATTGCCAAATAAGAGCACAACATTATTTTTGTGGTCTTTTTCCCAATTTTCTTTGTTTTGTTTTTTCAATTGTTAATCAAAGGTAAAATTGTACAAAAAAATCTATGAAGTTATATCAAATTAAAAAAGAATAATTAAAAATAAAAATAATGATATCTAGTAATCTGTCTACTTTCACCATGTCAAGTTTGAATTATAAAAACTTTTCATCTAAATTGTGTTGTCAAGGGTTATTTAAACTCGAATACCATTTATAATTTTAGTTAGTTTTACACGTTATCTAAGACAATAACATTCTCCAAATGACTGCTCGTAAAAGCCTCATCATCATCATCATTTCAGCCGAGACATGTCCACTGCTGGACATAGGTCTCCCCCAAGCAACTTTACTTCGACCAGTTTTGTGCTTCTCGCATCCAACGGGTTTTTGCGGCTTTCACAAGGTCGTCAAGGTTTCATAAGTGTCGATCCCGTGGGAATATCGGGATAAAAAGTAGCCTATGTCCTTTCCCGGGACTCAAACTATCTATATACCAAATTTCATCTAAATTGGTTCAGCGGTTTAAGCGTGAAGAAGTAACAGACAGACAGACAGACACACTTTCGCATTTATAACACTAGCTTCCGCCCGCGGCTTCGCCCGCGAGGTATGTCGATAAAAACTATTAACTCTATACTAATATTATAAATTCGAAAGTAACTCTGTCTTTCTGTCTGTCTGTCTGTATGTTACCTTTTCACGTCTAAACCACTGAACGGATTTCCATAAAATTTGGCACGGAGATAGATTGCATCCCGGGGAAGGACACAGGATAGTTTATATCTTGATATTCCCACGGCATCGAAACTTACGCGGGTGAAACCGCGGGGAGCTGCTAGTTTTTAATATTAGTATGGATATGGATTAATTTCATTGAAACAATTACTCTAGTTTTTTCCTTATTATTTACAATTCAATTTTCAATCTTGCTCAAGTTGTGCTTGTAAAGTTAACTAGTGTCAACGTTATCCTAAATATTACCATGTTTATGTTTTATATCTAATAATAAAGATGTAGGTAAGAATAATTTTAATTAATTTGTAGTTATGACTTTTCTTTTATCGAACACTAGCTTTCGCCCGCGGCTTCGTCCACGTAGAGGTCGAAAATAATCCACTCCAATCCATCTAACCCAGGTCCGTTCCGCCGTTAAAGCGTGAAAAGATAAAAGACAGACAGCCAAATAGATTTACTTTCGCTTTTATAATATTAGTATGGATTTTGCACAATATACTCAAAAAATGCAACTTTGTATATTTCAGCTTGTCTGCTATAGACAAAAGTGGGTGAAAGTTTTCACGAAAAAGTAATGGGAACCGTATCAGACTCGATAGAAGAATTGTGTCAATCAACTTTAGTGTGTGTAATAATGTTAAATGTATTTGTGTGTGCATGATTTGACTTAGTTGATTAGGGTACGCAGAAACTACAAGCCACCTGCTACGATACTTACATACTCCTTTTGCTTTGTTTACGTTCATACATCTGGTATACACGCGCGCTGATTGCGAGTAATATGCACGTCATTGGTGATGCCAATGACGTCACTATATATCCTTCTAGGGCACCGCTTCCCGACTTTTCCGCTCATCTCTGCCTTAAAAATAATTTTTTCATTTCTCGTACTCGGAAAGTAATGTTTGTTTGATCCGAATAGCGGGTAGAAGACGCTGCTTCCCACCTTTGGGCGGGAAGGACTGATAGTAATTGCTTCCCTCTCTAGGGCGGGAATGAATTTTAAAAATACAACTAAATTTGGTTAGGTAGTCAGCTACGAAATTTTTTACATAATTAAGAAAAATACTGCGGTCTTGTGAGTGTATAAACATTATAACAAACGTAAATAGGTGAAATTAATGAAAAAATAACCTTAATCTGAAGATAATTAATAACATTTCATACACGTGAAGTCTTAGAAATAAAATAATAAAAGACCGTAAATAACAATATAACTTACCTTACTGGATTAAATAAGATTACGGTCCGAATAAATACAGTCAGGGAAATGAATTGTTCATCAAATTGACACACTACATCAATATTTTATTAAATTATCTTTGTCCTCTTCAACGGGGACATGACCTACGGGGACAATGGGAATACAGGAATTTATCTTGCTAAAAGTTATTTTACACAACTAGCGAAAAATGGCAGTTGTGATTTGATTTTACGTACTGTAGTGTATGCACCTGGGCGGCGCGCGGGCACTCGAGCACTAACCGTGAGCGAGGGCAGACGTGCGCGAGACGTATATACTACTTCACCTGCGTGATCTGTCAAAGTGTGTTTTATTAACCCAGTAAACATTACAAGTGGCGACGAGGATAAAAGTAAGTAGGTACTGAAAACATTTACCAAAAAGGGGAAGAATGCACGCTGAAAAATAATGCACGTTGAAAGTTGTTTACGATCAATTAAGCGACTATATTTCGATAAGGATCGTTAGTAGTTTGGATACTAAAGTAAAAACAGAACGTGGCCACGCTGTACCTACCTACCTACACGTAAATAAATAGTTACCAAGGTAGATGTTTACCTACAGCTAATGATTACTTTGTTGCCTCAGTTTCGTATGATTAAGCAACGGAAAATAAATTCGGCTTCGATTGATGTAAACAACTGATAAGCGTAAATGTTACAAAGGCCATGCAGTGAGTGTTGTTTACAACAAAACAAAGGGCTATGCCTGAATAGTACGCAATTATTTTAAATGTGCTGTAATGCAAACAGCAAATTATTGTTAATTATTATTGAGTAAGTGCTTTCATTTAAATAACAAGGTAATTGAGTTATTTGCACACTTCTTATTTTAAATAAAAATAATAACCAATTATTATCATAAATCTAAGACATAATTAACTTTTCTGTTGTAAATAACCTACATACCCACTCATTGTGAATATAAAACAAAATCAGTAGATACTATTTTAATCGGGTCACTGGTTTTGCTAGGATTAATTGTTTGCATTTCAACACAGAAATATCAAGGTCACGCAAATACTATTCGCACATACGACCATGCTTAAAGAATAAATGTGAGAAAAGACCGGAAAACATTAGTGTAAGCATCAATAATGGCTTAATTACTAGCATATTTATTGCTAATCAGTTTTTAAACCATTAGGTTTATAACTATTTTTTATCTATTAACAAATTATGGTTAAGAGATAAAGGATATTATCAGTCAATTTCCATAATAATGGTAAAGTAACATTATTGAATAAAGTTATTAGTATATTTAGGGCGTATTCCACCAAACTTTTATACCTAGAATGAGTCTTATCCTGAGAATAAATTTTGAATTTTGACAGTTTTTCCATACTAGGACTGTCAGACGTCAATTTTATTCCACGTATAAGATTTATCTGACTTTGGTAAAATCAGCCCTTAGTCATGCTTACGCTTACGTCAATCAAAGGTCATGCTGAATCCGAAATGCTCTAATGGGCACGCAAATACTAACAAGTACCCTAAGGCTATGCAGTAGTGTTACCGTTATCTATATAAAAGATAAAAGGCCACGCATACGAGTATCAAAATCCTGTTACAGGTCGACCAAAAAAAAAAAAAATTACTCACGCAACTTCAATGCTGACAACTTTAGATCACTTTGATTGTGAGGGTGACACGACATCGGTTTGTACCCGATGGGAGAAATGGAAACGGGCCCTCAAAACTTATCTTTTAGCTGCTAATATTGATTCCCCTAATAAAAAGCGAGCTACTCTTCTCCATGTTGGTTGGTGGATTAGATTCAAAGACTTAGATGTGTATAAAATTGCACTTGGAAAACTTAACGGTTATTTTGCCCCAAAACAAAGCCATATTTATGAAAGATACCTTGTCCGGCTCATGCAGCAGGAAGAAGGTGAAAAATTCGAAAAATTTCTATTGAGGTTAAGGAATCAGGCTGAAAAATGTAACTTTGCCAATAAAGACGAACATATAATAGACCAAATCACACCGCCACCAATCAAATTGCCAACCAGAACCAGAATGAACCAACCAACCAAAATGATAACCAACCAACCAACCAGACCAACCAACCAACCAACCAGAATGATATTTCTTATTTGCTTATGCAATTTTACGTTCAATCCCAAATAAATTGGGAGGGGTAATTGCTTTAGTAATATCTATTTTAATTTTAATTTCAAACTCAAACTCAAAGCATTTATTTCAATACCTTGTACATGTACATTGTACAGGCACTTTTGAATTGTCAAAATTTAAATAGTCTGTCAGTTAGTCAGAAAGTTGAAGCTAGTTGCCCATTCCAAAACGTAGATCTCTATGGAGAAGAACGGGCAAGAAACTCCATGGACACTCTTTTAAATCAAGATATTACAAAATCCTGGATACATTATTATTGTTACTTCTATATGTGAGAACAATGTAAAAAAAAAAATAGAAGAAACATTTCAAAATATAAGATTAAAAATAAGCCTTGGCAGTTAAGAGATGATCAGTCTCAACCGACGGCGCCCGTTCACGAACATGACGCGTGGGTCAGCACCATCTAGCTCAACCATTTTGTAGGGAACCGAATGATCCAACACACGCGCCACCATCGATGAGACATTTAAGTGAGCATGACACGTTCTCAACTGCCATGCTCTTTCAAGTCAACATCAAGAAAATCATAATAAACGGAAACAGGGTTCTTACATTTACAAAATTTTAAAAATGCTTCTAAATTATACAAAACTATAGTTTGTAATTTATTTAAGAGATTAATAGCATTTTACTACCAAATAGAAACAGATATTTAATAATTATTCTTCCTTTAACTTAAAAAAAAAAATCATGGAATCCAATTTTACCCTATTAATCAAATATTATTTTGATTTATAGTAACAATTGTTATTTTATTAACTTGAATCGGAGCTCGACCAGTTGAAGATCGTTATATTATTACTGGACAATTATTAACTATTTTTTACTTCTCTTATTTTATTATTAACCCCTTTATTAACAAATATTGAGATAATTTATTATTTAATTAATTAAATTAATGAGCTTGTTATAAGCATTTGTTTTGAAAACTTAAGAAAGAATTATATTTCTATTAATTTATACTAAAAAAAAATTAAATTATAATAATAAAATTTATAAACCTAAAAAAAAATAATAAAAACATTTAAAGAAATAGGTAAAAATCTTTTTCAAGCTAAATATATTAACTTATCATAACGATAACGAGGTAAAGTTCCTCGAACTCAAATAAATAAAAAAGAAATTAACATTAATTTTAAATAAAATATAACTCTTAAATTAAAACCCCCTAAATATATTAAAACAAATAATATTCTCATAAATAAAATTCTAGAAAACTCAGCAATAAAAAAAAAAATTAAAGCAAATCCCCCACTTCTATATTCAACATTAAATCCAGAAACTAATTCACTTTCACCTTCAGCAAAATCAAAGGGAGTTCGATTAGTTTCAGCTAATCTAGATCTTATTCAACATAAACTTAAAGGAAATATTAAAAAAATAAACCAAATCAATTCTTGATGTAAATATAAATATACTAAATTAAACCCCATAATTATAACAATTCTAGATATTAAAATTAAAGCTAATATATCTTCATAAGAAATTGGTTGAGCTACAGCCCGTAAACCCCCTAATAAAGCATAATTTGAATTTGAAGATCAACCAGCAACTATAACGTAAGTATAAACCACCAATCTAGTAGGTACAACATAAAAAAAAATTATATAAAACCCCTAAATTAAAACTAATTAAATTAAAATAATAAGGAATCAATATTCAAATTATCAAAGATAAAATAAATCCTACTACAAGGGAAAAATAATAACTAATATAATTAGAAAATTTGGATAAGTTTGTTCTTTAGTAAATAATTTAATAGCATCTGAAAAAGGTTGTAAAATTCCTATGAGCCCAACTTTATTTGGGCCTTTACGAATTTGAATATAACCTAAAACCTTACGTTCTAATAAAGTTAAATAAGCAACCCCAACTAAAATCCCAATAATTAAAATTAATAATCCAATTACAATTATATAAACATCAAATACCGGCATTTGATTATTTTGAATCTCTCGGCGATCAATACGCGGATGCACTCTTGTATCGGCTCCTAATCCACCACACCTGATGAAAAGGCGATCATTACCTAAAGAGCCATGGGTAGATGTGGCCGTTGACTTTCTAGGGCCACTTCCGAGTCGAGACTACATACTAATTCTTATCGACTATTACAGCCGGTATAAAGAAATTAAGGTTATGAGAAGTATCACTGCACATGACACTATTAAAGTTCTAAAAGAAATGTTTTCATGGCTAGGTTATCCCGCAACTATAACATGTGACAACGGGAAACAATTTACGAGCGATGTGTTCCGCAACTTCTGCAAAGAATGCGGTATCGTTACCAATAGTACTATTCCCTATTGGCCCCAAATGAATGGGAAAGTCGAAAGACAAAATCGAGATATACTAAAGAAACTTAAAATTAGCCAAGCTGAAAATAAAGACTGGATAGAGGATATTTTAAATTATTTAATGATGTATAATAGTACACCCGACTCTGTTACAGGTACATCGCCATCTGAGTTATTTTAAAAAGACGCTTTCGAGATAAAGTTCCTTTCACTCCAGATGTAGAACATAAACTCATAGATTCTGATGTGAGAGATAGGGATATGCTAATGAAAGAAAAAGGGAAAGAATATGGGGATAGAAAAATAGAGCTAATGATTCTAATTTAGAAATAGGGGAAAAGGTAATGCTAAAAAATATAACTAAGGATAACAAATTGACAACCAACTATAACCCTACCTCTCACACAGTGACAGGAGTTACCGATGGTGACATTCATGTACGGAACGACGAAACAGGTAAAGAGTATCGTCGGAATATAGTACATTTAAAGAAAATTAATGATTCTTGGCAAATTGTGGACAATGATATTAAGGACACAGGGTTATTGAACAATGAGGACTAAATTATTGCAATATATATACCTTTATACAATTAAAATGATTACAGTATCTGTTTGTTATTTAGTTAGTGATATAATGTTTGTATGCCTGATTCACTATTTTATATTACTAAATCTATTCTGTTTCTCATCGCTAATATTGTTGTTTAAGTTATTGTAACTTAATTATTTATAAAATAAAGAAGGGATGTAGTGTATGCACCTGGGCGGCGCGCGGGCACTCGAGCACTAACCGTGAGCGAGGGCAGACGTGCGCGAGACGTATATACTACTTCACCTGCGTGATCTGTCAAAGTGTGTTTTATTAACCCAGTAAACATTACACGTACAATTTAATATGACACTAAATTTGGTAAACCATAAATTTCCCTGACTTTTCATAATTGTCACCAAAATAATAGATAAACGCAGAACTATCAATATAATCGCAAACACGCTGAGATTTGTAAGCTGATTGTGGTTTTGATAACACAATCAGGGATAATAGAGCAGAAACTAATGAAGGTCATTATTCTTTAAGCACTGATAATTATTGTCATTAAGATGTTATCAATATCAGCCAAAGACAGGACAAATATTCGTGTTCTAATAATGTATGCATGTGTGTTGAGATCAGCTTCAAGTCTAACCGGATGCAGCTGAATAACAGTATTTTACACGGAGCGACTGCCTCTCTCACCTCCACTACCCTGTTGCTAGGTAATACGATACCCCTTGGTAAGACTGGTTGTCAGACTTTCAGGCTTCTGACTACCCGTAACGACTGTCAAAGATCCACAAATGGCAGCCGGACGTTGGTTTAACGTGTTTTCCGAGGCACGGAGAGGTCTCGGTATGTAATGATGGTCACCCAACCGCAGCCCACCCGCGGCAAGCGTAGCTCAACCTGATCGATCGACCTGTACGGCTGTTATTATTTAAAAAAGGGAATCTACAAAAAAAAAACACAAGCTTATTTCAGAAAACTTTTTTTTTTATTTGTAATGGGTCTGCTCTTGACTCTAGTCTAGGTCAGAGGTGACAGAGACAAAGTCTACGATGGAGTGAGCTTACCCAGATGAAGCCTGTTCACTCTTGCTTTGAAGAGATTCGGGTTGTATGCACTCGGAAACACAGACGCAGGTAGAGAATTCCACTTTTTTGCTGTGCCCATTATATAGGACATTTTAAAACGCTTAGTGCGAATTGGTGGAATAGCAACTAGGCAGGGATGGTAACTTGCAGTGCGTCTGGATGTCCGAAGGTACGAGGGGGCCGGTGGAATGAGGTTGTGGAGTTCTTGGGCACACTCACCGAACTACAATCTGTAGAAGACCGACAACAGGCAACCTTGCGGTGATGAGCCAAGCTGTGAAGCTTAGTATCCACCAGTTCTACGTCGCCAATGAGCCAAACATGATACCTAAGTGACAACCAATTGATTAAAAGTGTTAGACTGTGATGCGCCTGCCAGACTATGCTCCTTGCGCTGCTCATCGCTATGCTCCTCGCGCTGCCGTGATTTGCCGCGATGTTGCCCTCTCTGCCCACACAATGCTCTACTCGCGCAATTAATCGCGACGCTCCTCACTTGTTATTTGCCTTGCTGAGACAATAGACGTTGAAACGGTGGCAGCGTGCGCGCTATGCATTTTTAGTATAGCTAATTATATTAATGTAGTAAAAAGAAATATACATCGTCGTCGTCGTCCTCGCCAACGGAGATGGTGGATTATTAACACCTTTTCATTTGACCATTCCACGCTTGGTGACGACATAATTTCCAATTTTGCATACGCGTGCGTCTTGCGCGAGCGCTCCATGCAGACTGCGACCGCGCGATTATGTGGCCGGCCACTCGCACTCGTATTGCCGGTCCTTTGACTCGCGCGCAAAAACCGACAAAATAGGGAGCAGTGGGTAGGACGAGGAGCATGACGTGTGGCATGACGAGTAATGTTGCCACACTATGTCTCTGCCTCCTTTCCTCGTTACTTCCCATGCCACTCGTCGAGTGTGTGGCAGGCGCATGAGGTACATAGCCAGTTTACCAACCGTAAATAGTATAGTTATATCCACAATCCCTCTGATTGCACATTAGTCCCTGCAGGCCACTAATGTAACAATTACCAATACCAGTCGCAGTAGCAGTCGCACCGATAGTTTCATTATAGGTAGTGATCAGGGATCTTACACTCGAAACTAATCTGTATGTAAATCCTTCGCGTCCAATTTGCATAGTGATAGTGATGTCGGGCACAGACGTAGAAATAACTTGTTGTAAGACGGTCGTGTTGTAGTTGTAAAATTGTAAGAAAATTCGTTTCATCCAGATTTTTTCTGTTTCTGAAGATAAAATAAACCCTGCGAGTTTTGGGTGTTGGCTAGGGAAGTACGTGGGTGCTGCCCATGCCCTTAAAAAACACCAAAGATCTGAAAATACAGATGTTTGCATAAAACTTCTTACATCGATACAACCCTCTATGCTCATGTAGGTAACATTGTGTATGTCTATTTCTATGAAATATCAATCAATAGGCTTATATGAACTTAGAGGATTGTCTTGACGGCTTTAATGTTCATAATTCTGTAATTCTATATTCTGTGTTCTGAGGGCTTGTGGCTAAGTAATAACAGGTGCACAGATGGATCGATCAGGTTAAGCTACGCTTGCTGTGGTTGGTCCGTGGATGGGTGACCATCTTCACATACCACGACCCCTTCGTGCCTCAGAAAGCACGTTAAGCCGTTAGTCCCGGCTGTCATTCGTGGATCTTTGACAGTCGTTACGGGTCATCGGTAGCCTGAAAAGTCTGACAACCTAGTACTTCCCCCTTAAATAGAAGAAAGTTTTTTTTTTATTTTGAATTATTTTTTTTTATATAATTTTTTATTTATGTAAATCTATTTTCCCAGCACTGTTTTCCCTTGTGGGAACAAAAAAAAAGTTGGGGTTTGTATAGGCTGCGGTCTTTTACATTACTAATAAGATTGTTTTGTGTATGTACGTGCATCTGGTCAGACCAATAGACAGATAGAATATGCGACCGATCTCACACAGGCTCGTCTCTCCATGTGGTGACCAGCCGGTTGGGACTGAAACAAATAAATTAAGTCCCACAGAGGACGACACAACGCAGCGTGAAATTGATCACACGGTAGAGACAGCATGACTGTATCTTTGTGAATACATATTTTTTTCTTGTCATAAATACACATCTACGGTTAGAAGACTTCATGTCAATGTTTTACATGGCCCCCAAATAGGGTGCGAAGTGCCATTTTCCTGACCACTTCTATCTTTTTTCTACGAAGAAAGGCATAGGTAGGTATCTCTATCTACAGAAATTGAGCGATGTTTTGTTATTTGTTGTCATCACGCCTAGAAATCCAATCTGGCATGTTGTCTTTTGTTTTTTTCCGTTAGTACTTTCTTTTTTTTTGGTTGTGCTACGCGTACTGCTAACAACATAAACTCGGGTTCCATGTCTGGCGAGGAATTAAAACATGGAAAACCCCAACCTACATAGATATGCAAATCGAGACCAAATATTCTGGTTTATCATAATCTCAGAGAAATCCAATTAATGCGATATTGTCAAAAATGCGTCCATCGATAAATTATGTCAGTTAATCTGACATCCTTATCAATTGCGCTGCAAGCATGTCATGACAACGTCGCGAGCTGTTAATTCTGGAAGAATAGTAGGTGTTAAAACCCCCGACTTCTGATAGTAGAAGGATCAGTGGGGTTTTAGTGGGTAGGAGTTTGACGTAACCCTCTGTTCTTCCCAGACGGAGGGTATCCACGAGGATTTCCACACGGAAAAAAAAGGTGTTAATCTCTTGATCCCCGCTAATAAGACACAATTGATTTTCTATGGTATCGTACTACATATCATAAAACGTTTTACTTATCTGTCATTAATAAAATGGACCTTATTATACTTAGCCAAATGATTGAGTAATAATTTTATTATTGTCTTTATATATTAATAATATCTAAAAATTCGAATTCGTTTCTAAATCCTTACTTTGAAAAAATATAAATTATTTTAGCGTACCTAATAATAATTAGGTATCTACGCTAAAATAATTTACACAAACACAAAGTAAACAATTGTTAGGTGCACTTGAAGCCTCCATGAAGGAAAATAAGTACATAATAAAATAACAACATAATTATTTTACTGTAATTAAGTAATTATTCTCATCTTTTGTAGCTACGTGATGCGTACAAAGAGCGCCCGGGGTAATAATCATACGATGACCGATTTGCGTGGATGTGACGCCTATCTTGTCCTTTTTTTTGTTTGTGTTCTTTTTTGCGTCATGTTAACCGCAAATCAACGTAATTTTGCGTCATGTTAACCGCAAATAAACGTATTTTCTTTCCTTTTTTTCATCATAAAAATATTTATTTATATTATATTTATTGTACACCACAAAAATACATAAAATGAGAAAAATACATCACCATCATCATTGCTCACACTGAGCTGTCTAATGAATCACAGACGTGACTACATTACGTATTTACCTATTATTATACAATTTATAAGAGTATGTTGGGGTAAGTTCAGCATAGGGATAAGACCGTACGAATAAAATTCCCGGCAAGTTTGGCTTTTTTTTTAATAGTAGCAAATTTTCTGGCTTACTCTAACACAGGTGTTGTTTCCAGCGCAGAAGTCAGGGCTTAAATTTGTTTGTACACATTTTTTATGCCAATAAATTATTTATTACTATTATTTTATTCTGCGCCAACCGTCACGTCGGGACAGAATAAAATGCTGCAGAATTAGATTCGTACGGTGTTATTCCAGCACCAAAATGAATCAAAATCAAAAGTTATTTATTCAAATTAGGCTAAGATTCAGCAATTTTTGGAATGTCAAAATTACATAAGACAGCCCCCCAAACCGCCCGCCCTTCACCACTTCCTAGTGCTTTCACTGCGAAGAAGAAGTGGCGCAACAAACTCCCCAGCCCTAGCATTACCACAACATACCCTATTCTGCAAAAGGATAAGCGTCAAAGCTCCGTTCAACGTTATTTAGTTCCAGTGATATCAAATGTTAATTCTCTAAGTCGACTCGATACTGCGAGGTCGCATTAATGCAACTAACGATACAACTTGGATTTGAAAATGAGAGAAATTAATCTTATCCTGTTATGTGCAATCTAAGACAGAATCCCCTGAGTTTATTTGTGTGTTAGCTGATTTGTAGTCAAAGTCCTAAGTCTTAGTAAAGCCGGTTATTTCGGTCTCTAATGCCCGTTTTCACGAACTCTAGGCGAAATCTAAATATTTTCCACTTTCGGCGCTGAGCCGGGAATTGAAAGTCCAATTGTGCAATAATATTTAGTTTCCTAGTGTAAGTGAAACCAGACATAAGCTCTGCATACGCGCGCTTTGTATCTTAACAAAATACAACGCAAAAATTTATATTCCAGATTATTTTTTCGGTAGATAAGACGATGTTAACATAGGTCTGTAAGATGAAAGTGCCAATTTACAATTCATTCACTGCTTATGCTTATTCATCAGCGTCGTATACTTCTTAGAGCAGGTTTAATCAATATCAGCATGTCGATTCTGTAAAAATCTCACCGTGAAAACTTTAAAGAAAGCTTACAACCTAACAACAAAATTAACCGAATAACGAAAGGATGTTTTGTATTAATTTGTAAGTAAGTAAGTAGTTAGTCATTAAATTTAGAGTTAGTGGTGTTAACAGCGTATTGTTTTAATGGCGACATCATGTACACGGTATCGCGATTTCAACATTGTTATTTAAGTATTTATTTATTTACAATTTTCTAAAATAGCACCTTGGTCACGGATCATAACATCGCATCGATGAAATTAAAAACTATTTAACAAAAAAAAACCGACTTCCAAAAAAAACACTACAAAGTGAAAAATAACTTTAATTTCGGAAGTCGGTGTCTTTGGATCTGTATTTTAGTTTTTGCCACCGACTTCCTAAATTAAAGTTATTTTTCACTTTGTAGTGTTTTTTTTTTTGTTAAATGTTTTTATTTCTCGCTTTTAAGTGGGTCTGTATAAAATGTATCTAAGTTACAATAGCCTAATGTCAACTTGCCCACCGCCTTTTACAAAATATTGCTTTTACCGATGCAGTGACGTTAATTTTTGAGGAGTTCTCGTAGTGAATACTGTTAGCATTTTTGGTACAATTAAGGACTACTTGTATCATTGTGTTAATATTTATCATACTTTATTATGTTTACGTCATGATTCTATGTCCGTGTTCGCGTGATTTAGATGGTCTATTGACTAAACGGTCTTAATTCAGACACTTCACTCTGACGTCCGTTCTGGAGTTCAGGAGAGGGGGATAAGAAGGGTGACACGCGAACACGGGCATTCTGGTAGGCATTCGAGTTCGATATCGTCGACGAAGAAGGTTTAAAAAGTACCTATCCTGTGATAAAGTGAATAAACGTGTGTTACTGAAAACTGCAATCTCATTTCCTGACCTATTAAAAGGTCAGAAGTGGGATCACACCAGAACGCGCAACGGTTTTGGTGAAAACCTAACGCCCATTTGATAAGGTAATTGAATCTTTTGTCATTCTATTTTCCTTATTTCGAATTGTAACCGTTATTGAGTGAAAATCATATCTATTGAAATTACGTACAGTTTATTAAACACTTATAAACTTTCATAGAGGGTAATAGATATGCTTGTTAGAAAATACGGTTATTATTATGTACGTTAGTTAGCCGCTAACACAGCACACTATTTTCATAATTACTGTTAATCCCGTATACTTTTTTTTGGAGGAAATAGTTATAAGCAAAAATTATTTTCATTTTATGCTATTAATACCAATTCATTTCGACTCTTTTACTAAATAAAATAAATTAAAAACTACTACATTGAATTTTTACAACCTACCTACATCTCTTCTCGGTTCTGGTTTTTTTTTCTTTCTTTTTAAATGATTAATTTATATACCTCCATGTTTGCGGTTACGTTACTCTCGAGATTTCTACAAAAATAATAACCCGAGCTACTAATTATACATATATTACCCACTCGTTGAATTAAACTTGTTTTCATATTTTTTTTACTTCTTTTTTTTAAGTAACATTTACTTGTTTTTGTTGTTTAATATGGTTTCAGTTACGTAAGAAACATGCCAAGTCACCGATCGCGGAAACGCGTTAGAGACTCCGAGTCTAAGGACTCCAGTAGTGAGTCCGAGTCATCCCCAGTGATTCGGCGTGGTCGCAGATCACGGCGCAAGCGTTCACGGCGCAAGCATTCACGGCGCAAGCGCTCGAGGCAAGAAAAGAACGGGAGGCGTTGTTCCGGAACACCTGAATTACCTGAAACCCCGGCAGATCTACGTGCTGGGTCCAGCAATCAGCATTACAATGGTCAACCAAGTGCATCAGCTGCTCCCGGTCACACCGCACCACCACTGACAAGTAACCAATTTACTGTTTTAGATTCTAGTTACGCGGATGTATTAAGAGAGCTAGTTCAATCTATTCGTACTGACGGCAGTTCAGAGCGTTTTCCGAGTATGAATGTTGTGCCCGAATTCGACCCAACTAAGCGAAACCAAAGTATTGATGTTTGGATTACTAAAGTTAATGAATGCGCGAAGATTTATAATTGGACAGAAAGACAAATAATCCACTACGCGTTACCGAAATTGGTTGGACTAGCTCAAAAGTGGTACCAAGGCTTACCTAGTCTGTTATTTACTTGGACAGAGTGGCAACAAAAATTGCGCTTAGCATTCCCTTGTGATGACAACTATGGTCGATTGCTGACTGAAATGCTCGCCTGCAAAGCACGTTTTGGTGATAATTTAGAAGAGTATTACTACGAAAAGATGGTTCTAATAAATAGATGTAAAATTTCTGGTAAAGACGCTATTGATTGTTTATTATTTGGTATTGATGACAGATCGGTTAGAACTAGTGCAGAGGCTGTTCAGTTTAATGAGCCGGATAAATTGTTAGTTTATCTTTGCAATGTAAGAACCACTAAAAGAAATGATAAATCTGACGCGACTTCGCAGCCGAGCCCTTCTGACAGCAAACGATCTAAATCATTTAAATATAATACGCATAAGGACAATAAGGATAATGTATCAAAATGCTACAATTGCGGGGCAGAAGGTCACCCCTACTATAAATGTAAACACCCAATTAAAAGATGTGAACACTGCCATAAAGTAGGTCACTTGGTAAACGATTGTCCCAATAAAAATGAATCCCAAAATAATAAGACGGTCTTAAATATTTCAAAGGAACAAGATAATGATACGAAGTATTTTAAAAACGCAACAGTTAATGGACAAATTTTGAAATGTTTCGTTGACTTTGGCAGCCAAATTACAATGCTTAGAGAATCGGATGCGCTAAAATTAAATTTAACGTTATCTTACAGTAATTTACCGGTTTTGAGGGGATTCGGAAATTCTCTAGTTCATTGTATAGGAAAATGCGAAGTCGAAATAGAGATAGATTTGGTAAAAGCACGCGTAGAAGTATTGATAGTCCCTGATCACTTTCTAAAAGTATCATTGTTAGTAGGTCATACGTTTACGGAACAAAATTATGTTGTGGTTTACAAGACTAAAGACGAATTAATTATTAAAAGCAAAGCGGTAAATGAACCTGTATGCGTAGAACTTTATGCGTATGAGACTATCACCATAGCAGGCCGTGCTGAAGTGACTGTGTACTCAAATCCACAATATGACGGTGAAGTCTTGGTCGAGCCTAGCCTACACTCTCAGCCTCGAAAGATGTACGATATTATGCCTTGTATTTTGGCACTAGTTCGTGGTAGGGCAACTCTTCGGTTGGAAGGTTTAACAGAGGCTGACTTCATTTTAATCAAAGGTACTCTCTTGTCAAGAGCTCTCCCTTTAACTCAAATTCATTGTCATACCGTTAATAAAATTGAGCGATGTATTGGTAGTGACCCTTCGGATAGTATTATTGACAGTAAAATGTTATCCGTTAACGACCAAATTAATCAGAGTGATCTACTCCAGCTCACTTTGCTTTTAAATGAATTCAGGGATTGTTTTGCTTTTTCCACGAAAGAGTTGGGGTGTATTATTAACACTGAGATGGATATAAAGTTGAGCGACACTACACCGGTAGTTTACAGACCGTATCGCATGCCTTTTACGGAACGACAAGTTGTTCGTGAAATGGTACAGGAACTGGAGGACTCTGGCATAGTTAGGCCGTCAACTTCAAGCTATGCATCTCCTGTTCTCCTCGTGAAGAAGAAGTCCGGGGAGTACAGATTATGTATTGACTATAGGGCTCTCAATAAGAAAACTATTAAGGAGCATTATCCTATTCCTAGAATTGATGATCAGCTAGACAATTTGTCGGGTTATAATTATTATACAACTTTAGATTTTATGTCAGGGTATTACCAGTTGTGTATGTCCGAAGCCTCAAAACATCTGACAGCCTTCATAACACCTGATGGGCATTATGAGTTCAACAGGATGCCTTTTGGACTTGTTAATGCGCCGTCTAATTTTCAAAGAGCAATTAATAACATACTGGGCAATGCACGTTTTAAGGAGGCATTCGCTTATATGGACGATGTCATAATACCGTCCAAAAACATAGAGGAAGGCTTCCATAAACTAAAATCAACTCTAGAATTATTTCGTACCGCTGGCATAACGTTAAAGCTGTCCAAGTGTAATTTCTTAAAGGAATCCATCGACTATCTTGGATTTGAAGTATGTGCCGACGGGATTAGACCGGGTAAAGCTAAAATAAACGCAGTGGAGGTATTTCCTCGCCCTACTGATCAACACAAAGTTAGACAGTTTTTGGGACTTTGTAGCTTCTTCCGCCGGTTTATAAGAGCGTTCTCATCAATAGCTCGACCACTTACTCAACTTTTGAGGAAAGATTCAAAATGGCAGTGGTCGGACTGTGAGGAGAATGCTTTTATAGCTTTAAAGGGTGAATTAGTCAAGCGCCCAATTTTAGCATTCTACAACCCCGCGTCCGAAACCCAACTCCATACAGACGCTTCAAAAATCGGTATTGCCGGTATTTTATTACAAAGGGCTGGTCATGATGTTCCTTTTAATGCTGTAGCTTATTATAGCAGACAAACTTCACCGGAAGAGTCTCGTTTTACTTCATACGATTTGGAAACCCTGGCGGTCGCGAGTTCGTTGCAACGTTTTAGAACTTACCTAATAGGTATACCGTTTACCATTGTTACGGACTGTAATTCGTTAAGAGCCACGTTTGAGAAAAGAGATATCTTACCTAGGGTGGCGAGATGGTGGAACATTATGCAAGAGTATGATTTTAAAATAATTTACAAGTCTGGTTCCACTATGTCCCACGTAGATGCACTTAGTAGAAACCCAGTTGAACTAGAGTTTGTTGAGGTACGGTGCGTAGAAACTAAATGGATAACGACGGTACAACAGAGCGACCCTGAACTTCAACGTATCGTGTCTATTTTGAAAGATGATAACACAAACGGTATTTTAGAAATTAAAAATAATTTTGTGATCAAAAGAGGGTTATTATATAGAAAAACTGAGGCAGGAGATCGCTGGGTCGTACCGAAGGGGGTTAGATGGCAGGTATTAAAGGCTCATCATGATGATATTGGTCACTACTGTTTCGATAAGACATACGATAAAATTAAGAGTAATTTCTGGTTCGCTAAAATGAGACGGTTTGTTAAAAAATATGTCGAGTCCTGTCTGCAATGTGCTCATGCAAAAATACCAGCCGGTAAAAAGGCAGGAGAACTTCATCCGATTCCTAAAGTTGATCGTCCCTTTCATACCCTGCATATAGACCATTTGGGTCCCTTTGTGCGAAGCAAAAAAAAGAACGCATATTTGCTTTTAATCGTTGATGCGTTCACAAAATATATTATATTAGCCCCGGTCAAGAACACAAAATCTGTAAATTCCATATCTGCTTTGAAAAATTATTTCCATACTTTTGGCGTACCCACACGAATAATTTCGGACAGAGGCAGTTCGTTTACGTCCAAGCGTTTTGAAGAGTATTTAAGTATGTTAGGTATTAAGCACATCCTGAATGCGGTAGCGACACCGCGTGCTAATGGGCAAGTGGAACGCTACAATCGCACTGTCCTAGCTGCCCTAACTGCAGTTAATCATAACAGACCAGAGCAGTTATGGGATGAACGTGTATCAGAAATACAGTGGGGCTTAAATAATACCCTAAATAAGGGAATCGGAAAAACACCGTCACAAGCATTATTCGGTATCGACTTAGTTGGCACACCTAATTCATTATTAAATCTAAACGTAATTGATGATTCTGAGGAAGTAGGAAATAATATAGAAACGATAAGAGATGAAATATCAAGGCACGTCGAAAAGAATCAATTGGCACAGAAGAGACGATTTGATAAAGGTAGGAAGAAACTTGCTTTCAAAATCGGTGATTTAGTTCGGATAGAAAGAGAAATCCCATCGACGGGAAAAAGTAGGAAATTAGTCCCTAAGCTTCGTGGTCCTTATCGCGTTGTAGAGGTCTTTGATAACGACAGGTATAAAATAGAAGATACACCACTTTCCCGTAAGGGAAATAGAAGCTTCACTGGTGTGTTTTCTATTGATAAAATTCATCCGTGGTTAGCCTTTAATAGAAACAATGAGAGTGATAGTGATTCAGTCTCGGAAAATGACGAGAGTGAGTGAATTGCTCTTTTAATTGGGTAGTGATGAAAGAAACTAATGACGTTAGGAAATGGTTCGAAAAATGATTTTAATATACAATGAAAAATGATAATTATGTAAAATTAAATTAAAGTGTGTACTTAAAAAGTACACACGTATATATATTGTATTGTATTGTATTTCAAAAATATATACGTAAATATTAAAATAAATCTAAGAATAGAAATTATGAACTTGATTCATACAAAAATGAATAAAGAGTATTCAATAATTGAGGCAAACTGTAGACATGCAGGGGCTACAGTGAGTCGTTGTTGTTATGGATATGAAGAGGCCATAATAACTTATAAGTATTCAGTAATCTGCTTGGTGTGTTGTGGACATGAAGGGGCCACAGTATATCAAAGTAGCGTAAATTGTGCTTGCAACTGTGGTATTGTCGCTAGCGTGCTGTGGACATGAAGGGGCCACAGCATGGTTGAACTGCTGTGGATATGTAGAGGCCACCGTGGTTCCTTCAATGCTGATGGTGCAAGCGTAATTAAGCGAGTTAATGATGTTTGATTTTAATAACAGAACGTTACAAACCAAATTATAACAAGTTGAACAAAGCTTTTAAAAATGTTTTGATGAGAATCAATGTCATTAAATATTATGTTTATATTTAGCACCTAATGCATGATAATATAAGTCTAATATTAATGTAGAATTTGAGTATTATATTATTTATAATTGTTACAACCAAAGTACTGTTTCATACTCAATATTAATAATCTAGTGCAAAAATAACTGATTTCATCTATACATCTCTTTAGCTACATTTGTTAGTGTGTAAGTTACATTTGTTAATTTAAAATTATTCTTTGCACGGGACGTGCAAGCGTCAGGAAAGGCCGACTGTTAGCATTTTTGGTACAATTAAGGACTACTTGTATCATTGTGTTAATATTTATCATACTTTATTATGTTTACGTCATGATTCTATGTCCGTGTTCGCGTGATTTAGATGGTCTATTGACTAAACGGTCTTAATTCAGACACTTCACTCTGACGTCCGTTCTGGAGTTCAGGAGAGGGGGATAAGAAGGGTGACACGCGAACACGGGCATTCTGGTAGGCATTCGAGTTCGATATCGTCGACGAAGAAGGTTTAAAAAGTACCTATCCTGTGATAAAGTGAATAAACGTGTGTTACTGAAAACTGCAATCTCATTTCCTGACCTATTAAAAATACTAAGAGAACTCCTCCAAAATTAATGGTGGAATCACTATCAGCCCCATTTCACCATTCGCATTGTTACGAGCATAAATTGCTTAGCAACCATATTAACGTAATCAAATCGCAACCCGTGAAATACCTACTTACCTAATATTGAGTAACTACTCTGAACTGATGAACAGGAACTCCTCTTCATCAGTTTCACTTCACCAAATGGTGGTTTCCAAGAGCAAATGCACGAGTTACTATAAAAAATACCTAAATCGCTACAGGTGTGCCTATAATATTTGAGAAGTTCTCTCAATTCCTCATGGATTCCACCATCAGAACTGGATATTGATAAAAATGGGACCAATCAGGAAGTATATATACATTTAAATAAAAAAAGAATTTTCCAATTCGGTTCATAAATGACAGCGTACTGTGGTAACAAACATTAAAAAATACAACCGAATTGAGAACCTCCTCCTTTTTTGAAGTCGGTTAAAAACGAATAATGTCGTTACGGGTCGTCGGAAGCTCGAAAGTCTGACAACCCAATGGGTATTGTATTACCCAGTAACTGGGTTATGGAGGTTAGATAGGCAGTCGCTCTATTTAAAATACTGGTATCGAGCTGCATTAGGTTAGACTGGAAGTCGACCATATCATAGTTGGGAAAAGGCTAGGCAGATTGATATCTTAAGCATCGCTGCTTTAGATACCTACCTAACATAAATAATAAAATCTTAAGATAACCTGAACTCAATGGTCTGAAATCGGCAACACACGTGCTTAGTATGTACCGGCTATGATTAAAATATTATAATAAATGATTATTATGTTTCACTATATCTAAAAATAAATGTGGTATTTCACTGTGTCGAAATATAAATGTGTTTGTTTCACTATGTCTAAATACAAATGTGTTTGTTTCACTGTGTCTAAAAATAAATGTTTTTGTTGGACTGTATCACAAATAAGTAATCCTTTTTTTCCCACTGTCTAAAAATATATTTTTTGCCTTTCAGGCTTTATCGTAGCTGATGCGTTATTATCCTTATTAATTACTTTTCTTAGATTTGTGTCTTAATTATTTATATTATTATTATTTGTTTTTTTTTTACGCGTCGTGTTTGCCGCATATAAACGTATTTTCTTTCTATATTTAGATTAAATCTAAAGACCAGATAACATACACACACTTTGCGGGATACTAAACCCTCGACCCAATAACAATAAAACTTCTATTGTGTCTCGTTCAGTGTCCTTCAATGGGTTAAAGAGTAGTTGACAATTAAAATACCCTAATAAATTCACGCTTCGACAAACTTAAAAAAAAAATATTCATAGGTAGATAGCTAACAATCTTTCATCAAACGCGTCGCGTCTTACCAAAACGATCGTCGCGCGAAAACGCATCTGTCGCGTTCACATTGTTCGGCGAACCCGAACGCGTGATCACGCCAACAAAAAGGGACATATGAAAATGACGATCGCAAATTCGCGCAGACGTTAGTTTTATAGCGATTTCTAAGTAATTAACAAAGGGATCAAAGCCTATACATCTGTAACAAGAATTGATTTTTCCCATTTTAGAATGTATTACGCCGCGCTTTAGCCCGTAATCTTTCATTTCAAACCATAAATCATAGATATCCGTGTATCAAACAGTAGCAAAAAAGTATTAGAACTATCTTAATCCATCAATTAATTCTAAGTTTTATCAATTAATAATTTATGAATGGGCAATGTGCTAAACTGGTTCATTTATATGATATTTTTTCCTCATTCCAGCATAATAACATAGAGATATCCATACCTATCCGATTTTTGTTACATAAACATATTTGATGTATTTTCCATAGCCCGTAGGAGAAAAACAGCAAATTATGTGGTTGGTAAGTAACATTTTGTATCACCAACCCGCACTGGGCCCGCGAGTGGTGAATTATGGCCCACTCCTTCTCATAAAGAGGAAGCCTGTGTTCCAGTAGTGGGAACATTGTACGTGAATTATCTGATTATGTTAAGTAATATTTGAAGGATAAACCTAAAAATAGCAAAGATTTAGCATTTAATGAACATACTACATGAGCGTTAAAACTGACCATTGCTAAAAATTAAAAATAATTTCTTCATAAAAGGCGCAAATTATCAGTGCCCACTAGGTAGTAAACTTCGGGAAAAGTTGAAAATGTTCGAGAGCCAATAAGCATTCTCGAGACAAGTTCTAGCCGTCCTAATTATGTAAATGAAGCTATTATAATAATCTGGATATTAGCATTATAAAGTGATCGTGAAATAGGGAAGTAAACGAAGTATAACTGGGACACATGACGCACGTGTCAGAGTTGGGAGTAGGGTTGCACACCACCTTCGTGCCTCTTGTCATATCTACAAATCCATTTATTTGCCCCTATTAATCAGGTAGGAACTAAAGGTTAGGATATCAATAACTTCTTGACAAGTAAATCTTACCTAACACATAAGACATAAACCTAACCTGACCTTTGTTCCATTTTTGTTTGATTTAAGATCGAACATTTATTTATTATATAGTTTATTGTACACCAGAAATTACATTAAAATAAACATTTATCTTTTAAGACATTTATTCTGTACTAGCTTCAGCCCGCGACTTCGTCCGCGTGAAATTTCACCCTCCCGCCATTCACCCTCTTAGGGGTGGAATTTCGAAAAACCCTTTCTTAGTGGACTCTTCACAAAGAACACCCTCCAAATTTCATGTCTTTAAGACCAGCGCTTTAGGCTGTGCGTTGATATATACACAAGTCAGTCAGGACTTTGAATTTTATATAGATATACGCGTATAGATTGAAAATGATGAAAACTTTGAACACAGCTATTTGGAAAATACACCCACTGCACACATTGCCTTATGCCCAATGCTGGTGGCATTGTGTCCCTAAGCCTTAAATTCAGTAGAACTTCTGTGTATTTTCTGGGGTTATCTCTCTCCCATGCCAATAATTGAGTTACATCTCGGATTCGGAGAAGAATTTTTGTCATTAACATTTTTGTCATTTATAATGAAATTGATGCGTTTATTGTATCTTTAATTTTCAATGTTATATTTTGGCTTTTGTGTAACGTTAGAAGGTTTGTGACAAATATTACTTTTTAATTTATATCTTGTAGGTAGTTTATGCTCACCTAGTACGTTTTTGTAAAAGATACTTTACTTAATATTATGTTTCAAAGCTCTTTTATTTTAAGTGAAATGTTTCAGCTAAGTAGGATTTATTAAAGTCAAGTTCAAGGCTTATTAGCCGTTACTTTTGGCTGCTTATTACTAAACACAAGTCCGTCATTAAAGAATTTTCTCAAGAATTTTTCTATCCGCAGAGGGTTATTACGGTTAGCTTAATTTTCGTGAAACTTTATGCCAAAACTAAAAAGTAAAATACATCTTTCTTGTCGGATGAAATTATATTATTTTGATACAATCTAGCTAAAAATAAAAACCTGAAACTAACCGTAACTCAACAAACTCTAGATGTAGTTAGGTCTTATAAAGAATAGATTCGTCAAAGAAAATAAAGCTGCCTTTAAATTGAGTCGCGTCCACTGGAAGGAAACAAAGCTTTTCAGTTGGTTTTCTTTTAGATACCTGAAGACAACAGCCATTCGTTTGAGAAATCAAAACTCAACCCCAACGTAAACGGTAGATAAGGGATTCATTAAAGTAAAAAGTCACTTTATCTGTACATTTGAAAACCTCTGCTTCTAATAGAATACTCAATCAATTTACATAGAACATCGCCCAAAAGTTTCAGTAGGTACTTTGTTGAAGTGAAATCTTTCAAGCAAATTGGTCTTCTTTTGTTTCTTGTTAGGTACAACTTGGCCTCGTTATAAGTTTTAGACTGTCAAGGTCTTGACTAAAACCTTTTTGTATCTTTCTGTTTTATATGTCTTGAATTGGAATCTTACTAGTCTTACCAAAGGTTATCGTGTTACCTAGTAACTGGGTTGTGGAGGTCAGATATGCAGTCACTCTATGTAAAATATTGGTATTCAGTGGCATCTGCTAGGACTGGAAGCCGACCCAATTATAGTTGGGAAAAAGCTAGGCCGATAGTGAGGTCTTGGATTGGAGCAATGTTAATGTTATATTAACAAAGAATCAAGTTAACATTTATAAAGATTCTGGGATCTCCAATCCGAATTTTAATCAGCAAAAACCGTGCTTTTGGATCACTTACAACTTTTAGTGCACGTAAGTGGAATCCACCAGCACGTGTACATGACACTGCAACTAGTAGACCAAAGTTCCGTAGTAATAGATGCTTAACAGTGGATTATTTTAATAACGCTGACGTGAGCAATAACGGGATTACAATCATTGACGTAGATCGTGCTACAGTGGAACATTGAGTGCTATGTAGTCCCCTGGGAGACTGGTCTAGGGGATTTTAGTGGAACGAGCGAAAATCTAACATATATACGTATTACACAATTTAAGTTCATGATGGTCACGGTGACGGTAAATCTATTAGAAATATCTGCAATCTACTAGATACATAATATCATTAAGCAGTACCGGAATTAGCTGATCGAATGAAATGGTAGATAAACTTTTACATAGGTATTCAAGTTTATTTTTTTGTAATTGACAAGCTCTTGATAGATCACTATTATAATCATCATCATTTCAGCCGAAAGACGTCCACTGCTGGACAAAGGCCTCCCCCCAAAAGCACTACATCGACCAGAGGGGCAATTCTTGTATTGATCTCAGTCACAATCTGCCAAAAATACCTCTAATTTTCCAAAAATTTTGACAAGTTTATGACATTAATTGTCACTGAGATGAGATTGAGATTGATTTAGAACGTTTATAATTATGAGAATTGGCCTTCAGTTTGGGCTTCACGTGTAACCAGCAAATTCTCGCGGCCTTTCTATGGTCATCCGTATATCTTGGCTTTCCTAGGTTGACCACTATCACACCTAAACTGACCTGATGGTGCTCGATGGCCTTTCTTTTTTTTTTTTCAGGGTGGGAAATCATCAAATCACCTCTCCCGCTCTGGGTGGAGCGGAAGGGAGTGTCAGACTCTTACTGACTAAAACCCACCCGTGTTCCTTCCTTAGCCCTTTATGTTCCGGGCCGACCTGATGGTGCTCGATGACCTAGAAGTAACTTATTCACACGAGATTTTAAAACTTCCAGGATATAACTCGATAGCTATAACCTGGAAGTCTTAACGACTCAAAACACAAAGTTCGACAGGGAGTTTCATTTCTAAGATTGTACACACATAAAGTATTTCCAAAACGTTATACGAGTAGGGTATCTGAAGGGGATTTGAAGTTGGTACTCGTATACAAACAGCTAGTATCCACACAATGTTTATCCATTTGTGTCGTAAATCAGCAGGTGTGCCGATCGTTGTTCAATCTTATGACCAATGTCATTATACTGTAATCTGAAATCCGTCTATCGATGTGTTGATTAGATTGATCGTCTGCTCGAACATTAGCATCATTCCTTTAGTTTCTTTATATATGGTTATAAACGCGTGCTATAAAATGATTATTCACATCTATTAATAAAAAGACCTAATGGTGTTTATGGATTTGACTGTTTTTATCTCAGTTCATTGTCACAACATTACCTATATAATAATGTATATGAACCTTTGAAACTTGAGTCATTTCGTATCCGGTTATTGTAATTTTATTATTCAGTGACTAATAACTTGTATGTGTGGTGTAAACTGTAAGTATAAGTTGGTTATTAATAAATAAATATAAATTTTCTTTTGTTTTATTATCTTTTACCTCATGATAAGACTTTTTTATACCAACTTTCAAATTAATGTCTTCCGTTTTCAATATATTTTAGTTTTTATTAATGCACAGTTTTACTCTTAAGTTCAGGGTACACATCGTTATTATAATTGTTCTGCTGTACCTTAGACCTATGAGAGGGAATCAAATGGTCCATTGAAAATTCAACATTAATTCTAAGTATTAACTTTGCTGTCGAGATCATTACCTGAGTCACGAATAAAATATTGGGATTTTTTTATTAACATTAATTTGCTAGTTTTTTTAAGTGAAAACTTCTTTAGCGCGTTGTACACTTTTTTTGTAATGGGTAAAAAATTTTAAACTCGCGTCAGGACGCGTGACCTGATCGAAAATTCGTAAGGCGGATGGCCGTAGCCGGTACCGCGCGTGTTTTGTTTATAAGACGATTCACAAAATACACACGTAATTGTTCAAGTTTTCACTTCTGTCGGAACTCCCGGAGTGCCACAAAGTTTTTTTTTTTGTTTAGCCGAAAGACGGATCTCCTCATTCCTGATTCGGTCAATCAGGGAAACTCCAAGCATAGCCCTCTTCATTGCCCTTTGGGTGACTTTTAGCCTTCTTATAAGGCCCATTGTGCCCGTACGCAAAATACGCGCATTGACTTGGAGTTGCGGACACCAGCCCGTATTACCTATTACCTAAGGCCCATTGTGTGCGACCACGTTTCAGTGCCATAAGTCATCACTGGCAACACGCTCTGGTCAAAGACTGATGATCTGTTTTGCCATAAATTATACAAAGCTACAGTAATAAAATGAATATTTCATTTCAACAATAGTGGTCGGAGAGCTTGTTTGCTAATAAATAAATCGTGATCGGTGTCGACTCAAAGTCAATAAAAATGTTTGCTACATTTTGATGAAAATGTTTACCAATTGTGGTTTTCATTTATTTACACTCTGACCTATGTTCATTTAATTGTATTATGTTCCTAGGCTTAACAATTAGTTAAGTACATAAACATTTTAGTTCAAATAATTGTCTAAATGTAAAACATCATACAGATAAACCGAAGTTCACACTTGCAATAGGATTTCAAATTCAAAAGTGTATCAATGATTTTGACTACGTCACGACGAATCTTACAAGGACCATATGGCACCTCAAATTATAAGATCCGCCGAGCTGGCAGCTCTTCAGACAATAGACAGTATTGCAACAGAGATTCTATTCATAGTATTCATGCCTATAAAGCACAATTTCAGACAATTACAGAGGTTACAACGTAACTCGTCTCCTGTCGCCCTGGTCGGTGACGTCATGAACCTGAATTGTGGGTAACGGAACACTGGACTCGTTTGTTAAAGTGTCTCGTTAATTATGGTGGTGTTGGTTCAGGTCCTTCCTGTCAGCATGCAATAATTATCTAGCTAGATAGAAAATGATCATCCCAACCCAACCCAACCCTTCGTAGAAACAAGATGTGTATTGAGGAAAATTAAACAAAAAATATTTTTTCAATGTAAGGCACCTGTAGGTATACTGTTATGAAAGAAGTAAGACATGCTATACCGACCACTAGTATGTATATTGGAATGAGAGCAAGAGAATATTGATGTGTTGCAATTACAATAATAATTTTACATAACTTGTACCTACTTGTACAATGCTCCACTATTTATTAACACTTTTAAAATCGCTCCACATCGCAGAGAACCAAAAGAGGAGGAGAGTATACTAGTGCGATGTTTTGTGAACGACTTTCAGCTATCTGCACGATTACCTGTGTATGTTCCATTAGGAAGCCCAAACCTTATAGCAGAGAACTTTTACGAGCCGACACATCCGTAGCACATATTAAAGTCTAACAAACTGGTCAAAATGTGCAAATCCAAAGTCGAACTCTGCTATTAATTAAGCATCGAAAGGTTTCCTAGACGGTCGGCGCCATTAAGGATGCATTAAGGTAGAGTACCTAGTTAGCATTCCGACTTCAAACGGCTCATATTTATGAGCGCTAAGTCAAAATAATTGAGTCCTGAATCATACTCAACTCAACCTTCGGCAAAGTTGAGTATCGTAGTTATTTTCAACTCAGATTTGAGCAATAAATTCGTACCCTCCAAATTGTTTTAAGTAGTTTAATTTCTGTATTTTCTCAAAATCGTTGCTTTATTATTTGATTGAGTCAAAGTTTTGTTCGAAAGGAAAATATTTTAGTGTTTGTTAAAGCTTGGATGTAGCAATGCTCTGTGGTTTCAATTTCTTTGCATTGTTTCCTTGTAGGCTGAAATTAATTAAATTGTTCAAAGCACTGAAGGTTAAAAATCTTATTGATGTCGCACTTAGTATTGACAATATAACGAAAATCTCAGAAAGTTTTTTTAATAACAAAGGCCCCATTTTAAAATTACAGTGTCTCCTGCTCTTAAAGGTCAATAATTGTAGGTTAAAGATCCCGCATCAGGTCAAATATTTAATTACTTAAGATAATTTGCACAGTGACAGATTCTTTTTTCATGACATGATGTGTTTGTTACGTCTTCTAACGGCTCGTGCTTTCTTTTTATCTTTGTATGTATTTATTTACACTTTCTAGATACACTCTGAAATATGATCCCTTACTAGACATATACCGAACATGTTTTCATCACTTTTCATAAAAACACTGGTATGATACACACATGTACATCCATTTTATTAATGCCGTGAAAAAATATGTACGAATATACCTATAGGTATGTTCTTTCGAAACGAGGAAAGCTATTTTAATATTGTCTGCTTATATTTTACGAATTTCCGTGTGTTTGCACATACCTACGTTCACAGTAAATTTGAGGCTGTCAGCACGTCACTATATATTTCGCGGAGTACTTCCTCTCCGAAACCATTAAGTGTTAAGGATGATTTCCACCAAACGGCTCGCATCGCTTCGGATCAGAACGGATTTCACAATCTATAAACAATATTAAATCGTGTACACAGTATTTAAAGTCTATATTACCAAGCCGCGCACAGCAGCTTGAACACGGGCGTCGTCCGCGACACGCGATCGTAGCCGACAGTGTGCTGTGACGCGCGATCGGCTCCGTTCGCCTGTCGTCGTATCCGATTTTTGCCACAAATGATCAATCCAAATTTTTCTTTTCCTCTTCTGTGTTTTATTATTATTTTCTTGTCCTTCTAATTCAATAGTCAACAATACTACGTCAACTTCAACCATTTTAAAAAATTTAAACATTTCAACACGGTAGGAACGAAACTACGAGTATTTGACTAGGCGCAGAAACGGATACGTTCGCAAGCGACGGTACGGAGCCGATCGTATGCGTCGACATCCTGCCGCACGCGATCGGCGGTCGCCGCATTCATTCGTGTCCTTTCCGATCCGATGCGATGCGAGCCGTTTGCTGGAAATCATCCTTTTTAGGTACTGTTTTATTTGATATTCTGTTTATTATTTAGTGCAGGGTTTTCTTATATTGTTTTAGTTTCGTGTTATTTGTTATAATTTCTTTGCAAGTTTTACAGTTCTGCGCCGTCATCCAAATCATTAATGAAAATCATTGTTTTAAATACCTTTAACATGTAAAAATGTTGTGCAAGCGTCTAAAGTCCAACAGTGATTACAAAAACATAGTCAATGATATCAAAATCATGTAGGTATATTTGAGGAAATACAACACATCAGTGATAGGGACGTCATTATTATTTGAAACACGATGACAGAGACTGAGGAAATTTCCGCAGATTAGCTCGTAATCTGTTACAATTTGGAATTTCATTTCACAAATAATGTAAACGTTTGGCAAATATTGTATGACTATTGGATAAATTTTGTATCAACTGTAGGCACGGTAGGTATCAAATTAACCAATGAATTGTACAAGTTCTGAAAATATAGTGATTAATTGTTTTGGAGCAAGTGGAAGAAAACGGAATACCGGTCAAAAATAAATTCGACAATGACAACAACATATGCTTTATATAAACTTGCGCCAGTCACAGGAATGGATGCTATTGTAACAGCATACCATGGCATGGCTGGTTCATTATTAAGATAATATGGAGATATCTTTTGGGGAAACTCAACAAATAGGGAGCTTATTTTTAAGGCCCAAAAATAGTGCATCAGGGCAATGTTTGCTTTAAAATTCCCAGACACTTCTAAACCTTTTTTTATTAAATGTAAAACACTAACATTACCCTGTATGTACATTTTCGAAGCTCTGTATTTGTAAAAACCAACCCAGAACTATTTTTAAACCTATCAGATAGAAATAACCGGAGTCGATGGCACGCCAATATGTTGTACTCAAGACAAACAAAACAGATGCGTAATAGTATTTTCTGTATGGCTCCAATGATTTATGATCACATACCAGAATCAATTGAAATGTTAAACATTATTTTTTTTTAAAGCCATTTGAAGATCTTTCTTGTTAGTAAAGCTTACTATACTATTTCTGAGTTTCTGGAAGATAAAATTTTAGGTACGCTAACCTAAAATGTTTTAAGTACCTTCTTTGTGTGTTTTACATGTTTGTAATATTACCCTTTATTTAAATTACTGACATCTGACATCAATCTGTAATAGTGTAAGCTTTAATTTTGACATTTATATTTTATTGTAATTTTGACATGACATTTTATATTGTATGGTAATTTTGCATTAATTTGACTAAAGTTTTTATACAGTATGTTAAATAACAGAGGGCGTTCCCTTAAACTCGTTAATCTATATCATTAATAGATTAAAATAAAAATATCAGCATAGAAAAATAAGCATAAAATAATCCGAATTAAAAAAAATTATTAATTGTCAATAAATTCGAAACCTCCTGTTTAAAATCAAAATAGTAGCGCGGAATAGTATTCGTAGTAGTAATGCCCAAACGCAATGCGCACGATGCTGGCCGAGCGTTTCCGAGAGTTCACGAAGCCGAGTGAGACGGCCGCCCCGCCCCGCCCGCACCCGCGCCCGTCATTCATAAATAAATTCCGACATTGCTGTCCTTCAAGTACGCGTGTACAGAGTGTTTCTTTAACGTATCAATTTACGATTTTTAGTGAATATTTTAATATAAAAAAAAATAAAAACATTTTATTTTCGAATGGTAATATTTTTTTTAGCATGTATGGATGCTATACTATTGCGGGTTAACGGGAACGCCCTCTGTTAGTTAACATACTGTATACATCGAGCATATTTTAAATTTGAATAATATTTTGACATTGATTTACTTTGACTTTTTTTTTTACTATAAGCATATTTTGTAACTAAGTATCATGTTTTATGTTCATGTGTTAATAATTTTTAAACAAACATTATATTTGAACGCCATAGTATATGGAAAACATGCCTCTGAACTGTTTCTTTGATTTTATGTTATCCTGCATGCAAGGCTTTTATTTTTATTCTTGTATGTGTACACATGTTTGGGCAAATAAATATATATATCTTATCTTATCTAACACTTATGAAATTTTACCATGAATAAAATCCAACTTATGTTCAATATTAAATCAACCTGTAGATTTTTTAAATTGTGATTCCTGGTGCTTGATGCTAATCACTTCCATTTACATTTTTAAAGGGTAGATATGACACAAAAAATAACCATGTTTCCAAAGAGGGTACCATCGCATAGATGAGATTATAATAACAAAAGCTGATTGTCAGACATTTTTCTGTTTATGAAAACAATATTATCTATTTCCTTATCTAATTAGAAAAAAATGTATTAACATTTTTCAATATTTCTTAGAAATATAAGAAATTAGTCATCATCATCTGACCAAAATTTTGATAAAACACAATTGATAATGAAACACCTGTGTATTGTGATATGACGCAGGCTTTTGATTACGTTGACCATATTATCTTAAGAAACAAACTTGAGTTTTACGATATAAGAGGTAACGTTCTAGACTTATTAAGCACTTACCTTTCAAAAAGAAAACAATTTACCGCCGTAACAAACTTAAACTTTAAGACTAAAGAAGAAGTAACATACCTGTCGAAAGAACGCACAGTATCTTTGTTGTACCACAGGGCAGTGTATTGGGTCCTCTAGTATTCCTATTTTATATTAAAGATCTTCCTAAAGCTATGACTTCCCAATAAAACTCTTTGCTGACGATAATACGATAATAATAGCATGCGACGAACCTGAATCATATGAAGCTGACGTTAATATGGCGGTAACTTCAATAATCTCTCGGCTTGATAATAATAATACCCGTAACGACTGTCAAAGATCCACGAATGACAGCCGGGACCAACGGCTTAACGTGCTTTCCAAGGCACGGAGAGGTCACGGTATGTAAAGATGGTCATTCATACACAGACCAACCGCAGCAAGCGTAGCTTAACCTGATCTATCGACCTGTGCGGCTGTTATTATTTAGCCACGGGCCCCTCTAAAAAAATGTGAATAAATAAAAAAAATAAGTATTAAAAAAAATAAAAATATAGAAAATAGTGACCCACCGATGTCGAGAGCAGTGTCTAAGCTATCGGTGGTTAGGGCTCCAGAGACAGGAACCTCCCCACAATGCGAGCCGAATCGAGGAGTACTGCCTTTTGAATCAGGCGCTTGATCCAACCGCCTAACAAGAGCCTCGATAGGTGTTGATCGAGGCTTTTTGTTATACTTTGCAATTAGTAAATTATAACTAAATAATTTGCATTGTCATCATGTACCCATAATAATTATTGTGTGTAAAGATTATGTTGTAAACAGTTCAAACTACATATCTGTCATCATAAGCTTTGAAAGGTGAATCACTAACCTCATAAAGCGCCTAAATTGTAATGAGTTAATGTAGCATAGGTTAAATTAATTTTGTTTATTATTTCATTGGTAAACAAAGATATTTGAAAATAAGAAAAATTAACTTAAAAATTAAAACTCAAAGCACTTATTTCAATTAAACCATTAACAGGCACTTTTAAATTGTCAAGAAGTCGATCAGTCAGAAAATATGAAGCTAGTTGCCCATTACAAAGCGTAGGTACCTATGGAGAAGAACGGGCAAGAAACTCCATGGACACTCTTTTTAAATTATATTTTACAAAAATATTTGTTACATCATTACTTATGAATTTATAATTATATAATGTGAGAACGATGTAAAAAATAAAAAAGACGCACGCGTTAAAAGCGTCCAGAGTACAACAAATAGTAACAAAATATCAATCCAAAAATAAATAAATTAAAAATAAGCCAAGACAGCTAAGTGATGACCAGCCCCAACTGACGGCGCCCGTTCACGAACATGACGCATAGATCAGCACCATTCAGCTCAACTATTTTGAGCTAAATGATCCAACACACACGCCACCGTCAGTGAGACATTTGAGTGAGCATGACATACTATCAGCCACCAGGGCACATTCAAGTCAATGAAAGACACATTGTTACTCGGTAACTGCATAGTGTGCGTTTTATACAAGACTTGAATTTTGTCTCATTCAGTTGAAGAATGTGGTGAGGTATTTTATTATAACATTTTAAACAGTAGTCCATAAAAGATGAATCTGTTTTAGCTAGTCTGAAACCTGGTTGAACTAATAGGTCCCTACTTCTAGTATTATCATTATGTCTTTCACCTCTTTTACTAAAAAGATGTAAATTTTTCCTTACTTAAATTATGTTTTCATTATTGACAAGGCACCGTCATGATATTAATTTCCTAAAACAGTTCGCTTAGATAATCGCACCTGCGGAGATTATATTATTATATGGCTCTGATGGCTCTTTTCTGCAGAATAAAAATAGAATCGATGTCTGCAGCCCGTGAATGATCAAGGCTTTCAGCCATTAGACCATTGGCTGATAAGACAATCGGCACAATGACAGCCGAGCTCACATTCCACATGTCAATAACCTCGTGTGCTAAGTCGAGATATTTAATTTGTTTCTCTTTCTCAGCTTTCACGAGATTCTTATTATTATTAGTAAACCCAAAGCCATAGCCGTTCATTATGATTCACGACCTGATACACAATGCTATATTTAGGAGCTATCATTCCACTTATCTATTTTGTGATGCCATAAACAAATTATTATCCTCCACCAAATTATGAGTCCAACATTAAAATTGGTACTCCGAATACAAACGAGAATATGACTAATATAGATTACTCATTTGATAAATTATTACGATTATCTTAAACGAAGTTATGAATTCTTTTATTGACAGAATAATAAATAAATCCATTTACTTGATTATTTCGTACCTTAACTGATTATTTTGTTGAATTATTTCAACGTTACAACATACGACCCAGGTATTATGATCATGTGATCTTTGTAAATATCATACATACATAAATAGCATCACACCAGTAAGCCCCGCAGGGACCTACATTTCACCAGTTATGTTTAAAGTCCCATGTAACAGCGCCAGTGTAACAACGAGCCATCAACGGGCATATTTCAAGACTCCGGACTGCTACTGAGAGTTTCCAGGTGGAAAACCCAAATAACACTTTGATTGACCCGGGAATCGAACCCAGGACCTCGTGCTCAGCAGTAGCACTTGCGATCACTAGACCGACGAGGCAGTCTACACAATCGAACCCAGGACCTCGTGCTCAGCAGTAGCACTTGCGAGCACTAGACCGACGAGGCAATCTACACAATCGAACCCAGGACCTCGTGCTCAGCAGTAGCACTTGCGAGCACTAGACCGACGAGGCAGTCTACACAATCGAACCCAGGACCTCGTGCTCAGCAGTAGCACTTGCGACCACTAGACCGACGAGGCAGTCTACACAATCGAACCAGTGTTGCCAACAGATAAACTAGCTCTCCACCAGATTCAACTTCGAAAACCACCAGAAAACCACTAACAAAAATCGACCCTACTCCAAAAATCGCTAAAATTTCCACTAAACTTATTTATTAGTAAAAAATGTTCTTTAATATTACGTAATAATATATTTAAAATCAGTAAATCAATATACAATATTATTAGTAAATGAACAAGTCAAAATGAGGAACATAAAAATCTTAATAGGTCAACTTGAAAGATAGGATAGCTCACATCTACATTTATAATCGTTTACAACAATATCATATGACAAAAACGTTAGCCACAGCAACGCGTGGCCGGGTCAGTTAGTTATTTAATAAAAACAACAACTATAAAAAAGTGATAATCTAAAATTCGTCTTCTTCAGATGAATTTTTGTCTGCATCATCGTCGGTTTCACACTTATATGATTCTTTGGTACTGATTTGTTTTATAACTTTTATTGGAATTTATCTACACAGTAAAAGTAAATACTCCTGAAAATTAAATGAAATAAAAATTATACATTTCGTAACATTTTAATGGTTTAGTGGTTGAGTGATAGCATTTTCAGTAATTGAAACTGAATTCTACTAAACCACTAAGAAAAACCACCAGCCACTAAAAGCAATATTTCGCCACTAAAAGGGGGGTCGAAACCACCAGTTTTAGTGGAAAATCCACTAAGTTGGTAACACTGAATCGAACCCAGGACCTCGTGCTCAGCAGTAGCACTTGCGACCACTAGACCAACGAGGCAGTCTACACAATCGGTTGGAAGCATCAATAAAGTCAAAATAAATCAAAAAGATCACAGCGAAAACTCAGACGGAATTTTTGCCGTAATCTGGGTTACTTGTTTCTTGTTACACTCATGGTGTCTATGGATGTGATAAAAAATCTCAAAATACATGTAAGTACAAGGTACCTACCTACCCTATACAAGTTTGTGTTAAGGACGGTACTCGTTCACTTACCGAATTAGTCTTGAAACATTCGTCGCGAGTAGTGCCTACGTACCATTCATTACATAAAAACCTTTGAACATTTTAAATTTTATTTAAAGAAAAGGTAAATATAATTTATTTCTAAGTTTAGGGTACATTAAGATCTTAATATTAATAAACAGCTTCACATATACTACCGTTGTCGGTGAAGAAATATTAAAATGAAAGTACAATTAATAGTTTATTTTCACTAATATTTCTTCCTAACACCCAACCTGTTCACAAAGCAACTTAGTCATTTTAATGAGCATCTCAGTATCACTTTACGCCCGCGCAGAATGCCGGCCATGCCAGTCCTTTGTAGGAAAGAATTTGTTTGTAAGCGTTACCTCACACGGCTCATCAGCTTTAATGAGAATTTTTGCTTCGAATCTTTTATGTTGGTGAACAAAGTTAAGTGCCATTCTATACCTTTTCACGCGCTTTTATAAAATTTTCTTATTTATTTATATATAATTTATTGTTCACCAGAAAGCACATAACAAAAAATACTTTTAACACTACAATGCAATAGGAGGCCCTTTATAGTTATAAAAAGTAAAATGCATCTGTTGCCCAATGTTTCGGTTTCATATAATTCTATAAAATTAAAAATAGGCCAACTGTTGCGGTTTTAATAAGAACATTATTAACTGACACTGACAGTCGTTTTTATTCAAAATAATAGTAGATTGTTCAGACGCCAGCACATCAACCTACCCGAAACTGTCAAATTTTCCCAATCTACTTTCAACCTTACGCTTTAGAGATAAAGTTGAAAATCTATTAAAGAAATTTGACAGATGGTAGTAGCTCGATGTGCTGGCGTCTGTACAACTAGGGCATAAAAAAGCCATTTTTCCCCAGACGTTTAGGCGAGGGTGGATAGTTAAATCGAGGGTTAAAATGTCTCGTTTATGCCCGAGTTATACACTCTGCTTTCCTCCTCGATTGCGAGAAAATGAAAC